>WEIU01000693.1:184345-221310 GCA_013389925.1 Aegithalos caudatus | reverse complement strand
CCCGGCCAGAGCCCGCAGCGCTGGTGGAGGACAAAAGGGGAAGCGGAACCCGCGGAGGGGAATCGCTGATCGTAAAAAACAGGGTGTCGCAGCGGCCGCTCGAGGAAGCTGAAATTTTGAGGTAGTTGCTGCAAGGACTTGGGTTTTTTTTTCTGTTTTGCTTCTCGACACTGCTGGAAACAGTTATCCAAGGCATAACGCTGGAAGCAAAGAAACAAAAAAGTATTAAGCATTGCACTGACTTGCGTGTGTTTCCTGGCTTTCCAAAAAAAAAAAAAAAAAAAAGGGGTCAGGGCTCTCATTGAATAAACGGGGCAGAATAGGCCAAACGCGTGTTCAGATTCATGGTGGCTCATTCTGTTTGCTTTGCCCATGCTCAAAGTTTGCATTCGCGTTTAACTTTGGAGATGGAGGTTGGCAAATCTTCCTCAATTACTAGCTCATGCAATTTTAATTGCTGCCCTGTTTTTGCTTGAGTCATGCACAAGCGCTTGTCCAGCAACGCACACTTAGGTGGTTTGACACACTTGCCTGGGTTACTTACCTGTATTAGAGGTGTTAAATATTGAGGCCTTCCCTTGGTATTTACCGGTAGTTCATTGAACGTGTGGTATATCCGAGAAATTAATTTTTGCTCCATAGGGCTGGCAGACAGGATGTACTACTAATGTCCCTGCTTTCTCTAACACCCAAGCCGGAGCTCTTATGGCTGGTCTGCAGCGTGGAGCAGAGCTGATGGTAGCTGCAGATGAAGCTGCTAAAAAATCAGATGAGACTCGTAGCTCTTGTTTAAAAGAGGCTTGTCTCAACAAGCCAGCTACCACCTCTGCAGTATGCAAACCTAGTTAAGTGTGACTACTCAGCGTGTCAGGCTTCATCTTGCTTTGGAACCAGGGAATTCCCAAGTTAGTCAAAACTACTATTTCTTATAGTGATCTCCTCTTTGCAACAGGGTTTAGGTTGGTCTTTTTGAGAGGCTGCAAATGAACTTGGTTTTGGGCAGAGTGGAGGCCTGGCAAAGTACAGTAGTGCCAGCAGGAGGGCATCCTTTGGTATTAAAAGAGCTTGGATTTTCAGCTTTTGTGTCTTGCCACAACGTTCAGTTTCTTTGCTACTGGATTAAATGAGTCCAAGGTCTTTGGAGGACCGTGCAAATTATTTTTCTTGGTTGTTAGTCAGTGCTATTCCCAGATCTGTGTAATTACAAGGTACATATGCCCATATACAAGACAACAGCCTCATGACAATTGGTGCCGTCGGTGTCTGGCATGTTCCTACTCGCCTTGTCAGAATCACTATCAAGAGGCTCCTGCTGGGTGCAAGGGCTGACCTAAGCAATCCCATGTGAGAGAGCCTGAATACAACCAGGACTTGCTTGTGAAGCTCTTCTCAGCCTTTTCCTCACCTGGTTGTTTAGTATTCCCAGCTATCTCCTCAGGAGAGGAGGATCCCTTAGTAACAAGTATCAGGGATGCCCAGTGTCAGAGCTGGCCTTCAAAGCCTGGTTTTGAGGGTGACATTTAAGCTTTAGGTTGCTGTAGGTGCCTGGAGGGCCACAAGAAATTTCTTATAGGCATTTAGGCTTATAATAGCTGATTTGTGTGCTGAATGTGTTTCTGAGAAGCTTTGGTTTTCTGCAAGAGTCCTGTTACACACCAGCTTCCACCTGCATTACCTTAAAAACTTAGATTTCAACACAGGAGTGGGTGCTGCTCAAAACTTCTGCCCTGCTACTGTTGGCCACTGCGGTTCCCGTTTTTCAGTACTGTTGCTGGGATTGCCTTTTTGGGGGTGTTGCTTGTTCTGACTACCTTAATAATTTAATCAGGAGTGAACTTCATGGTGGCTCAAAGCAGGAGATAATTTCCTCTTTAGCTGAAAGCTGAGGAAATGACCTTCAGGAATTCAAATGATAGTTTTTTCTTTTTTCTTTTTTTTTTCTTTTTTTTTTTTTTAATAATTGCTTTCCTACTAATCTCATCTTGTCAATAACCTTTCTTCATGTCAGGGAGGAAAAAAGAAAAGCTGAATAGAGTTTTGATTCCTTCCCCCTGGCAAAAGAGACCAAATAATGCAATATAACAAACTTGAGTCTAGCTGGCAAGGTCTGTCTACAAGTGATATGCAGATGAGTCTGTACTTCTTTCTAGTTTATGGTGTGCAAATTATGGCCTCTTATACAGTAGCAGTAAAAGGCTGTTAGTTCTGTTTCCTGTCAGGCTTCAGATCTGAGTTGAAGATTTGGCCTTTCAGATGTACAGGCTGTCCCCTGTAAATGGAGCTGTCTCTCTCTGTCCAGCTATAGGTAAGCAGGGAATGTGGGCTTTTCCAGACTCCTGAAGTCTGCGGTGTTCCCACACTGTTGCTGGTCTCTGGGTTGAAGTTAAAGTAGCTGCTCCTTCCATTTCCTCCTTGTGTTGCTGCCTTTCCTGCTCAGTAAAGTGGGGATGTTAATATCAGATGTGTTTTCTTGAGTGCTCAAATAACAGGTTAAAAGCCAAGCAGTATTTAATATCTTTACATTTTCAGTTGGCTTGTCAACCTTAGGTGACAATTTTCCAGAGGCCTGACTGGGCAAAACTTTTCAGCCAGGCTGTTACCCTCCCTTTCTGCTAAGTGCTCCCACAACTATTGTGGCTTAGTTTTCCCCTCAAGTTGCTGGTGGTGGCCCTGGACATTTCATTGTGTGGCAGTGCAAGGGACAGCTCTGTCCCTGGAGGGTGCTGTCCCAGACCAATCAGGTGGAAATAGGTTTAATTGAAAAAGTATTTATTGCAGAGATGTACTCTGACACATTAGTGAGTCAGAGGGAAATGCCACATGGCTCCACAGGCAGCTCTGGCAGAAGCAGGGAAATTCAGAGGTAGATAGGAAGGGAGGGCAAACCAGGCATGGGGAAAACAGGGCTTGCTGAAGAAAACTAAGAACCAAATATATGCCAGTAATGTGACCAGCAAACATGAGAGCACAGTGTTGTCAAATCTGCCCTTGCAATTAAACAAGTCATGCTTTAAAACATTCTTGGTATCAGATTATGGAAAAAAAATGGATGATGCTTTTCCAAGAAGCAAAAGTTTCCACTTGAGTAGCTGTTCACCCTGGTGTGTACAATGGGTGTGTGTGATTCCCAGACAAAACAAGTCAAGAACTGCATCTTGGAATTTCTCTGGAGATAATGCATGCCCAGGCACCACTATGGAGAGTTCTTGGGCTCTAATCACTGGAGGGAGAATTTCAGACTCACCAAGAGTCTGAAATTCTCAAGACTTAACCCCAAATTTAGTCCTTAAAGCTTGTTTTGAGGTAAACTAAGTAATTATTTTAAGGTCTTCTTAGCTGTCTTGCAGTTGAGGAAAACAAAGACTCTTCTTAGGTAAAATATTTTAAGTATTCAAGAAAAATACTGGAGCTCACAGCAATTCCTAGCAAAAGAGGAGTTGAATTTCATTATGTCAAAGTTGTGTTTTAGTGAAGGCTTGCTATAAATCCAGTTTATCAGGTGTCTGGCATGTCCCTCACTCCTGGAATGGCTTTTTCTGTATGTGGGGATTTTCTTGAGAAAGCTTTGAATTATTCTTCAGTCTTCCCCAATTTAGATTAAATTTCAGTTTGGCTACTCAGCAATGGAGGCAAAATGTTGGGAGCTCTTAGTAGAGGCGGCTGGGTCCGGATCCTGCAGTTGGAAGCCTGCTGGACAGAAGGCTCCCTCTTTGGGCTGCCCGGTGGAGGGAGGGCACTGTGCTCTCCCAAGAGTTCTGCAGAGCTTTGCACTTCAGGCAAGAGCGAGGCTTTATGAACAAGAGCCACTGTGTTCCTTGCAGTGCCTGCTGACGAGGCAGTGAATGCAGTCCCTGCCTCAGGTGCCTGCATCAGGCTGTGTGAGATTCAGTGAGGATACTGCCTTAAGTGCCGTGGGATAATGTGTGAGGGGCACAGCCCCCAGCATGTGCTGTGTCTGCAGCAGTTACATGGAGATGCTGGGGGACAACTCAGTTGTGCTGATTCCCTCAGAGAAACTCATTTTGTCTCTTCTTTCCTGAATGTCTCCCTCAATGTGCTGTCCTGGCATAATTTTCCCATCTGGGAATTATGTGGCTTGCCTGCTTGCTGCTGCTTTGTTGCAGTTAAGGGTCTGTCCCCTACAGTGAAATGTCACCAGCTGGCTGATGGTCATGGATCCCACAAGTGCCTGCAGTATGTACTGCTCACTGAACCCACCCCGCTGTGCCAGTCCAGAGCTGGATAACTGCTTCCATCCTGGAAAAGGAACAGGACCAGGCTGGCTGCTGGAGCTCTACAGCGTTCAAGCCACAACACACAAAATAATAACCAGTGTGCTCTACTGAATCATCTGAGCAGAGCCATATCTGGCCAAAGAGGGAAAATCCAGACTAACAAGTGTTTACTCTGTCATTACTGGGAGGGTGGAGGCTTCTCACCAGCTCTTCTTCTGGACAAGGCAGCAGAGATGAGGTTAAAATGTCACTTAAGGACATATATTTAGAGTCTGGCATTTCTCCTTGTTCCAGTGCTCTTAGCAGTCATCCTGTTGCTGTTCTATACAGAGTGCTTGGAATGACCTTAAAACAAAAGCTGCTTGGTGTTTGAGTTTTTTCCTTTTTAAGTATGTTTGTGAAGCCATTTGTGGCTGGTACAGGCCCAGGGTTGAAGAGGGAGCCCTACAGTTATGACAGTAGATCCTCTTTTTGGAGGGAATTGGTTTGTTGCACTGTCTCGTCTCAGCCCATACTAACACGGCTATAGGGTGTTCTCAGATGGAACAAATCTGCATTGTCCCTGGCAACACAATGGCTGCTAATGTCAGCTTATGTGATGAATCCAGGGGTTGTACAGCAGCTGTGAAAAGGAGTAGCACCACCTACTAACAGCCTTTTGCTTTGGAAAGCTAAAAAATCCAGTTGTCACTATTATCCCATCAGCTTCTGCTCAGTCCCAGTTATCAGATGAAGTTTTACAGTGAATTTTGAGTTTCCAGACTAAATACTTTCAACTTTTTTGGAATCTGAACTGACTTGCCAGCAGTGCTCAGATTCTTTTTAAGGAAACAACTTGTCTCCTGACTTGGAGACGTGTTTCTGGCTGTGTAGTAGCACAAGCAAATGCACATGACTGCACAGTTTGCATCAACCTGCAGCTCTATTGCTGCTGCTTCTGGCTCTAAGCTGAGCCTTAGCCTCTGCTTTCAAAGTTAACATGACTTGTAGTGTTCAAGCAAAGCTCAAGAATGGACAAAGGTAGAGGTAGGTGACATGTACTGCTTTTCCATTATAAATAGCCTTATTTCCATGCCAGGTCAGACTTTCTGTGCATTTTCTAAGAATCTTGAGGGGGTTTGTGATGAAAACCCAAGTCTTGCCACCTGTTGCCAGCCACTGAGGTACCATTAGTTAGAAAATAAAGCTGGGGAGGGAAAAGGGTTCTCTTGAATTCACTGTGGATTTGTCCTTAGAGAATGATAAAATTAGCTGCATTGTTTGCTTTGTTAGGTTAACTTTGTTTTATTTAGAGTCTTCCCAAAGAAGCTCTTGCTCACACCAAACACAGGGACAGGAGGAGAAAGGTCTTTATTCCTCATTAGCTCTCAGACTCTGACAAAGTGCAGTGGCTCTGTATGGAGGAGGTGACACAGGAATGAGTCACTTTGAGTCCATGTTCTCACTGTTGCTTGACTTTATCCTGAAATAAGCTTTCTCCATGTACTTTCCTCACCTTATTGGTGATCTGCAGAAGGATGACTGCCTGCCACACAACTGAGGCACAGTGACTGAATTGCTGTTCTCCTGTCCCAAAGTGCAAGCAATTCTGCATAGATTACCACTTACAGACCGACCATGCATTGTAAATCTTGGGGGTGGTCCCCTTATATTTAGGTAAATCCCAAAAAAGCACTGTTCTCCACCCTAAAGAAATGCTCTGTCAGATTGCTGATGTATGAGATTGCCCTGGTTTTCTGCCACCAGCATGTGGGAGCTCTAGATACCAAACTCCATAGTAGTAGATTCTGCCAGCTGTGCCACCTCTCCTCACTGGGTTAGCAATGCTGTGCCAGCCACCCAGAGTTACAGGAGGAGGGATGTTGATAGAAAGAGGAGAATCTGGGCTCATCTGAGGTCCTCTGTGGTAGGTGTCCAGTCCATAACCATGTCTCAAGGACAGCCTGAGTACTGAGCAGTTCCCCTGCACCTCTGTCACCCTGGTTTTGCAGCTGAACTCTGCTGATTCTTCAAAATGCAAAAGAAATCCCTTGATCTTGCATTTTGGGGATGAAGATAAGTTAAAAAAAAAAAAAATAACAGCCCTTTAGCCTTTTTTAGTTGTGTATTTCACCTGCTGCTGTACCCAACTGTTGGGACTGCTGACTGTGCTTGTAGCAGTGACGTGTCGTGGTTTACACAGAGGGAGGAAGGCAGTTTTCCTTCTGATAGATGGATATGAGTAATGTAATTTGAATTTGGAAGACAAAAAAAAGTGAGGGAGGAAGCAAGATTCTAAAGGAATCTCATTGTTTATACTGTGTGTAGCATTTTGAACAGATTGAATTTTTCAGTACTGGACAGACTTCAGTTTGGTCTTTACAGCTCTGGCCATGATGTCCTTCCAGCAGTGCCTGCTGGCTTCCCACATTTGCAGTATTCACTATTGCACAGCTGCTTTTAAGCTTTCCAACTTCATGCAGTCTGAGAACAAAACTCAAATATAAATGCTTCTACTTTTTTTTTTTCCTGTCTCATTCCCAGAAAAGCATCAGACTGAAAATGCAGTTCAGCCTTTTGTCATTCTTGCTAGGTCTTGGCCCCTTTGTTCTGTGCACCTGCCTTTAACATCAGATTGATAATGCTGCATGGGCACCTCTTGTTCCAGTTTACACAGGGGAATAGGATACCACTCACTACAATTTCCCAGCTGATTCCAAGGTGGGCGGGAAATGCTGAGAAGGGTTGAGCTTGCTTTAAAAACTGCTGGAGTAGGTGCTGAGAAATAGAGACTTCCACTGTTAAGACTTTCAAGTGCTCTGTTTGAAATACTGAATTCAGAGCAACTTCCCAAAGTTGGTTTGTTCAGCTAAAAACTATCACTGCAATTCCAGTACCCCACTACATTTCCCTTGATCTCTAAACTGAGTTCATGTGACAGGTACGGAATTTGGCCGGTTTTACCTCTGTTCCTAAAGCTGCCAGCAAGCATGCTGGAAATGACTGGGAAACTTTGAACAGAAGATCCTTGTAGGCTTGTCCAGTCAGCCTGAAATAGGGAAGAAAATTAAGCTGCCATAATGCCAAAGGATCTGCCACAACTGAATCTCAAGAACAGGGGGTTGGTGTGCCTGTAAAACTCACCCAAAGCAATGTTCTGGTGTGAGATTGTGCTGCCTTTGGAATAGTATTTGGTTTGATAGCCGGCTGTGGGCAGCAGCGAGATTCCAGATTCTTTACTTGGATTTGGAAAAGAGGGTCTGCAGCCTTTTCTGACGAGACTCTTATGCCACAAGTGACTATTGCAAGAATCTATTGTCTTCTAGCCTTGGATTTAAAGTAGTTCTATCATGGTGCTGGGAAAATTAGGGGTGGAAGTCCTGAAGGTGTCTGCTGTGGTCTTTGCAGGCCTCCGGAGTACAAGTGGCCGATGAGGTGTGCCGTATCTTCTACGACATGAAAGTGCGGAAGTGCTCCACGCCGGAGGAAATCAAAAAGAGAAAGAAGGCTGTCATCTTCTGCCTCAGTCCAGACAAAAAGTGCATTATTGTGGAGGAAGGCAAAGAAATTCTGGTGGGAGATGTCGGAGTGACAGTCACCGACCCTTTCAAGCACTTTGTGCAGATGCTTCCCGAGAAGGATTGCCGTTATGCCTTGTATGATGCAAGCTTTGAGACCAAGGAATCCAAAAAAGAAGAGCTGATGTTTTTCTTGTGGTAAGCCAGCTTCCCCAACTGTCTCATTCCTAACATACAGTCCAGGCTCTATGGGTGAGGTCTCTGAGCGTTTGTATTGCCCAGGCTGGGAACATGGCAGGCTTAAAGTGAGCTGGGCAGCCAGATGCCTGTATTCTGGAACCATGAGTTGTTCCACTTGTCCATGGTGGGTAGGATACTGCTTCTGTCTAGGCTGGCTAATCAGGGTCACTAATTTCACTCTCTGTGGTGTCTCCCACTAGGGCACCAGAACAAGCACCTCTCAAAAGTAAGATGATCTACGCAAGCTCCAAGGATGCAATCAAAAAGAAGTTTCAAGGTGTGTAATACAGCTAATGCTCCTAACTCTTCTGTGTCCCTGGAGTATACAGCAAGGTTTAATTAGTTTAGGTTTTGGGGGTTTTTTATTGTTGTTGGGTTTTTTGACATACTAGTGAGAAGTGACAAGTAAAATGAAGCTCTGGCTCAGTTACATTATCTGACAAAATTTCAGAGGCGCTAGGACAGTGCTCAGGACAAGAGCAGGTTTTGTAATGTGTGGTGGGCCATATGGAGCAGCACATCTGCCCCACAGAAACCATTAGATTCATGACACAAAATCATGGATTTTGTGCAGAGCTGCCTCAGTGGCAGAGCACTTTCATCCCTGTATTGGTTAAAATGCAGTCTCATAAACTGCCTATGTTGTAGTAAGTCAGTCTGGCTAATAGCCGGGTAGCACTCTTCAGCTCCTCAGTCTGCACTGGGCCAAAAGATTGCACTGTGCAAGACTGACAGGATAGTTGTGCAGCCATGCCAGCCTTCACAGGATGGTTTGCCCAGGGACTGGAACTGCTGTGGGAGAACGTTGTGTGCTGCACATGTGGAAGTTGAAAAAAATAAATCCTGAGGAAATCTGCTTTTCACCATATAAGGCAGACATGGGTTGGGCTCTCCAGCCTTAGAAAGGAAAAAAAAAGGCACTGTTGATTGCATAGCCTCAGTCTCTGCCTCTCAGATTTGCAGTGTGATGCTTTCAGCCACCTCTGCAAAGCCAGTGGGAGCTGAGTGAGCCTCTCTGTGTCCTTGCCTGGAGCTCCCTCCCCTGCTGTATCCAGGGCAGCACAAGAAATGAGGGTCTCACCCTAAGAGCCTGCCATGAAAGGCCAACAGTCTGAGCACTGAACTAGTGACAGATTTCTCCCTACATGTCCCTTCAGTGACATTTGGTATGCAGCCAGATGTCTCCTGGGATGTGTCAGGGAAAAAACATCAAATTCCCTAAGCTAAGGCAGGACTTGTCTGCTTGAGTGACTGGATTGCTGCTTCTAATATTACTACCAGGTATGTTTCTTTGATTGCTTACCAGCATGTTGAAATACTGCATTATTGAGTGTTTTGCCTCTTTTTTTAGGCATAAAGCATGAATGCCAAGCAAATGGGCCAGAGGACCTGAACCGAGCTTGCATTGCCGAGAAGCTAGGAGGCTCCCTAGTCGTAGCTTTTGAAGGAAGTCCCGTGTAGATGTCATACAGTGCCACAACTCTTACAAGCATTCCATGTTTTAATAGATCAATTATATAAAGCAAACATCCTAGGCAAGGGTTTCACTAACAGTAGGGAAGCTGTCTTGTAGAATAAAAAAGTAGATTTTGGAGATGTAGCTCATATGTACGAATGACCCTAAATAAATGAAATTAAGGATTTATCTTGGTGTATTAATATTTGCATTGGTTGTCCAGCCCAGTACTGTCCCCAATGAATTAACACTAAAGGTCTCCAAAAATTTGAGCAGTGTATCATGAAAGGTGGAGAGGTGAGAACAATCTGGTTCCTGTTCTTACTTTTTTAAATAGTAACAAGTGAAATTCAAGAACTTTCCCCTGTAACCATTTAAGACAAAACTTAAAACCTGTAGTTTAACTTCAGCTATAGCAACCTGTTAGCACCAAAACTGGGTTAAATTCTTAGTGCTTGCAGTTGCAGAGCTGTACTAAAAAAGCCTAATTATGAAGCTAGACATAAAACAGACACTTTTTTTCTGGAGAAATAGTCCTAATCCACTCTCCTGTAAACTCACAGTGCAGTAATAATATTTAAAGGTTCACTTGTTCTTCTGTAGGTTTAATTTTCTTGTTATGAAGTGTCTTGAGGTCTCTTTCTTCCTGAGTGATTCTATAGAAATTGCTTTTTCTGTTGACATAGTTTAATTTAGAACTACTTTTCTCTAATATACACTTACTAGTGGATCAGATGCTTCTGAGGCTTTTATAAATGCAGATTCTTATATCAGAGCTCTCCAGTTATGGGTAGTAAAAGGAAAAGGAACCACAACTTAAAAAATGGTATTTTCAGCCCCAGTCTTTGGTCACTTGGTCCATTTGTCCATAATTACTATTGATTTAACATAGTAGAACCAATCAGCCTGACTAATATGGCTTGATCTGGGCTTTTTGTCTGTTAGCTTCTTTAATTCTGTAGAAATGCATGGAAATATTACCTACTAGAAAGTTTGACCTGAAATGCCTTTTGTATGGGGGGGGGGGTAGAGAACATTCCTGTGCCAGCTACAGAGATCTTAAAAGCTTCCATGTTTCATCAGTGGTTGATTAAAGCTGTTTCCTTTGTGTAATGTGTACATGGGAGTTGCATAGAGTTTTCTTGTATGTCTGTAGAGAAAAAGAAAAAAAAAAAACCAAAACCCTTAGCCTCCAGTGCATTACTGTGATATGTTCTGTGCGTGCCAAATTTGAACAGCCTAAATAAATGGGCTTTCCCTCCCCTGGGTCAGTGACTGATTGCTCTCCAGCCTCGGGATCAGCCCTCCTGCAGTGGGGCTGGCACTGCTGGATCTGGGTAAGCACTTAGGGAGCTGCTGTGCTTTCTGCAGCGACTGCCCTGCCCTGCTCTCGGGAGCAGGGATGGGGGGAAACAGGCTGTAAGGAAGAGTTGCTGAAGTTAGAGGGATTTGGGGGGAAAGCAGGTTTGTCTCTGCAGTGTGCTCCCCTTCTTTGGCTCTGCATGCCCCTGCTTGCTGCAGGCTACAGCTCCCAAACAGCACCTCTTCTCTGCCTTTGGGCTCTGGGCCCAAATTCCCATTGGTTGGGGGCTGTCCTGGGAGCCATCTCCCTGTTGGCAGTCTGAGCAGCAGGAGCCCAGCCATGTGTTGGTTGTTTTGCACTGCCTTCCCTGTGAGGACTGAAGGAGCTTTCTCTGGCCAGGCTCATGGAGCCCAGGCAGTCACAGGATGGCCCTTCCTCCCTGGGCTGTTCCCAGCTGTGCAGGGACAGAAAGCTGCAGTGTCCTCTCAGCCCCTGGCAGAGCAGTGCCAGCGCTGTGCTGCTGTGTCTGGGGACCAGGGCAATAATGGGCCATTACCTAACTCAGCATGTTCCCTCTGTGGCCAGGCTGCGTGGTTAAAACCCTTCATTAAAGACAGGCATTGACTGACTGCTCAGACTTGGCACCCACGTGGGTCACAGGGCTGGGAGCACAAGGTTTTCTGATGCAAAGGGATCCATTGGAGTGCAGCTTCCTGATTCTGAGAAAAGCAAACTGGCCTGGATTCTGCTGGGGCTTCTAGCCTGTCTTTCAGCTGGGGCCTCACCCAAGTCTGTAATGATTCTCGTAAAACAGCTCCTCCTAGCCCAGGTGTCTGCAGTACTGATCTCTGTCCAAAGTCCAGGTGGAGATAAGGAAACCAGTGTGACACACTGGGAGTGGTGCTGCCTGACAAACTGGCATCTCCTAGCCAAGATCCAGCTGATAGCTGGTGCCTCCAGGCATCTTTATCTAGCCCAGGTGATGCTGTGGCCACTTCTGCCTGAGATTTCCTTCCTTGGTCAGAAAATGGTGCAGAGAAACTGCTAAAGAGGAAGGATGTCAGATCTGTAAGGTAGGGGAGAGCATTTCCCACAATGTGAAAGTCCTTGGATCAGGGACTTTGGTTCCAAGTACCTTAGTCCCAGAACTGAGTGATAAGAGGTGACTGGGCCTTGGCTGGGTGTGGTGCCATAGCTTCAGCCAGAGTCTGGCTGCTTTTAAGACCCTCACAAGAAGTCCCAAAGTGTATTGATCTTTGTCCTCTGGAGCTAACAGTAACTTAATCCTCAGAGCTACGGTCCTGTGTGCTTGTCCACATCTTGGGGTTTGTTGGCCAAACTTCCCCTCTCAGCATTGTTTGTCCTGCTTTTTGAGGGGATGAAACTCTTGTGATTGTTTTAAGTTTTCTCCCAAATCACCCAGACCTTCTGAAAAGGCGAGACGGAGAGACAAACCTGATGAATGCTTCCTATAACTTGGCCGGTTGATAGTGGGAGAAATCACTTCCTAACAGGGATGCATGAAGAAAAAGGTGGAGACAGTTCAGTCACACAAGCTTAGCAGAATTTGCCCAGGTAGTACAAACATTTCGAAGTCCACATACAGGCAGTGGTTTCCCAAAAGCCATTTTTGTCCATTGGGCCTGTGAGAAGATGAGAACAGGAAATGGAGACATGGAAACTGATAATTCAGGCCTAAATGTAAACAGCAGGCAGCATAAATGTAATTTACAGCAAAGGTTAAATTGAGTGTCTTCAACTGGGCCTTGATAAGCCCAGGAACCTAGGCTAAAGTGTAATTCCAGGCATGGCTGAATCAGCAGATGGATCCAGTGTTCTTATTCCAAGTCACTCCAGCTGAGCAACTTCTTGATCTTTATCAATAATGGTACCTGCTGCTGTGAGTCATGGGCTGGCAGGCACCAAGCCTGGGTGACTCTTGGAGGAAAGGTGACGCTGGGTGGGCACATGACAAAATCCCAACTGTGGGGAGAGCAGGGGCTGGCCAGGCTCCATGTGCTCTTGGGCAAGGCGTGGCTTTCTCCCAGCCCCTTAGGATGTCCTTCCTATTCCATCAAACTGCCAAGGGAATTAAAAATGGCATTCCAGGTGTAAAAAAATCAGCTAAATGTCTTTCCCCAAAAAGAGTTACTTTATTTCAGCTTTGCTTCACAAGAACAGTCCTCCTTGAAACAGCCAGCTTGGCATTGTGTGCCAGTAGGACATCACGTGCCCTGGGGCTGGGGACACTGTACGGGCTCTGGGGTAGCCTTTGGAGCCCCACTGGAGCCAACCTGCACTGTGGTGCACTTGGAACACCGACCACCCTTCCTGCACTGGCTGTTTTAGGGTCTGTTACTGCTTCTGTGGGCAGGTTATCTGCTGTCAGTGCACGGGAGCTCACAATAAAGGAAAGAATTGTTGCAAAAGCAAAAATCTGTGAAACAAAAGGAATTTCCAACACCTGCGGCTGCGGGGCCTTTCCTCCCCGTGGCTCCTGGGGGTGAGAGCCACCCTGCCATGCTCGACAGCTCCCTCCAGCCTCTGGGGTTGGGTGGGGATTTTGTGCAATCCTGATACAGTGAAGACATTCCCTCGCTTTTGGGGAGCTTCAACGGGCCAGGCATGCTGGGCTGGGGCAAGTGAGAGTGCTGACAGGCTGAGGTCACCAGTGGCCCTTGATTCAAGTGTTCCTCTATATGTGCCACAAAGTCCAGGAAGATGAACCACAGGCTAATCCTGGCTGTGAGGCACAGGTCTGCTTTCCGAGTTTGTCCCTCTAGGATGGTGAGAGCAGCCCCATCTGCCACCTCTGCTGGGACAGGGAGTAGGGACACGCACACAAGGGTGGGGGCAGAGGTGGCTCTCAGCTCCCCATTTTCTTGGCCCTTTTTCTTGCCTGGTCCCAGCTGAGTCACAGAGTCATCCCCCACCCTTCATCATGGCCCCAAAAGCCACAGTGCTGAGGGAGGGACAGGATGTCCCAGTCCTGTGGAGTCTCCTGTGCAGTACAGGGGTTGGTCACACTGGCCTTCCCTGGGAACAAAATGGAAGCAGGTCTGCCCCTTATCCTCCTTCTCAGTCTTGGCTCTTGGCACACAGTGGAAGGACCAAGGGGCCTTTTCCTCCCCTCTCTCAAACCCTGCTGATGTCAGCACTGGGCTCAGCAGCTTTATTGTGGGGAGACAGGCAAAAAGCTGTCACATGGCCTCTGCTATTTCCTAAGAAACCAGCTTGAAAATTACAAAGGAAAAAAAAATAAAAGAACCATTTTTAAAAAAACTAAAACAAGGGAGAGCAGAGGACTGAAGAGCCTGACAGTAATCAAGGGCCACCACCACCACACAGCACCCACAGGGACAGATTACAGGGGAGCACTAAAGTTTAAAGCATGCAGGAGGAATGGTCCCTGTACCCACCACGCCCCTACTGCCATGGCAAGAGTCAAATCTTTCTGCCAAACTCCACACAGGGAGCCCAGACCTCGACCATCAGTGGGAAAACACAGGGGGAAGGAGTAGTTTCTCTCCTTTGCTTGTAGTGAATCAAAACTAGGGGATGGCTTCAGTGACGCAGCCAGCAAGGAGGGATGAATGAATGATCTCCTGGCCAAAGCAGAGTCCTTCAGTGACCCCAAAGCCCTACCTTGCTTGCAAGCTTAAAACACCCAACACAAACCTTCAAGAAAAATAAAGCAAGGACAAGCTCTCTTCACTACATCATTTTTATTGCATCGACACCCAGAAATACACATGCTAAGAGCCACCCATCCAAGAGGGCATCCTTCCATGGTGGGTCTTACTTTCACACTCCTTTCACTCAAAAAAAAAAAAAGGAAAAAAAAAAAAAGGAAAAAAAATATAATTGCACTGGTTGATGTACAAACACAGTTTTCCCTTTTCAGACAGGGTGGGTTCTGCTAGAACCAGGAGGGTGAAGCCCCAGCGTGTGCCCAGCCTGGCCACAGCAGCTCCCCAGGAAACAGAGTTGTACAAAACACAATGAATATTTTCTTACAAACTGCAGTGTTTACTGATTGGTTTTTTGGTTTGGTTTTTTTTCATATGTTTGCTTGTAAGTTTCAAAACTAGGTTTTGGGGCACTAATGGCTTGTATCTTTTATCTACAGTAAATTTAGCATAAATTTTTATTTTTAGGAATGTGTAAGGCATTTTGGTAAGTTAACTGTAAGGTCCAGGGTGAAGACTCGTCACACTGAAGTCCCTTCCTTTGAACTGTCCTCTTTCCCCTGGAGAATGAAAAGAGAAGTGGGTTACTCATCTGGGCCTCACCCTTATTCTCATGGCAGCTCAAGGCCCAAAGCCTTTCACAGATGGGCCAGGTCGTGCCTGTGGGGCAGGGAGGACCTTGATCACCATCTCCTGGTCTCAGGGTTTCCCAAAAGCTACCCAAATTGTTTCTGGCAGCAAGGACCACCTTGCCTCCACTATTAACTCCTGCCTGCTGCACACTGCCCCAGGGCCTCCACCAGCATCAAGGGGAGGGACATGGCCACCATCAGTACCGTTTCCTGAAGCTGTTCTTTCAACTTCTTCACCATTTCTCTCTCTTTGGCCAGTTGGTCCTGGGTAACTTTCAGTAGCTCCTGTAGTTTGGTTGCTGCCTGGCTCAGGTCCTTTGTTAATTTTTTTTCTTTTTCAAGTCTTTCCTACATGGCAGTCAAAAGAAGGCACCTGCCTGAGCCTCCCTTTGCCGCCTGGTGACTTTCCCCCCTTCAAAACACCTCAGGGCACCTCGGGTCTGCATCAAGCTGTCTCAGTGACCACAGGGCAGGGAACATCCAGTTCCCACCTCAACAGGGAGAACAGGCACCCCCCAAATCTCTCTCTGGCTCCCTGGAGATGCCATGGGCTAGGACTGGGTGGTTTCCTAGTGGGTGAAAAGCCCAGCCTGTGAGTGTTTGCTCAGGGCATCATACTGATCTCAGCCTGCAGGGATGCAGTGGCTGGGCCCTGCTGTGCTTCAGCTACAGTGGAGCTCCTAGCCCTCTCCTGCAGGGTAACCATAAGCATCACTCCCCAATCCTCAGAAATGATCCATCATGCCCATAGTCCTGCTTGGACGTGACTTTTGATGTCGTGGCACAGCCAACTCACCTTGAGATGCTGGGCCTCCTCCTTGTCTGAAGCTGCTGCATGTTCAGCCAGTCTCAGTTTTTCCAGCTCTGCTTGCAAGCTACGTGCTAAGCTCTGGGCCTGGAAAGGGAGACTCAGTAAGCACAGAAGCCAACAGTGCCAGCATCTCCCACACATCCTGCTCCAGCCATCCCTGAGTGCCTGCTGGGTGCGTCCTGCTGAAGAGTTGGGTGGTCCAGACACATGGCATTGCATGCACTGATCCAGCTTCCACCAGGGAGATGGCATTTCTTGCTTGGAGCAGCAGGACACCCAGCTAAAGCCCGTAACCCTCAAAGGAAAAAGCTGGCACAAGAAATGGGGGGACTGGGAGAGCTGAATTTGAGGGGCCAGTGATGCCACATGGCTTTAGCACAGCTGCTGTAAGAATTCCTTCAGATGTGGGAGGGAATGTCTCACAGTTATGTCTGAGGTGTGGACCGTGATGGGGAAAAGCCTTCAGATTAATTCTTCAAATTAATTCTTGGGCTTCATTAGCAGCCAAGAATCCAGGAAGGCTCTGCAAACACTGGTATCTCCTTGCCCACACCCACCTCCTCCAGCTCCCATGCCAGCTTTTGCCGCAGCATTTGCTCCTTCTCCGCCAGTGTTTCATTCTGCTCCAGCTGTGTTTTCAACTGTGTTGAGAAGAGGGGAAAACACCCAGAAAAAAACTTTTAAAAGACTCAAGAGATGAGTTAGCAGGAACATCACAAAGAAAGCTGGACTGGACAGAAGAAATAAAAACAGAAGCTTTCCCCATGGCACCAAAGAGCAATGGGTACCAGCATCCCCCCTCTGCTGCGAGATTGCTGATAGTGAGCCTGGGGCCTGGCTTAGCACTGTCAAATTTTGCTTGCTCCTCAGGCAGCACCAGCTGTGATGTGGGATGAGAGGCATCCCCTAGAGAAAGATGTGCCTGGCAGGCCCCCCATGACTGGGAGAAGGCTCCACAGTTAACAGGATTAAAGGAGAAAGACAGAGCACTACCACTGGTGAGAGGTGTCAGCCTGGAAGGGAGCAGCTGCTGCTAATGCCCCCAGCCCAGCTCCAGCAAAATTTATGGAGCCTCTGTAATCCTAATCCTCCCTGGCTGGGAAAGGATCCAGGCAGAGCTCTGTCAGGGTGTTGGCCCCATCCTCTGAACCCCACAGGGCACTGTCACATAGCAGTGCTGGCCCAAGGGCTTGCAGGGGGGAAGCCTGGTGAAAGCCAACTGCAATCTTCCCGATAGGAACGGGATGCGAGTGCTGGGCTGGCTCCTCCCCAACACAGGACAGGACACAGCACAGCTGTGACAGCCCTGACCAGGGTTGTGTGCAGTTCTCCATGCGGTGAGAGATGGTGACACAGGATATGGGATGTGGTTAAGGGTCAGAGCCTCCCCAGAAGTGGTCTCACCACCCTAACCTCAAGCAATGCAGGCTCACTTGGCTCAGCTGGTAACCCCACTTCTCCCTCCTGTACATGGCTTTTGCCTCACTCAGCTGCTGCCTGACCTGAAGGATGAGCAGCAAGCCTGGCTCAGTGACACATCCCTGTGCCACAGCCTTCACAGACAGGCCTACAGATAAAGCCTGCCAGCTTTTTGGCTTGCACACGAGCTGGAATGCTTGAAAAAAACACCTCAGTTTCTGCCAGAGCAGGACAGTGGTATCTAACCTGAGCAGCTGGAGGCTCAACAGCTCTCGGGTGCAGAGCAAATGGTTCTACCTCATCTGCTCAGAGATGGATGCATGGATGCATGGATGGATGGATACCCAAACCTCTGCCCCAGGGTGGTGTTGTGGTGACAAATGTCCAGTGGTGGGGTATCTGGGTTTTTCTGCTAAACACCAGCTTGAGCAAGCCCTGCCACTCTCCCTTCCTTCCCAACCCCATCACAGGAGGAAAGACAGGCAAATAAAAATCTCCTGGGTCCCAGCAGTCACCTCTGAAGGTGTGGTCCCCAGCAGCAGCAGGTTTGCCCATGCAATGGCTGTGCCTCCCTGCCCTCCCTCAGCCCACAGCTGCTTTGCAAAGCAGCCCCAAGGACCCAGCAGGGCAAGTCCCAGGGTGCCTCCTTACCAGGGCGAGTTCCTTGCTCTGCTTCTGTGTTTCAGTCTTTGCTGCCTCCAGCTGCTCCTGGGACTCTGACAAGAGCTGCCTCAACTGCCAAAGAGGAAAAGAAAGGGAAAAAACAAAAAACCTCCTTTTATGCACTAGGTTTTGGAACTCTTTGGCCCAAGGAAGCTTTTTATGATGCAATATCTTCCCAAAGAGGTCATGGTGTCATCACATGCTGACCTGTCTGCTGATGCCAGCTCAAGCAGAGACAGCCATGGGACAGGTGTGTCTCACCTGAGCCACAGAAACCACACAGGCCACCCAGGAGCAGCACACAGCACCTCCATAGAGATCTCCCTGACCCATCAATTTGCCCGTAACTCTTGGCTTTAGGAGTCTACAACCCTGACTGGAGCAATCATCTAAACGTGCCTGGGTGGCAAGTCAGGGTTAGAAGAAGGCGAAGAGGGCAGCAGCCTCCACACTTACGGCTCCAACTTCTTTTGTGTAGTTCTGGCGCTCAGAGCTGGCTGTCTCCAAGTGATTTTCCAGTTGTGTTTCCAGAAGAGAGGTGTATTCCTTTAGCTGCATTAAAAGACAGAAAAGCAGAAGAGGGTTGTTTGTTTGAGGTCCAACACATCCCAAACATGCTATGGTTAAAGCCTGCCCTCCCCAAGGCAAGTCAGATGGCGCCTGACTCACCCCAAGCACAGCGTGTGCCTCTCTGGCATCCATGCAGAGACCTCCCCTCCCCACAACCTCACCTGATCTGTGCTCTGCAGATCTGCTTTCAACTTCTCCACCATGCCTTCCAGGGATTTCAGCTGCAGGTGTGACTGAAGCAGAAAGGATCAGAGAAGGACACTGAGCACCTTTGGTTCAATCATAAACTGGCTGCTGTTTTGACTCCCACCTTTCCCACTTTATCCTGTACCCATCAGGTAGAGGTCTGACATCCACAGGGAGCTCCACAGAGGAACTCTGCCTCCCAGGGAGGACAAGTCTAACACACACAGGCCATAAATGGTGGAGCAAGGCAACAGCTCTTGCCTGCAGCATTTCAGGTGGCTGCAGTCAGGTTTCAACAGCAGAGAAACTGGCACCAGATTCATCACAAGCTTCCTGCTGAAAACACTTTTTGATTTGGAGGCAGAAATTTTCCAATGAGATGGCATGGACTTTGTTATTAAGAGATGCCAAGCTGCCAAAAAAAGCACTTAAACCCAGGCTAGTTTTTGAAGAGGCCTCTACAGATGCTGAGGTTTTTGGAAAGGAGGAATTGACCTCCTCTCCACCAAGAGGCAGGATTGCTCTGGGAGCTGCCCTAAGCACAAGATGTTCTTCCCATCATGAACACCATCAGCGGCCACGTCACCCTGTGCAATCCTACACCAGCCCTCAGCAGTGCTGGCGCTGCAGGAGCCAGCAGTGGGCTGAGAAATCAAACATCCATTGTACAACAGCTTCCCCCACCTCCCTGCAGTCCCAGTTAACTCCAAAATGCCACGTGATGGATGGGAGCAGCCAAACTGTGGAAAATAGCTCAATTTCAGTTCTGCATTCAAGAGGGAAGATTCTACATGAGGTGGGCTTTTTGTCAGCTGGCTTGGTGACAGGAGGGGTAGATTTAGGGAGAAAAGAGTTCCTGTGTCTCAGTGTTCACAGCTGGCAGGAACACTGAAGGCCACCAACCAATTTATAGCAAACAGCTCCCCTTCCGGAAGTCCGGCTCCAGAAGCACCCAGGTGTGTCACCAACACGCACCTTTTGGAGCTCCTTTTCAGAGGCTGTGAGCTTTGCCTTCCACACCTGCTCCTCCTCCTCCACGCTCTTCTGCAGGTTTCGCAGCATCCCTTCCTGTGGGCAAAGCCTCAGCTAAACACCAAACCTCCTCCTCCAGCCTCCACCAGGCTGAGCTGGAAGCCCTGGCATACTCAAAGCCTCTCTAAGGGTTTGGGCCAAACAACAGGTGACAGAATTAGAATCAGGTGCGGCTGGAGGCTTCTAATCCCTATTCTGGCTCAACCACCCCAGTCATGAGAGCTCTTGCTGTGTCTCACCCCATCACCACCCCCAAGGTTTCCAACACAGGCTGAAGAAGAGCTCTAGAAACTCAGCTTTATCCTGTTCCTCTGTCTCAGTGACAAATACTCTACCACAGGACACTGCCCCCAGCACACCAAGGGATGCCCATCCTGAGCTCATGGGCAGCCCTGGATACAGGAGACCTCTCGAGAGGGAATTCCAGTGGGAAGCCAACACAGTGCAAAGGGCAGGAACTTACTGTCTCTGCGAGGATCGTTCTGTACTGCTCACATTCTGCTTGTAAAGTGCTTTGCGCTTCCTCTGCCTCTTTTAATTTAAGAGCTGAATCCTAAAAGGAGAGGGAAGGGAAGGAGAGAGAGATGAGAAGAAGAAACATGTGACCTCCAGCACACCCTCACCCCTCCACTTCCCAGCCTTCAATTACTGATGGCTCTGCTGTGATCATCTGCTGCTTTAGCACACCCACGGTCTTCTCCTTAAACTCTTGTAGCCACGTGTCATAATCCTGAGTTTGGAAAAAAGAGAAGAAAGAAGGAGGATGCTTAGGCATCTCTCCTTCCCATGCAGAGGAGGCTCTGGGGAGGTCTGAGGAAGCCTGTCCAACCTGCTGTGAGGACACGGTGACTCCCGGGAGGGCAGAGAGCAGCATCTGCTTGGTTCGCGTCTGGAGCGCATCCAGCTGTTGGGCCAGCTCTTCCTGAAAGAGGGATAAACTGCAATGGATGGAGGTCTCGGGCACCTGCTGGCCAGGCTGACAACACTGGTCCTGCTTTTCTGTGCCTACAAGGCTAGGGAAACCAGCCAACACAGAAAACTGCTGATGCTGGGAACCACAAAAACATCGCTTCCAGTTCAACCATCTCCCTGGTCCCCCATCTTTGACCAGTACCAGGGATGCAAGGCCCTCAGGAAAAATTTTGGAGAAGCTTGCAGAAGCATTGGGCCATCACTGTTCCTAAGCAGGCAGGCAACCCAGGGCAGGCCTCCCTGGTGGCTTGGGGAAGATGAATGTTTCCCTTCCAACACAATGAAATGCCAGGCTCACCTTTGCTTTTGTAGCAGCAAGCAGTTTCTCCTCACACGCCTTCTCCACCGTGGTCAGTGCTTCCATTGCCTTCCAGTTCTTTTCCCGAAGGTCCTGTGGAGACAACACAGGAAGGGCAATAAGCCACATGCCATGCCAAGGACCATAAAACTGCTTGCTGGCACTGCAGGGGATTTCAAAGCCTCTGCTTAGGGAATTGGTTTTGGTTAGGAGTCTTCCATCCCATGTCCACAAGCATTCCTTTCTCCCCAGTCTTTCCAGTGGTTCCACACACCCCATTGCTCTGGCAGTGCCCTGGATGGGGCAGGAGCTCCAGAAACATGCTCAGGATGCCTGCAGAGGACACAGGCCAAGTGCAGGGATGCAAGGTGGCCTCCACACAAGTGACACCACCTTGCAGTAGAGAGATAGGGAGCAGATGAGCAGGAAGGTGTGAAGGAGCCTTCTCAGAGACTGCCTGGGCCATACCAAGGTAGGATCTCTCTGTCTTACCAGGTCCTAAACCTTCTAAGAGAACAAGGGACAGACATGTCACCTCAAGCAGCCCACTAGCTCCAGCTGCACAGCCTGCCAGAGGTATTCCTGCTCTCTGGCAGATGAGGCAATGCCTCCAGGGCTCTGTGGGGCTGGAAGAGCCTCTGGCCACACCCTGGAGCCATCAGTAGGTGACCACGATGGGTTGTCTGTCACTCACGTACGTTGTTTTTCACCTTCTGTTGCTCCACTGCCTCCCGCAGCTGTGTGGCTTCCCTTTCCAAGGCTGAGAGCTGGTTTGTCTTCTCCTGGAGTCTGGAAGGGCAGGATGCAGGAGTGAGCCTGAGTGGTCACCTCCCTCACGGGCAGCAAGCTCCCGAGATGGAGACCACAGCCCTTCCTATCCTGGTCTGCTCTGGGATCTACACACGGCAGGACGAAAAGGGAGCAGGACTAAAAACCACAGCCATGGAAATACTGGAGTGGATGTGCTTTCCTACCCCCTTACCAGCAATAAAAAGCAATATAGTAACTGGCTGGCTGTACACACACAAAAAGAGGAAGGAACAACCTGATGCAAAGGCCAGGAATTCCGGCTTGCACAACTGGGACTGCTCCTATCCATGGCTCATTAGGCTGAGACAGCTCACAGCTCTGCATTTTGAAAGTATCATCCCACTACGTTGAGTAATCCTAAATCAGGGCTGCCAACCAGACAGCAGAAAGCTGCAGGTTCCCTCCAGACCCTCAGATCCCCCATCTGCCCTGACATGACCCTCAGTTTGAGGTTCAGGTCCTTGAGAAGAACTACACAAGTCTCTTGGGGTCTCAGGACAACTCAACAGCTGCCTTCCTTTAGAGGGATGCTGGATGCTTGCTGGCAATGGGAACATCTGAGAAATCTGGGTCTTCTTGGAGGTACCCAGCACATGAACAAGGAACAGGAAGGACTCATGACATGGGAAACTCCACTTAAGTGCCAGGAAACCTTTCTGTGCTGGGTGGTGAGGGAAGAGGTGATCAAACATGGGAATAGGGACCCAGAGTGGTGGTGAATCTCCATGCCTGGAGACACCTGGAAACATCTTAAAAATACTTCCTCTGGTTGGCCCAGCCTCAAGCAGGAACCTGGACCAGAGGCATCTCACACCCAGCAACAACACCAGCAGAACCTCCTGTTCTGTAGGAGTGATCAGACTCCATGTGCCTGCCAGCAATTCAGTCCCACTTCAGGATGGACTGGCTGTTACATGGGGCCATCACCAGAACCACTTAGTATTTTGAACAGCACTGTTGACCAGGATTGACCTTGACTTCCCAGCTGGGTGGCTCCAAGCCTGCCTGAAAAGCAGGAAGCCCTCAGCCACACGCTCAGGGCTCGAGGAAGCCTGGGACATATGGAGAACAAGCTGGAGGTGCCACTGCAAGATGTGCACCCAGACCCACCTTGACTGCAGCTGCTTCACTTCTGCTTCATTGGCTGCCTGGAAGAGAGAAAGCATTTTGATTACCTGCCCCAGGCATGTGATACAGGTCAGCCCTTTCTGTGGCATCCCAGAGAGGATCCCAGAGCAAAGATAACTCAGGGATTGTGTAAGCAGTGTCACCTACTCCCCTCCTCCCACCTCAATTAAATAAGCACACAACCTGCAGGTCTCTGTCTTTTTCTGCCTCCCGCATCTGCCCTGCCTCCAGCAGAGCTTCAATGGACTTGATCCTCTCCAGAAGCTTTGTATTCTCCGAGCTGGCATCCTGCAGTTTCCCTTTCACACTGTCCAACTCCAGCAGCTTACTTTTAACCTCTGCCTCAGAGCTCAGCAGCTTGGCCTGCAGTTCTGTTGGAGGGAAGGGTGACAAACACAGTAGGGTAGGTGCAAATAAACCTGGGAACTCCCCACCCTGGTCTGTCCACACAGGATCTTAGCCGAAGAAGTCTTGGCCGCGGATGCTTTGAGGAGGCACAGAAAGGGCAGGCAGGGAGGAGAGGTGTTGGGGTAACATCCTGGAATAGAACCATGGACCAGCCCATGTCTTGCTCACACCAACACCAGGCAGCCTAACTCATCCCTGGATCTACTTGTCCTGCCCCAACTGGCTCCTCCCTGCCCTCAAAGTCTCCGGTCTGCCCTACAGCCCTCCCCATGCTGATCCCAATTGCTTACCAGCAATGCTCTGCTGCTGCCCTTTGGTCTTCTCTGCATCTGCCAACAGGCTCTTGTAGCTGCTCTGGGTTTTGCGGAGCTCGTCGCTGACCTCATCCAGCCTCTTCTGCATCATCACCTCTGCCTCCCGTTGGTAAGCCTGCACAGCAGGAAGAGAAGGTTCCCTGGAGCATGACATACACCCAGTCTGAAGCAAAGCTTCATGTGCCACATAATCTTATTTTTAAGTTGTGTTTTGGGGGATTAAGGTCATCCTCCTGCCAAGCTCCCCCCTGAGCACGAAGCACCCTGCATTGTGCTCACATTTTATCCTGTACCAGCCCTCACACTGGGAAGTAGACAATATCTAAATGTTTAGGACCTGGTCCAATTCCATGGTCAACTCCCGCTCTGGAGTGCTCTGAAAAACCTCTTAGAGCCCCAGTTCAAACCACGTCAGCACAGCTGGGAGAGGTGCTGGCACGGGGCTTTGCAGAACAGAAACACCCATGTCTCCACCTATGGAAGAATTTTCTGTGCAATTTGGGCCAGGCAATACTTTTTATTTTCCATCATAAAAAGCAGGTAGGAAGAGGTCTGGCCAGGGCAGGCATTTTGAGGGGGAAGGCAAAGGAGGAGGAGGATGAGTTGCAGCTTTACAGGTACAAGTGGCACTCTTGCAAAGGGAGAAAAATTGCATTGCATGGCAGGGATGGGAAAAGGTAAACCAGCAGGCCTGTCTCTGTCCAAGGGATGCTTTCACCACCACCAGGAAAGCAGAGCTACTCTTGTTTTTGAGGATTTGACTGAATATCCTCAGTTCAGAGCTCCAGGTGTTACTGTGGAACATATTCTCCCTAGCACCTTAAGGACACCCCTGACTTTAGAGTCTTCTAGCTAGCATGATTTATTTAATTAGCACTAAGGTGTGCAGTGAGCTGACAGCCCTGGAGTTCTCCTGGAAGTATGTCTAGGAGCTCCTGCTTTGAGCCAGGGAGGCAGCTCCTGCCTTCACATCAGCCGTGTGCTCACATCACCCTCCTTGCTCCTCACCTGCAAAAGCAGCAGGACCCTAATGCAGCCCACCAAAAGGAGAGCCACATCCTCAGGCACACAAAAAATTAAGAGCAAGGATATGGAAGGCCCCTTGCTCCAGGAACTCCTCTACAAAACTATTCTGGCATGTGCAGATAAAGGTCTCCTCTATCACAGCCCCTTCTTGAAGAGGCCAGAGCAATTCAGAGACCACAGCACATTCCTGAGGGACATCCCTCACTGTCAGCGACACTGGGATTAATGCTCCCAGCACACAGCTTAGCAACATCCCAGCAGGATCCCAGCAGGAACACTGTCAACATCCCAAGAAGATGATCTCCCCTGTGTGAGCACAGCTTGCCTGCCAGCAACACACCTCTGTGTGTTCAGAGGTTCTGCTTGGGAAGTGTCCTTTCAACACCCCTAAAAACCCCAAACCCAGCCACTCCCTGCTGGCAACCAAAAATGGCACAATCTCCATCTCCTACACCAGGGAGAGAGAGCAACAAGCTTCAAACCACCTGAGTTTGAGAGAAAGAGCACCTGCAGAAGAATGGCTTCAACCAGGGCATCCTGCTCCCTGGGCTCTGATGGTGATGCTACACAAGGGGCACACAGAATGTGACAAGCTAATGGGGGAGAGAGTAATTAGGAAGCCTGTCAGGCAGCTTCCTTCCCATCCATGGACATTCACCTCCCTCCTAGCCCTTGCCATGGCCATGTGCATGGATCCCCTGCCATCACTGCAAGGGGAGAGGGTTTGCTGTCGCCTGCCTGACCTGCAGCTGCTCAATTTGCTTCTCCGAGGTCGTCGCTTTGATCTCCCAGCTCTTCCTCTGCTGCTCCTCTTGCTGCAGCACCTCTGACTTCTCAGACAGCTCTTTCATCAGCTTGCTACACTCCTGCCTCAACTTGGCCAGCTCAGCATTTTGCCTGCAGCAACAGAAGAAGGGTTACTTCAGCCCACAGGCCAGACAAGCCTCTCTGGTGTTGGCTGGGGGAAACACATCTTCCTGTGGGCCTGATACAGGACTTGAAATGGTGAACTTTGTTTGCTGTTTCTATGACACTCCTGGTCCTTCAGGGAGGGGGTAGAAAGAGCCAATGAATCACTTTTTTAAAAAAGTCCTGTTTCAGTTACAGGAGACATTCCTTTCTCATGAAGTAGAGGACACACGGTTCTGTGTTCCCAGACACAAGAGGAAGCACTACAACTGGAGTCCACTCTGTAATTATTTGGCTGCTGTTAATCACCAGTCATTTCAGACTGCCTATGAAAAGGAGTGTGAAATTCTTCTACCTAGCTCCTATTTGTTCTCACACATTAGGCTGGGCTCTGTTCTCTGCAGCATCACTCAAAGAGCCAGCTGCATTTCTCCTCAAGTTTGAGAGTATGAGCTCCCCTATCGGGGGAAAACACCACAGTGCCTTCTGATCCCCTCTCCCCCCTCCACTGCCTGTTGCTTCTGGCATCAGCACAGGTGACCCCAAAGGAGAGAGGGATTCCCTGCCCTTTCACTTGGGAAGAACATCCTTGTTTCTCCTGGTGCACCCCCAAAAGCCATTTGGCAAGCTCTTCCTCCCTCCTTCTCTCCTCTTCCTCCAGCTAGTTGGGGTGTCTGTAGAAGCACCTTTGGGAAAGGGGGTGGCCAAGCCAAGGTCTGCCAGAGGGCAGCCCCAGGCTCTACCCCTCCCCCCAGCCTTACTTGCTTTCCATCTGGCTGGTAGCCTGGTTGAGGGCATCCCTCAGGATGGAGTTCTCCTGCTGCAGGCGAGCCAGCTGCGTGTTGGGGCCGTTCTCCAGCTGTTCCTGCAGGGTCCGGATCTAGAGGAACCCAACAGGGGTTAATGCCACCACCAGCCCTTTTGCTGCCCCTGTTGAAGCCCATGAGATGAGCAGGAGGGACCTGCAATGCAGGGGAGTGCCTGCTGATGCTGACAGCCCTCAGGAGTGTAACATCCCATGAAGATGCTCCAATGTGCCTCTTCTCCAAAGTGGTTTGGAGGGGGCTCAAAGGGGTTGGGAGGGGGGTATTTGGGGGTTATTTAGTGGGTCTTAGAGGGGTGGGGGGACCTGAAGGGGTTCAGGAAGGGATATGGGGGAGTTTAAGGGGTTTTTAGGGAGGCCTTAAAGGAGTTTGGGGGGAACTTGGGCACCACAGCCCAGGAGCACTGCAGGGTATTGCCCCTCCCAAAGGCTCTCGCCCCCTCCCACAGCTCAGCCTTCTCCTGAAGGTCACACATCTGCCACCAGCAGCCACCTGGCAGAGGAAGGAGGCAGGTGCAGAGCACAGCCTGGGGCTCACCTTGCCCTGGAGCTGCTGGGTCTCACTGACATGGTCCTGGTAGCTGGCCTGCATCCGTGCCTGCACCGCCACAATCTCCCGCTCGCGGGCCAGCAGCTGCTCCTTCAGCTTGCCCTCCACGGCCAGCGCCTTGGCCCGCTCAGCTGCCAGCTCCTTCCAGGAAAGGAGGCCCCCAGTTAGTCCTCAGAGCACAGGTTTCCCCATTTTAAGAGGATGTGGCCTCCTCGCTCAGCAGACTACAAAGTTTAGCCCTTTCATTGCTGCCCCCATGCCCAGGTACATTTAGGACTTACATTTCCTCCAGCATTTTGTTTTGGGCTCTGTGGCCACTGGATGCCACTGTTGTTCCATGTTGGGCCAGCTAAGAGAAAGGAGGAAGACAGCCTGGAATTTTATTTTCCTCCCCCAGGATAAATAACATCACACGTTTGGGGCAAAGCAGAAAAATTAAGCAGATGGACTTGACTGCCACAAGTTCAGCATGGCAGGGATATGTTCAGCCTTCAACACCCAAAAAGAGGGGGAGGCAGGGGGCTGAGTCAGAGAAGGACACCGTAAATAGGATCAGGTTCCTTACAAAGGCACCATCTCGGCTCAGGGGAGCTGAAATGAGGAAGGATTTGCTTTTCTCCCTGAAGGATAAGATAGCTTCAATCTCTTACAAGAAAGGGTTTTCCCCTGCTTTTCCCATGGCTGCCAACAGGCACTACCCTGCGGTTCTTTGGGCTGGCACCTCCCCAGTCTGGAGCAGGCCCAAGAGAGGAGGGCAGGGGAGAATCTCCTCCCATTTTTGGGAGGAAAACAGCCAACAGGTGAAGGGTCCAAAGAGCCCCATCAGGGGGCTGAGATGTAGGGAGCAGGAGGCTCATGGAGAGCTACCATGAGCAGACGCCACACTGGGGATGCCAGGAGGGCCACACGGGGCTTACCTTGCTCAGCTCCCGCTGTTTGTTCCTGGCAGCAGCTGCATCCTCCTGCTCGGCAGAGAGCTGCTTCTCCTTCTCCTCCAACTGGCGTTTCAGGACAGCAACCGGGTCACCCTTCTGTGTGGCCTGCCAGCACGGGGGGTGGCACATCAGTGGGGACCACCACCTTCAGACCCATCCCCTCCACCCCACACGTGTGACATCCTGCCCTCTGCTCCAGGGGAAAATTCAGCTCTGTTCTCCAAGATACCCTCAGGGCCAGCCTGCCTGAAGATGGGGTGCCTTCCCTCCCCTTGCACTTCCTGAGGCTCAGCAGAGCCGTGGCAGAGCCCTACCGTGTGCCAGGTGTCCTGGATGATTCCTGCTTTCTCTGTCAGGATCTCAATGAGCTGCTGGGCCTCCCCCTCACTGAACACCATGCTGCTGACTGTGGACACGAGTGTCTTGTAGGGCAGGTACAGGGCCCCATCCGAATCCACAGGTGCTGGAAAGGAGAGAGGAGGGATTGGGACTTCAGAGGACAACGGCAGAACTATTCCATCATCTCAGCTGGCTTCAACCCCATAGCTGCCATCTCAAACCATCATCCACCCAGATTTCCACAGTCACATTTGGTACCTCTCTGAGCAGAACAGTAGGAAAAGTGCTGGAGATGACACCACACACATTCCTTGAGTCAGCTGTCACCTCTGCCTGGCTCAACAACTGGTCCCAGCACCTGCCATCATCCTCTACCAAACTGAGAGGTTTTCAGCAGGAGCTGGGAGTGTTTTGCCAATGCCAGAGGGCTCAGATATGTCAGGCATCAGAAGCTGGACCAAAATCCAACCTTGCTGAAGTATGTCACTCCATGCACTGGCACTGGTGACAGCAACATCTCCCACCTTTCAGCAGCCAAGTTTGTTCCAGGTCTTTGCTAAGGGAGCAACGTGACTCCAACCCTTCCCTTGCTAACCTGGGAAAGCCAGGGAGCATCAGGGACCATGATGCTGTTACAGGCCCTCTGTGTGCATGGTCACAATACACATAAGGTGGCAGGCAGTGGTTTAGAGGTTCCTGCATGTATCTATGGCCCAGTGAGCTCGTTTTCCTAGAAAACCACAGAAGGAAAAGCAGTTTGGAGTCTAGTAGCTCCAGAAGTCATCAACACCAGAGTCTCATGAATACAAAGCTTTGGATGCCCCAAGCAGCAAGGTTCAAAGAAGAAGAAGGAGGAGGTGCTGGAGCAGAGATTCTCCTCTAGAGAATGGACCCCATCCGGGAACAGGTTCCTACTGAAGGACTGCAGCCCATGGAAGACCCCACACAGGAGCAGGGGAAAGCTCTGAGGAGGAAAGAGCTGCAGAGAGGGGCTGTAACAAACTGACCACAGTCCCCATCCTCCTGCACCACTCAGGGATGGGAGGTAGAGGAGTCACGAGGGAAGGAGTGAACTTGAGCCTAGGAATAAGGGTGGGGGGAAAGGTGTTTTAATTTCTAAAAAAATCTCTTGTTTCCCATCTATTTTAAAGGGGAATAAATTAGTTTTCCCCAAGTTGAGTCTGTTTGGCCAGTGACAGTAACTGCTACGTGATCTCTGGTGAGTGATCCATTTGGGATGGCCACGCCAAGCCCTGGCAACAGCCAAGTCTGTGTCCCCAGCCACAGCCACTTCCCAGCAGCGCAGCTGGGGCAGCTCCACCCCCTTGTGCAACCAGGGCCTGAGGCCTGGCTCACACTTTACTTGTGCTGGCAACTGCAGGGCTGCAGGACAGCACGTGGCATCCCCTGACAAAGTCCTGCTGCATGCAGGGACACACCAAGAGGAATTCTGCCCCTCCCCAGGTGGAGTCACGGGAAAAAAATACCCCAAGCCATTCTGTCATCTGTTTCAGTGCTGAGGATGTGTCCTTGAACACTCTGAACACCCATTTTTATCTGCCACAGGATAATTTGTTCCTTTGCATTTGAGGAGGAGAGACCACAGCTGTTCAAAACATGTTGGTCAAACTGCAGTTGGCTTCATGGCACAAATCTTAATAAGAGCTCTGCTTTGCAAAATCCTACAGGAGCAGCAAAGACATCACTCTTTGCTTTCAGGACATGCAGGATTGGCACTTCATAACCAAGGGAATCTAAGTTGGCAGCATTCAAAAATCTCCCAACTTAACAAATGCTGAAAGTTCATCTCCCAGCCACATTCTCTCAGCTGTTACAGCTTGGATTTATGGCTGTGTTTTTCACATGGTTGCATACAAACTAATCACCTCCAGTTTCCCCAATACCACCCCTCAATACCCTCCAGAAGCAGCTTCTCCAATCATTCCAAACCCCATCACCATGTGGAGATGGCCTTTAGTATAATCCTTCCCTCAAAAGAGCAGATTCAAGAGGTTTAACCCATTTCTGAAATGCAGCCACTGCAAATGTCCTGCTAAGTAGCAGGCCCTCTTCCAAAACAGAGATGTGGAAACTGCCAGGCTGCACAGCAGGACTGGATGTTCTGCAGAAGGGCAGCAAGAAGGGATGTCTTTTAGTTTGGTGGGATGGGGATTTTTTTTTGGTGAAGAAAGAAAGAAATTAAACCTATGTATGTCACATGGCATCTCTGAGAACACCTGAGAGATTTCTCCCATGTGTCCACATGGGAACCCTTCCACAGGTCTGAAAGCACTCACATTTTTAGTGTCTGTAATTATCACTTAACCAAAAATAAATCCCAAACTGTTCCCAGTGGTACAATGAGAGGCAAGAATCCAGCTGGAGAGCTGATTTTTCCCCTCCCTACACCCTTTTATACACTGCAGAGTTCAGGACCACCTGACCTTTTCTGTCTCTGAGTAAATCAAGCAAGGCAGGACTGAGAGAGCTGATGTTTTCCCTTCACTGTAAGAGACTCAAAGTCACTTCCAAAGTCACTCTAATTACTCTACAATCAATCCCCTGCAGTATAAAACTCCATCAATCCTCTCTGCTTGATCCTTCTACCCCTCCACCAAAGGAGGAGGAAACGCTAGCAGTGACCCAGATCCATGCAGAAATGTGGGAGAGCTTCTCTGTACTTTTAACAGTCAGGGTTCTATGGGGAAAACACCTCATCCTGGCTTTCCACCCAGATGTGCAGCACCTTGGCAGCTGTTCCTTTCCCAGGGACATGCATCTCTCATTCATTTCTATGGGCAGATCCCATAACACACAGCAAATCCCAGAGGAACCTATAACTCTCCAACATCCGTGTGTTGGACCAAAGGGATATAGGCAAAGGAATTTGGCCTTACCTGTCTCACTCTTCTTCTTGGATGCAGCCTTCTTCTTGGCAGGTCCATCATGCTTCTGATCCTCCTGGGCTGGAAGAGCCTCAGTTTTCTTGACAGTGACAGAGCTGATGACTGGAACACTTTGTTGAGTGCCAACTGGGGGCACAGCCACAACAGGCACCTCCTTAGGGGCTGCCTCCCGGATGGGAGAACTTTTGGGGACACTGACAGTGGGTGGAGCCAACACCGGGCTAGGAGCAGGCTCTACCTTTGCCACCTTCTTCTCCTTCTTCCTCTTCTCCTTAGGTGATGGAACAGGCTTCTCCTTTTCCTGGGGGACAAATGCCACCGCTGCAATTGGAGTCTCAACTGTTACAGGCTCAGGCACCACAGCAGGCTCAGGAACCACCTCCTTGGGAGGGTCCATCACTTCCTGAGTAAGCTGCTGCTCTGGGATCTTTCCATTCGGTTTCTCTTCCTTTTTCTTTGCTTTTCCTTTTTTCTCAACTGGTTTCTCTTTCTTCTTTTTCTCTAATTTCTGCTGCTGCGTCTTCTCAAGCTCCTTGCGTTGCTTTGCCAAGGCTTCCTCATAAGAGGTCTCCTTCATGGAAAAAGTGGACACCAGGAAGATCCCAATGGCTGAGATCACCATGAAGCCTCCGAAGACCATAACACCCAGCGTCTGAGGGTCGTACACATCCATCCTGCCTCACTCTTCTGTGCCTGCAAGACACCAGGACAACAGTTAAGAGCAGGAGGGGAAGAAGGAAATGCAATGGCTTTTCTGAGCAGTATCTTCACATGGGCATCTGTGCCTTCCAGTGGCACCATGCACTGGGAAGAGAAACACTTCAGATTCACATGGCTCAGGCTGACCTGTCTGCACACCTCCAAATTTGTGCTCTTCTGCTACTGCCCATGCACAGAGTTCCAGTTGTACCTCAGTGACTAAATTTCACCTCCAGAACTGAAGAGAAGGAATTAAAAAACAGGGATGCAATCAGACACAACCACGAGCCTCATTCTATGTCCAATGGGGTGGTTTTGTATGCCTCTAAGCCATACCCACAGCAGTAAGAGAGCCCACTTTCAGACTGCTGGGAGCAGGTTGGCCAAAATCTGGGCTTTCTCTGGGGCACCTGGCTTTTTCACTGCACCCAGATGCATATCCAGGTATCATCTCTGGAATAAAATATTGCCCTGGGAGGACAAAACTTTGCAGCAGCCCTTCCCTCTTCCCTTTCCCAGCTGTACGCTGCTGCTGAGCAGCAGCAGAGACCACACTACCTGCTCTGAGGTCTGGTGAACACGGTTCAGCCACACCTGGGGAAAGATGCTGCTATCTCCACTCCTCTTAATGGCTATTTGAACCTATACTGGTTTCAAAGACAATTTCTGCTGGCCCGTCCACGTGTTTCATCCACCAGGGCATCATTTCCACGTGGCTCTGAGGTGGCTCACAATCCCCCAGATGGTAGGGGACAGAATCTGGGAAGGGACACTTTCCAGCAGTTGCCATGGCTGTAGTTCCTCATCATTGTCAATCAAAACAGAATGAGCAAAATGCAGAAAGTTCTCAGCTACTCGGAGTTCTCATGGCCACACTTAACTGTTGATGTTATCGTATTTCCTCTTTAAGGGGTTGTGGGTTGAGGAGGGAGGGAGGGGCTGGAAGGGGAAGAGGAAAAATAAGAATAAAACTAAGGAGATCAACATCTTTTCAAACAAAGCTCAGTGCTTGAAGGGAGACACCTCAGAGGCCCTTATTTCTAAGAGCTGGAGCAGCAAACTCAAGTCTGCATATCAAAGCTGCTCCAGGTGGGGACAGTGAAAACTCATCTCCAGCACCCAAGCAGGGGGTGCAGAGTTGGGAGAAGCTGCCCATCTCCCATTGAAGATACCCAATCTGCCTGGGAAAGGATGTTCTAACCAGCAGCCCAGCTCTCCCTGTCCACCTCTCCAAGCACCTCACATACAGCAGCAGAGAGAGAAGCTGGCAGGCAGGAGGGCTCACCATGCCAGCTGGAACCTGCCAACCCTGTCAGGGCCAATTTTCCACCTCAGCGCACTGATGGAGATCCCAGCTGATACTACAGGCATCACTTATTACTATTTCACATCTACCTGGCCATTTTGCACTTAAGTGGCCTCAGCCCATTCTATCCCAGAACATCTCATGGCAAGTCATTGCCTCCTGACTAGGCAGCATCGCTTTGGGATGGTCCCAGCCAGGACAGACAGATATTCCTAACCCACAGGGTGTAAAGGACTGGAAATCCTCTCCCTGGCAGTAAATAAAATGTAGGGCTGGAGAACACAAACTCACAATTTTGTGCTGGGTTTAGGGCTACACCAAAGCACCCAGGAGCCGTGGGCAGAACAAGGTGACCTACATTCATCACCCAGCAACCCCAATATATTTGTAAAAATAAGCCCTTCTTGACCTCGCAGCACCACAGTTTCAAATCCAGATAAAAATCCATAGCTTCAGCTTGGGGAAAGGGCATCCCCAAGTGCTGACAAAGGCACTCCAACCCCACCCGCTGGTACTGTCACCCTCAAAAGCAGCTCCCACAGGGGATGGGAATGGGGGAAGAAATCCCAATCTCCACTATGGGGGATGGATGAGAGGACAGAGACAGGGGTGATGAGGTGGGTGAGATGGCAGTGCTGGATGTGGCATCATGGCACCAGAACTGTGTGCCTGCCCCACACCTCACCCCACAGGATTGTCCCCCAGAAGCCCTTCCAGGGCTCCATATCCTCTCTCTCTCGCAGAGAGCCTCACCCAGCCCCACGGGCTGCAGTAAAAGCTGCCTGTACCTTGCCTCCTGCTTTAAAGCCAGGGTGAGATAAAGATGCAAATGAGCACTAAAGTCTTTCTTAACAAAACAAAAGCACCCCAACAATCCCCTTCAGAACAAAAGCAATACAGGAGTAAAGCAGACGGGAGCACTGAGGAGCTCTGGACCTGCAAAAGAGCCATGGCAGCTGCCAGAGCTCCAGAGCTCCTGAAAGTAGCCAAGATGCTCAGAGAGGCCATTGAAGCTCCCACTGCTCAACCAGGGGTACCCCATGCTGCTTCCAAGGACAGATGTGCCAGCAGAAAATCCACAGGAAGGAGTGAGAAGTGCCAGCCAGGAAGCAATTCCTGCCAGCTGCATTCAACTGGGAAACCTTGGTCCTGTCCCAGCGCTCGTGCCCCACAGCCCTGGTGCTGACTGAGGAGCAAGTTCTACCTGTAAGGTTCCTCCTGTGGCTGGGGCTTGGCACGACCAGCCCAACTTGTTCAGTGAAGAGCCCATCTCTCCAACAGTGCAGACAGCCACACACGCTTAAATCAAGCTAGGCTGGCCTTGGCATTTGGGGGATAAGGAAAAGTCTTCCCACGGGAACTTCCTGGTGCAGACATGCCAGAAGCATTTACGCCACGGTGTTAGCACTCAGGAGAGAAGCTCTGCTTTGACATTTCCTTACCTTGCCACCTTTGCCCTTCCAAGGGCTGGAAGTTTGCTCCTGGATTTGCAAAGCAAGACACCATCCCCCTTGCAAGCACACGTGCCCTTTGGCAGAAAAGCCCTCCATGCTTCCCACCTGGACAATCTTGGCCAGAACATGGTGAAATAGGGAACCAAAAGCAGTCTCACATTGGCTTGACAGCCACACATTGAAGAGATTCAAAAACTTCAGGATCCTCCCTTCTGTAGCTTCTGGTTCTCCATGGGACATCACTCCTACGACAGCATTTTTCCATCTGCTTGGGAGAGGATTTTGTGCCCGAGAGGTTGGTGGACTCCAGCAGTTATGAGAGTCCATGCTCAAAAAATCGAGTTCACATCCAACACCAAGCACATTTACTTCCATTAAGTTTCTGGAGCATCCTCCACTCCTCTCCCAGCCAAAACAGCAGAAATCATGTAATATCTCCATACACAAACTCCTTCCCCAAAACAGCTTGTCTAGGTAAAGCTTTTCCCACCTTCAGAACAGGAATAAGATGGACAACTGGTGTTTCAGTTGACCTTCTCATGTAGAGGAGCTGGCTAAAATGCTGTGCTCTGACTCTTCCACTCCTGTGGCTTTTTCTTGTTATCCATCAAGCTTCCCAAAATCCCAGGTAACAGCCCAAGAGACCTTACCTCTCTCACTGCCCTGCACATGCAGCCACCTCTGTTTGAACTGAGCAAAAGTCCAACTAGCCTAAGGAAGCAGAACCAGAAAAGCACTCAGCCTTGCAGGTTTTTCAGCACTAAACAATTTCCAGGATGAACCAACCCACAGACACGTGACATGACAGCACAGGGGCCATGCTAAGTGTCTCATGGTCACATTTGTCACTGACAGCTGTGTCAAAACCCAGGCTGGAACCATGCCACCTGCTCAGCCTGTCCTCCCCTCAGTGACCATACATGAAATCCATGGGAATTCAGCATCATTAAGACCCAGCCCTCCACCAACCCTGGTTTAAATCACCCAGGCCACACAACAGGTAGGCAGGAGCAATGGAAGAGTCAGGTTGTGCAGTAACTACAGAAACCTTATTTCTTTCCACAGCCAAAGGAAAATACATGTTATCTCCTCCTGGTGTCAACAGGCACTGCACAACAGGACACTCTCTCCCCTGCAATCCAAAGCTTCCACTTTTCCATGGTGTCAAGGTGGCATCTCAGTTTAAAGCAATGCAGGAGAGGTGATGTGGTGTCAGAGGACAGAGACACAAGGGGGTTCACATTGATGGGCTCTGCATAACCCACAGCAATGACTGCCTGTGAAGCACCTGCAGCATCTCTTCCTCTATATATCCCAGCAGCTTTGAAAAAACAGGAGGGAAAGGGCAAGGGAACTGGGAGGCCTGATCCCCTGAACAGCAGGGCAGCTCAGCAGCAGGAGAAAGCAACAGCACAGCCAGCAGATAAAAAACAATCACCAGATACTTCTCCTGGAGTTTTTCTCTCCACCCTGTTGCAATAGAGAGAGACAAAAATTAAAATCAAACGAGAAAAGCCTGCACATCATGAGCAGATCCTGCCCACGTCACCAACAGCCTCTGTTTAAATACATTTTCTGTGTGACTGTGCACTTCCAGCCTCCAAGCAGCATGTGCTACTTCACGCAGCAACTCCAGATCAGCCCATCAACAGTTAGAGCTCGACTTAATTGAACGTGTCTTAGTGCTCCATTAGCTTTGGCAGTAGCAGCCAGCTGGCTTGTGCTTGCCAGCAGTGCTGCCAGCTCCTTTCTTGAGCCCAGGAGGGAGAACACAGGCAGAAAATACATGTACATATAGGAGAAGTGTAACAGCACCACAACACAGCTGCAGCAGCTGTTAGAAATTTTCTCTCCCCTCCCTGGCCCGAAGAGGCATTTCACTGCCAGCTCACATCCCAGGTAGCCCCAACTCATTCCAGCCATTTCCCGCTGATGCGGGGCTTCGAGGAAGGTGAGAGCTGGCATTCCAAGCGCGGACACTTCTCCATCCCCCTCAGCCACGTGTGCAGCACACGCTCTTCCGCTGGACCGCTTCCCCGGCAGGGCGAGGAGCGGGGGCAGACCCGCGGGAAGACTTCATGGCCCCGCTGCAGAGACCCCACGGTGGGCGGGGGTCTCCGCTTATGGGGTCGATGCCTCTGTCTGAAAGCTCCGCGCTGCCGGGGGTCTCCGGGTGCCAGCAGAGTTTCGTTGTGGGGCTTATTTCAGGAAAAAAGACGTACAAGGGACAGCGGCCCGAGCGCCGGGACCTTCTGTAAACGCGGTTAATCAGATTAGTAATTGTCATCCGGCCGGCGCTGGGGCAAGACGGCGGCGCTCGGGGCCGGGGGCAGCGCGGGGCCCGGACCTCGCCCT
>WEIU01000693.1:114973-184065 GCA_013389925.1 Aegithalos caudatus | reverse complement strand
TCCCCGCGGGGGAGCGCGGTGCCCGCTGTCCCTCGTTGTCCCTCGTTGTCCCGCGCACCGTCCGGGCTGCAGGGGCGCCCGGGGCCGGGGGAGACCCGTGGAGCTTTGCCCTCGGGCTGAGCTGCCGGGGATCGGTGTGCGCCGGCCGTGGCTGCCCGCTGGCCTTGCCCGGGATGTCAGCGTCATTCCTGGGGCATAGCGGGGAGAGGGTGGGTGGGGCAGCTGGAGCGCTTCCAGCCAGAGGTAGGGGTGCTGCTCCATGCTGGGGACTCGCTTCAAGGTCTGGGTGTGAGCACCAGGGAGGAGATTGGACCCGAAAGGTGCCTAGCCCCAGCGGGAGCCTTTTTTCAGGGTTTTCAAACGTTGTGTGGTTAAACAGCGCTGGGACTGGCCCATCACCCACCAGCGTGCAGGTCCCAGGACAGGGACAAAGCCATGGCCGCGATGGTCAGTGCCACTCAGGATGGTGGCTGTCCTCTGGACACGTGCCTTCTGCGTGTCTCCTGGCCTGGTTGTGACGTCCCATGGCAAGACTTATCAATGCCTGTTCACACCAGAGAGAGTTTTCTGTCTGGAAATGGGTCAGAAGGGACTCCACCTCAGAACCAACCACTAGGCTGAACCATTGGAGAAGACCCAGAGCATCTTCAGGAGATGCTGCACCCTGTCAGCCTGTAATAAAAACATAAGAACCATCTCAGCCCCATCTCCCCAGGAACCTGTGTCCAAAACCAACCAACAGCCTGACACCCAACCAAGCAGCAGAGTGAGGGTTGGCAAAATGTGTTGGTCTGATGAAACAGAGGTTCACTTTCTACTCTGTAACACACAGGTGGCATTGGCTATGCTTTTTATCCCAAAACAGACAAAAGGTCTGGTCTTGTGTGGAAATACTTCTCCCGTGCCTCCATACCTTCAGCCAAGCTCAGGGTCATCTCTTTCCCTACCCTGCATTCTCCTTGGTCACATTGTGGTGCACAACCAAGCTTCTGTGCTGGCTATGGAGTAAGAAAGGAATCTATTAAAAAGTGTCTGTGAGGGAGTGATAATTCACCATCACAGCACAGGCTGTTGAGACCTTCCAACCTCCTGGCATCAACATTACTGTGTTTCAGCAGCCAGATCTTCTTAGGGGGTGGCCACTGGGGCTGTGTGTAGTGATGTTCCTGGGATTTACATCAGCTGCCATTGGATTGTCACCCCCTGCACAGAGAACAAGCTATGCAATTGAGGCCAGGCTGAGGAGGGCAGCAGGTCCTGCCCACAGCCTGGTACATCTCGACACAAGGGCAAGGGGAGAATAAATGACTGTTTCATGCGGGCTGATGTGGTGGCAGAGGAGGAAAAATATGCTAATGGAGGAACATTTCAGCTAGTTATGATAACACAGCTTCTGCAAGGACCTGAAATGGGCACAAACACTTTTCAGTATTCATGAGGATTTGGAGGCTCTCTTGGGTTTTCTTTTGGGGCAGGGCAGGGCTCCCCACTTCGAGCAAGACCTGGTTTGGGAAAACCCATGATGGCCAGGACATCTCCACCAAAGGCATAAAGGTTTGGGATCCATCCCTGGCTCAGTCCACCTGGGATCCTCAGCTCATTAGAATCCCCAAAGACCTTCTCCAAACCAAAACACTTGGGTGCAGAAATGCAGGGCCTGAACAGCACCGATGTCCTGAGCCCTGTGAGTCCCCATCTCCCTGGCTATATCTGTGGTGGAACATGCAGCCAGGCACCCCTTTCAGCCCCCTGCTTTGCCATGAGCATCCTGGGAGACCGTGGGTGCTCTCTCATGCCTGCTGGGTGTGAGAGACCCGAGGCTGGGTCACGCTCTCTTAGCAAGGCACTGAGTACTTCACTGGGGCAGGGACTGGCATGCACAGCCCCAGCCAAGCACCCAGGCCATGGGGAGCTGGGCTCACTCTCACCACCTCCAGTCAAAGGAACAATTGAGTGTCTCCTTCAGCATGGAACAATAATGATGGCAGAGCAATGGGGAAATGCTCTGGGGTGAAACCCCTGGCAGACAGAGCTGAGATGTGAGCCTGGGTGTCCTCTGCTACCATGACACAGACGTGCTCAGGGGACCGCTCCCTCTGCTCCTTCCCAAGCTGTGTTTGGGGTCTGTAGACAGATGTCTGAAACCCTTGCTTGTCCTCTGTTCACCAACCCCTGTGTGGCTGGAAGCTGTCTCATTCCACAGCGTTCTTCCCAGCACCCACAGTCACCAGTAGTCTGTTCTTGGGTCTGTCCCCTCACTTTATAAGACATCAAGTGGATACCTCCTATCATGGTGTTTCCCTCTGCACATATGCTGTCCATCCAGACCACTGGGATAACATATTATCAGTGTTATTTGATTTCACCTTCATAATGAAGGCATTCTCCTTAAATACTAAATTCTCCTTAAATTCCCCCAACTTCTGCCCAGAGGCAGAATTCAGCCTAAATCCAGAGGTCTGTGTACCCTGTTGTTAAAAAAAACAAAGTGCTGACACTTTTCCACAGTTGTCTTCACTATTAGAAAGTTTTTGGGGGGGTTCAGTTTGAAAATCACTTGCTCCAGCTGAAGTTTTTCAGTTTCTAGTTATTTTTGCCTCCATGAGTCTTTGGCTGTTGGTGAAGAAGCTGTTGTTTAGCCCTGGATTGGCTCCAAATCTTTCCACTGGGTGTATTAGTTATCCTGAACTCCTAACCATAGCTGGGTTATTTTTAGCTCTGCACAGCAGTCATCAAACAAATGCTGCCACAAAGTCTGCAGGACTCCCTGAGGTCCCCTGCAGCCCAGCTCCTTCTGAAGCTCCAGGCTCAGCTGTGCAGAGATGACCATGAAATCACACCTGGGGAGCCACCCGGGACTGGGACCAAGTGCTTTGTGCCATCCCCATGAGATCCACATCCAGGCTGTGGCTGAGCATGTGGACAGGAAAGCAGGGAGCTCTGCCTGGTTGTGGTGGTGCCCTCATGGAGGAGTAGAGGTGCTTGCCTCCCCTCACTCCCACCATGGAACACTTCCTGCTGCAGAAATGCACCAAAAAACTGAGATAGGAACAAGAGCGGAGTAGCCCCTTGCTCCAGACTCGGCTGCTGCCTGCTCTGTGGACGTGATGCTGCGTTGTCTCCTGGCCAGGCTGATCCCCAAGCAGCATCACATTCACACTCGATCCTTTTGAAGACTGAAAGCAGCCTCCCCTTTTTCATAAAAAAAAAGGAATCTGTCTGTCTGGCCTCGGCTCCCTGGTGGCTCCTCCCAGCCTGCAGGCTTTGCCAAGCCCTTGCTGGTCTGGGTTTAATAAGCAGCAGCTCTGCTCCAGGGATGGAAATTAGAGGTGGATGCTGCAGCAGAGCGAAGTGCAGGGACATGGTGGCAAGAGCTTCTGGATCCCTCCTCGCCCATGTTTCTGCAATGGCACAGCTGAGGCCTGGCTTAGAAAATGCACCGCGCCACAGCTGGATTTGCTTCTGGAGCAGGGTGTACCTCCTGAACTAGCTCCTTGTTTTTCCACCTAATTCCACATGGGATTGGAAAATACCACTGGAATATGAAATATGAACCAGGACCTGCAGGATGATCCCATGTCAGTGGGCTAGCAGCCAGAGCCCAGTGGGACAGCCCAGTTCCCAGCACACACTAAATCCCTGTGTCTCAGCAGCTGGGCTGAGGCTTTGCCCTGGGTGTTTGTAAAATAACACTTTTCCAGGAGCACTCCTGGTGTTCACACATTAGATCTCTGTTCTGTTGTTCCCCTGTCCCAACAGCTCTGCTCTGTGAGGTGCCCTAAATGCTGGCAGAAGGAGTGCAAGTCAGGCAGTCACCAGAAGTTCAATGAGTTCATCTTTGGGTCCACCGACAGTCAAAGTTAGAGAAGTAGATTGGTAAGGAGCTCAGAGTTAAATCAGCTGAGGAAGGGTTTGAGAAGGGAACCTATTTCTTCCCTCCCCACATACTTCCCGAGTTGCCCACTGGCCTCATCGTGGCATACTTCCTTCTGCCCTCATGGCTGTAACTGAGGTCCCATTCATGTGAAAGCCAATCTGAAATTGGTGGAATATTGCTCTGGGCCACCTCAAGGCATGATGACAAATGTGGTTTGTAATGGGGCTAGGTCAAATACCCATGTGCTTCATCTGTTCCCTCCATCCCTCACTGAAGATGTTTTAAGCAGAACTTAAACGTGTTCTCTAGGAAATTTTACTTAAACAGCTTCATCTTCACAGAGAGAGTTGAGAAGCTGCACCACCCCCTGTGGCTCAGCCAGCAATGAAGGAGTGTTAAAACCATCTGATTTCAGACCCCCAGATGTATTTTCTGTGGATGAAGCTTGACACCAAAGAGATCTTCCAACCAGTAGCTTCATGCAAGCAGCTCCTGCTCTCCATGGCACTCAAGAGCCATTAAATCAGAGGCCCCTGATTATTTTCTCTGTGTGTGTTTGTCTTCTTTGCACTTGGAAAATATTTTGCATTCTCCTGTTAATTCTTTCCCAGAACTTTGCATGGTACCAGCTGAGAACATTTCCTGGCAGGAGGAAAGCAGGAACAGGTGAGTGACTGGCAGAGGATATGCTCAGACCCATTTAGGATGGCTTGAGGTACCAGGGATGTGTACCTCAGCCTGTGCCAGAAGTTAACATTCCCTCTGCCACGGTCACGGGGAGCCGGATGTTCCCATGTCCTGTCTGCTGTTGGTCTCCATCCAGCACATACCAAAGTCCCCCCAAACCTCACAAAACCATTTTGGGCTGTTTGGGGTTTTCCATGGTGACCTGCAGAGCTGTAGGACCAGGTCTCTGTAGCCTCAGTATCAGCCTAAGGTTACTCAGAAAGGGCAGCTGGTGGACTGAGTGTGGCTGGATCTGTCCAGATGTGAGCTGTGGTGCCACAGTGGAAAACTATCCCTGTGCCAGGGCAGGCTTCTAACAGGAAAAGCCAGCCTGAGGGCAAAGCAAACTAATTTGGGAACACAATGGGTATGCTAATCAAAACACCTTCTAGAGGAAAAGGGAAGGAAATTACCTAATCCTTTACTGCAGTGTGGTGTCCCTGTGCCCAGGCTGAAGGGCCAGGGATATGCACAGCTTGGAAGAAAGGACATTTCCATCTGGGCAAGGAAAAAACCCCTGGGACCTCTTCCCTCCAGACCCTCTCCATCCATATTGGATGGAGGAGAGTCCTCCTCTTCCCATCCCCAAACTGGCTTTAGGTCCAGAAAAATTCATGCTTCTCTTGAAAGTTTGGCTGGACACAAATTTATGTGACTCAGGAGCTTAGCAAGAAACTTCATCAGAATTTGGAAAATCATCTGAGAAGGACTGAAGCAGTTCAGGGATGTGCAGCCTGTCTTGCTCCACTGCCAGCAGACTGGGATGGGGCAATCACTGGCTCTGTCAAGGGAACTCTTCTCGTGTCCCATGGATGATCTTAGCAGAGTTTTTGCTCATTGCCTGACTCAACGTGTGGAAACTGAAAAAGGCTCAGGAAGGCTCTCCTAACAAGACAGGAACAAGCACAGCTCCCAGCTATGAGAAATCCCAGGGCATGGCCCCAGATAGAGAATTTAAGGTATTTTAGGGATGCTAGTGCTACAGAGCATGAGTGGAGGACAACAGTGCACTTTCAGCATTCAATAGAAAGCCACAAGTCCTCTGGCTTAGAAGAAACACACTTCAGGTGAGGATAGACTTCCCTGGTTGAGGGTCTCCCACGTTCCCAAGGCTCCTCTGCCTATTGCCCCCACATCTCCAAGTGAAACCTGTGCAATGCCTTTTCTCCCCTGGCTGAAGCCAGGAGCCAACAGGGAAAAAGTGTGAGCCATGTCCAGAGTCAGAGGTTTGGATGCACTTGGAGGGACTGCAAAATACAGGCACAAGAGTCATGAAGGGAAAGCCAAGAGCTGAAGGGGTTTTTCTTCTGCTCCATGAAAAAATACACTCTATAAGTGGCATATTTTTCTGGAGGAGAAGAACCCCTTCACAGAATATGGATTTTTCTTCTCCCTTCATCACTCCAAATTTTATGTGGGTTAAAAAAAAAAAGAATTAACTTGCAATTTTTCCCCTTATCCTGTTTGAATGTTTATCCAGCCCACAGACACCAAAGGGACACCCATGGAAGGTGGCACTGATCTGTGAGATAGCAGTGGAGGGGCAATGGGAAGCCATCCCTCTGGTCTGATGTGAGGGACAGAAACCTTCACTCTGAGTTCAACACCACCTAGGCTAACATAGCTCCCCCCCGACTCGTCATTCCTCAGCTACTGTGCACCAGCAAAAAGCAGCCAAGCCCTCCACCTACATTTTGTTACACCTCTTTATTTCCATGTCACTTCAAACCCCCTCTGCTCCATGTGAATCTTAGACTGAATTTCTCTTGCTGGGTACAGCATCCAACACACACCCACTGTTGCAAAGAGGATTTTGCAAAGGGCCAACAGCCCCTCTCTGTCTCTGCAGAGAAATACTTACATTAAATGTCCTGGGATCTGCCACATCAGCATTGAAATGTATCAGGTCGCTAAAACAAACATACCTAGGGATGGTTATTTACCCAGTGAAGCAGGAGAAAAAGAAGAAAAAAGAAGAAACTTTTTAATTTTGTAATTTTTTAAGCAGTTTCTCTTCAAAAAAATGTAGCTGGAAACCTCAGGCTTGGGGTGAAATCTGTGTGTGAGGTGGCACTGAATAATGCCAAGGTAAATCCTAGCTCTGAATTAGTTTCCTTAGAGCAGAGTTGTGTACCTGCACGTTGCTGTCCAAGAACATGCTGTGCTCTCTGGCTTCACACAACACTTTGTACTCAGAATCCTGTCTCTGAGCAGAAAAGGAATTTTATATTAGAAAAAAAAAAAAAGAAAAAAAAAAAAGAAAGAAAGAAAAAAAAGAAAAAACAACAACAAACCAAACCAAACAAAAACAAAAACCCAAAACAAACAAAAACAAACAAAAACCAACTAAAAAAAAAAAATCAACTCTTCTCCAAGTACATATACAATTACACCCAGGTGCCAGGCTGACATTTTGGCCAGGTGAGGGGCTTGAACCTGTTGCCGGACGAGGGTCAAAGCAACCCCCAAATCTTGCTGCAGCAGCTCCATGTGAAGGCTCATGTTGGAGTGTGAAAACATGATGTTTGGGACTTTGGGAAGGCCTCCAGGTGTGCAGGGAGAAGCTGGAAGTTGTGGGAGGAATTCAAAGTCCAGTTTCGGGTTTGCCAGAGGTGTCTCTGTTGTTCGCCCACCATGGCACAACACATTGACACTACAGGGTTGTTTCCTGTACTTGGCTCATTTGCTCCTCACATTTTAAGTTCCCTGGATATTCCTGCACCACCTCGCACACCAGTGACTCCAGCCTGGCCTGACACCTTGCCACTCTCTCCTTGCTTTTCAGGTGTGCTGAAACAAAACCTGCCCTGGAGGGGAAGGCACATCCCTAGCCACTCACACTTGGGCTCTGCTTTCCCAGCATGGCCCTGAGCACTGGAAAACCTTCAGCTCACATTAAAAGAGGACTTTTGGCCAGCAGTCGCCTTGGCAAGGGGCAGTGTTATTTGGTATTTGACAAGGGCCTTAAAAGTAAAACTGGAGCAAAGGAGGTTGAATGGGAAATCTGGGAATCAGGTCACCATGACTCTGGTCAGTTTGAAGTGCTCTGACACAGCAGAGCCGTCCCATGGACAATGGCCTTTGGCGTGCCCATTCCTCCCAGGAGCTGAGCCTGGATCTCTCCCAACCAGCAGAAGTGCTTCCCATTTCCACTGCCAGGGACAGAGACTCTTGTAAATCTCTTCATACAGCCTAAATTAACCTCTGGGAATGGCTTATAAAGAACAACATGTTGTAAAATCCAAACATTTAGATGAGCCATAAGTGCCAAAATTATCTTTAAAAGCCCCTGCAGTGAATCCTTTCAAATAACACATTTTGGGGTCTCTCTGACATAGCAGCACATACTTAAAACTTAACAGATGGCAGGGAGTTACACTTCGACTTTTTCTCAGCTGTCCTGGTTAGACACACGCACGTATATTTATACTGCAAGCTGTACTTTGACTCTGTGTACTCAAGAGAACTACAATGTAAAGCTTGTCTGCATTGCTGCCTCCATTTCTATTTGTATTTTAAAGACCTGTCTTGATTCCTGCATGAGATGTGTTCTCCTATAAATGTCACTTTCCATCAATACCTAAAAAAGCGAGAACAGGTACTTGTCTTTCCTAGTTCAAGAGGAAAAGTAAGTCACAGACTTTTTTCCAATACCTAAGTCTGTAGGTATTCCTAAGGGCACTCCTGTGATCATCAAAGCCTTGCTCAACCATCAGCACCTGTGCTGCTGGGTGGAAGGTTGGTGTTTCCAGTGATGGATCTCCATCATCTGGTGGGGATCCAAAGAGGATCCACAGGCTCCACAGGGGCTCAGACCTATCCCTGCACCAGCTTCTGCTCTTCAAATTACCCCCTCACTTTAGGTTCCTCTATTTTTAAGTGTCAGGCCACATTCTTCTGCTCTTCGGAAGGTGCTGAACACCCACAACCAAAGCTTTCACTAGAAAATTTTCCTCATTTAATAACAGCCAACCAGAACATTTGATTTACCTATGCTTATTTATTCATTGAGTGTATTGATGAGGCTAACATTTGTTAATTCAGCCAGCTGAATGTTCTGCTCTCCTCATGTGACAAATAAACAGGGAATAAACTCAGAGCAAGCATCTATTCCAGGGAGCTCATGTCATTATGAAAGGCTGTCTGAGGCTCAAAAAAGAAAGGAAAATTATTAATAATGCTGCCTGATGCTCCTGAACCTTCTCTAACTGCCCCAAATAATTTGCAAGGGGCACGTCCATAGTAGATCTTGTGAAGTCTTAAGATTTACATGGCGCCAGCTGGAGAAGGGGACACCCAGGGACATGCACAGCCAATTTTGAGAGAGCCACGCTGCTCCTGTACCAGCAGCTGCCAGGAACAAAAAGTTTTGCAATTGGCCAGCAGGAGTTAAAGAAGAAAGCAGTCTGGCAGTAAATATACTTAGCAAATTCAAACAGTGAAAGAGTTCCAGGAAACTGAGATAACCCTGCAGGCACAAAGATCCTGATCCAAAGCCTGTGGAAGTTGGTGGAAAAGAAAATCCTGTTAGCTTTTAGATGAAGCCCAAGGAAAGTCAAATAAGAGGTCTGGTCGCAACGAGTCTGTAATTCTTCTCAATTAAACAGCCACCCAAATCTCACACACAGCTCCTGGCAGCTCCTCCCTTGCAGCTTGGTCCTCACAATGGGGAATTTGTACTCATGTATGTACCTACACAAACATTTTTACTCACAATCTGCTCCTGGGTCCTGCTCCCCTGGCAGCTCTCTGATGTCTGTGACTTTGCAGACTGAGTATTTGGTGTTTCTCCTTGAGCTTCCTGTAGTTACAAGGGTATTTAAAGATCTCCAAAGGCAGGGAAAAAGCCCCTGAGAAACCCCAAAAGCAGCACATTTCCTTGTAACCCCACAGTGCTCAAAACCAGGGTGTGGGATCCATGGGTCATGCAGTGGGGACCAGCATCCCACAGCAAGGAGAGGACACATGACAGGAGCAGCCAGAGCGTTGCCAGGTTGAAGAAGGCACAATTTGCACCAGGGTGCAAAGCCCTGGCTTAAGTAGGACCCTTGTTTTGGCTGCTCAGCAGCCAGTGGACCTGGCTGAGCGCTTTACTTTTAAAATAAAATGTGTGGGTTTTACTTCACTCCTTTTGACTGCAATTGCCTGGAATAAAAATTAGCAGTTACACAGTGCCTGCTCCAGAGACCACTGACATCAACAGCGAATTGTTCCTGCCTTCAGTGGTCTTTGAATCAGATCCTAAAAATGCAGCCCAGCCCATCCACATCTGCAACATCACAGCCAGCAATGAGTTCAAGCATCCTAGTAATCCAGGGAGGCCGGGGGAAAAAAACCCCAAGGTGACATCTAGGAAAAGAAATGTGCCATAAGCCAGCAGCTGCCTTGGAGCTCTGAAGGGGGATAAGGAGAATGGGAGGGGATTGCTTGGCATGATCAAATTAGAAAGACAATTACCCTCTTAATACCAACATAATCCAACTCCAGCTTGGCCACTCAGTTTCTCCATGCTGACCAGTTTTACTGGGCTGTCAGGGCAAGCTAAGCAGTGGTTTTCCAACAGAAAGACCCTTGTCAAAGAAGAAAACGTCTTCCTGAGAACAATATATTTATATGAGAAAATACAGACATTTTCTTTTTAAGCATCCCTTTTCTCCTCTGGATTTATAGCTTTAACATTAATTGGAGAAAAGATAAGACTGCTGGGTTTTTTAATTATAATGTTAATCAAAGAACAACTTTCATGACACTGGAAAGGAAATCAAGTTGATACTTTGGAAAACGTTTCCTGGAAACAACTCCTTTTTGTTTTAGTATGGTTTCTTAAGGCCATTAAAACCAAAACAAGAGCTGTATCTGCTCAGCATTCCCCCTCTTCACATTTTATCCCACTGAGCCCTTTCAAACAGATTTTAAAAAGAGTTATAGAGTTTTCTGGGGAAAGGACTCTGAAAAAGAGCTCCTACAAAGCCTTCCCTTCCAACAAGAGAGGCATCTGAGTTGCAAGGGCATCCAGCATGGCACAGCTTGGCTACCACAAGACCCAGTGGAAGGCCAGTGTGTGATCAAGGAAAAAAGTTAAGCCTGCTTCAAGGTAGAGGTGCCTCGGGTTTTCCATGACTGCCACAGACTCTCGGAGGCCAGGTTCCCAGTGAATGAAGCAGGCAGTGGTTTGCAACCCACATGCTTCCCACCCATCACACTTTCACCTCGTGGCAGAGCCAGTCTCACCCTGCTTGCTCATATTTGCCCATCATGGAAAGCATGCCTTGGCTGGCAGCAGGGAAAGCTCAGGCAGAGTCTCTGCCCTGGCTGGGGGTAGCCACTCCTGGTTGCTGACATGAAGAGGATGAAGCTCTTCTGAGGGGACAAGCCCTGCTGGAAACTCACCTGCCTCCTTCCTACTGTTTTTCCCCCACCACAGTTCACCCCTCACCAAATCAGAGGCAGCAGATCAGATCTTACTTGCTCTGGCCAGGTCTGCCTTGTTTCAGTGTTCCCTGGTCAAAGACAGCTCTCCATCAGCACACAAGGATATCAGTAAGGCTGCTGTTTGTCTCCCACTTCAGCAGCAGCTCAGACCATGTGTCTGCCAGAACTTCTCTGAAGGCCAAGACCAAAGGGCCCCATCCCTGAAGGAGATTACTACAATTCCTTGCCAAAGGAGCTGTGTGTGGCATCTCTTCCAGCTTTCCAGGCTCACATTTTCTGTTGTAACCACCCCCAGAGGCAGCTCACATTTACAGATATTCAGCTTTAATGGTGCAAAACTTGGTGGAGTCCTGGGCTCACTCTTGCTTTTTGAGCACATTCCTGCCTGAACACAAAGGTTTCCAGCTCCTTCCCACATGTTGGGGAGCCACATCAGTAGGTACTAAAAATCCTTGGGCCAGACCACCTGCAGCTACATCTCTGCCTCTCTATGAGCTGATGTGCTTCTGCTCATCCACCAGATCACCAAGGAGGGCCTGGTCTGCTCTATTTTCTTACAGTTATTTCCACTTTCCTATAGGATTTTGAAGCATCAGGAGTTTGGGGGTTTTTTGCTACACAAAATAATGCTTTTCCCCCACCCTTGGGCAGCTCAACACTTAGGAGTAATTCCTTTACAGAAGTCTTGAGGGTTAAATTATGTGGTGTCCATTCTGATTATCATTAATAATATTGGATTGTTATTCTCCTTAATATGTCCCGATGGAGATTCCCATTCCCTGGGGCTCTGCTGAACTCATGTGCTCAAAATTTCCTACTGGAAAAATCAGGACAGAGATGTAAAAAGGCCTGAAACATCCTTTCCTCCTTGCCAACTAGCCAAGAGTTGTCAATAAAGACCAGTTATGTTTGCTCCCTGGTGCTCCATTTAATTTGTGTTTCCAGCACATGGAAAGAGACTTTTGGTGGGCACAAAAGTATTTTGAAAGGCTGAGTTTACAGTCCATCAAGGAGGTACTGTTCAGCGTTTAAAAAATATCACCCAGATTATACAGATTATACCCAGACTGACTGAGGTCAAGCTGCAGCACAGAGCTTAAAATGGGGAACAGGAGAAGAAGAAGCAGTTGTATTTTCAAATACAGAGAATTAGTTATCCGTAGACTTCACATTGCTGTGTTAAATCACATTATTTAAACTGTTGTCTGAAACCAATCACATCCAAAGGTCCTGTTGCAGGTTCTCCTCACTCACATCCAGCCTGAGACCAGCTGTTCATGCAGATACACCAGAAAACACTGCAGAGCATTGCTGCCCCTTTCTCTGACAAGTTCCTATACTAAAAATAAATCCTGGGGAAAAGATGCATCCTCTGGGGCTGGGAAGGGTGTTTGTATGAAAGCAGCACCTCAACAGCAAAGCATAAAACCAGCTGAATTCTTGTCAGCACTGCCAAAAGCCTTGACCACCAGAATTGTGTAGCACTGTTGCTGGTAATTCCCAACTGGCACACACAGCAAGAGCCTTCACATAATCACACAGCCAGCCCAAATCCTGTCCTCTGTCCATATCATTGACAGCTCAGTGACAGGAATTTGCCTCTTGAGAAAGAGGGAACAGGAGCTGACAAAAGAACCGCATCACTGCTGGTAGCCAGAGCCATCAGCAGCTGTGGAGCTCATTCCCTTTCTCTGCCTCAAAGGAACATGCACGCCCAGAGTGGCCAAGAAAGCCAGGACCAAGTTCAGATAACCCTGTGAGCAAGCAGGTTACCAAATCAGTCAGGCCACCCTGCAGAACTGTGGCACCCTGCCCAGGAACAAGAGCACGTCAGGCTGGGGAAGGGAGTCCTGAGCTAGGAAGAGAGGTCTGGGATAAGGGGAAGCTTCCTCAGAAACACAGAAAAAAATATTATCAGGAAATAGTCCAGTCAGCAGTGCAGCATTCAGCCAGTGAAAAGCACACAGATGGTGCTGCCCAAATAGCCAGAAGCAGCTGGGAGTATTGCCACAATTAATAAGAACTGCAGGTTACACTTGATAAACTAAAAAGGAGACAGACACACTCGCACTGAGAGTTAACCCCCATGAGAAGCCACTGCTGAGAAAAGCCTGTCCTGAACCTCACCACAACCTGTGCAGAGTGGGGCCACATCCCTGAGGTGTGGAAGCCTCAAACTCCCCTTCTAAAAGCACAGAAATCTTTCTGAAGGGCAGCCACCTTTCAGGCAAAGAGACCTTTACTGTGACAGCTCCACCCCACTCACCCCAAATTCACCCTGAGGGGCAAGCAAGAAGGGAACAGAGGTGTTCACATAAAGCATCAAGACATTTGTGCTTTTCTTTCACTGCAAACATGATAGGCTTCAGTAAGGAGAGTCCAGTCTTTGCTTGCTTGCAGAAAGAGGGTGTCCCCAGGAGGGATAAACCACTGCTCCCCACTGGTGTTCAGAGTGAGAGTCATTTCTGCAGCTGGCAACAGGAACGGCCAAACCTGGATTACGCAGAGGTTTCTCCGGCACTGCCTTTCCTCAAAACAGAGCTGAAAGAAAAGAGTGCTGGTAAAAGCCTTGCCCCCAGGAGAGGGGTGGGCAAGGAGCTCTTCCATCCGGCCCTGCTCTTGGCTCTTACTGGAAGTCCAAGTGACTGCCAGCAAACCTGCAGTCAAAATCATGCCCATGATGGGAAATTGTGAAGGTCACAGATGCAAACAAATATTTGATGAGTTGATAAAACGCAGCCTTGACCAGTGCATGTCCAGCATCGGGAGGACCCCCCTGTGCCATGGCTGAGTGTGAATGCCCTCCAGCAAATCACCCACATTGTGTTTGAGCTGTCCTGCTGTGTGCACACTGCTTGTTTTGACTTCTCCCCAGAAGGCCTGTCTAGGCTCAGTGAGCAGGAATCAGCAACATGAATTACCAGGAGACAAAGTGTCCCCAAATACTGCTATTATCTCCCTTCTCAGCTTACCTTCTCCTGGGAACATCCAACCCACTTTCATCCACTCTGGCCACCAGAAACCCAGCTGGCCACCTTCTTTCCAACCCTCCTTCTGAGCCTGACCAGCCACAGCCCAGCTCCTGAAAGCATCTGAAGAGTATTGAGGGGAAAAATGCAACAGCCCTGCTTTGATGAATCTGCAATGCTGGTGCACACGTGACTTTGTCCTCAGGATGCATGAGACTGCTCACAGATGCATGAGGGTCCAGAGCAGACTCAAGGCTATACTTGAACTACTGTTGCTGGAAAACATGTATTTTGTCCCTGTAAAGTCATGGAGATTTGTACAAGATGCTGGGAAACATGATTTTGACATGCTCAGTAACCTGTAACCTCCGTCTCTCCCTTGTACCCAGCTCTCTGTCTCTCTCTCCATCTTTGCTTTGCCTCTTCCCTCCCCTGTCTCCTTCCCATTTCAGTGGGATTTGTTTCAGCCCAACACCAAGGACAACCAGCAGCCTTGGATCCTGATGCACGAATATCATCACTTTGGGTATAGGCCTTTTGCCACCTCAGGACCTTCAAAATGGGGAAAGTTTCCCTCCCCTCTAAATTTTGTTGTGGGAGGCCTACAAATCATGTCACAGTGTTCTCCCATGAGGGAAACCTCCTTCATGACATGAAGAAGAAGAAAGCATTTTCCTGAAAGAAGAGACTTGGTGGGATGGAGTTTATATCTTGTTTCCTGACTCTGAAAACTTGGGTGAACGCAAGTGTGGATGTGCCTCAAGCGACTGCTTGCTCTGCTGGGAGTTTTGTGGAAAGTTAGAAGAGGGAAGTTTTAGGATGGCTTTCCTCCCTGTTCCTTGTAAATTTTCACATAGAGAAATAAGCCTGGACACCCCACAGGCCCTCCAGCCAAATTGACTGCCCCCTCACAGTGTGGAGAGAATGAACCCCACCAGCTTCCTCCACTTTCCCTACCCAGCACCTCAGCACAGGTCATCCAACCACAGTGCAAACTCAGGGTTCTGCTGCAGCTATCCTGAGCAAAGTCCAGTCTAAACGAAATTAAGAGGATGTTACAGCATTTTTTGAGGATTAGTTTAACTGATATCTGTACCTCAGACAGCAAAAAGCCCCAGTGCCCTGGTGAGCTGTAGTATCCCTTGCAGGACCTAGCCATTTATTCTCACTAAATCCTCCCAAACCCTCCTCAGCATGGAGGTGCAAGAGCAACAAATGCCCCTTTGACCATTTTTTTCCCTGGCCTTCCTCATCTTCCCAGCAAACCAGGTTTGCAACAGATTGTGTTTGAATTCTCCAGCTATGTGCTTTTTCTTTTTTTAATGCCTGGCTGCCCAAGCACAGCTGTGGGGCTCAGTAAAGCAAGCTTGACTTTCAGCCTTTGAGGTGGTTTCAGACCTAAACCACCAAAAATTCTGGTGATAAAAATACACTTTGGCACTTTCAAGAAATTAAAAAAGTGGCTAGTAGTTGTGTAAATTCACCTGTTGCCTGGTTTCAGCATCCCCATATGTCCGCAAGGAGCTATTTCCCATTCTGAAGAGGCGTGTTGTCTTGTATCTTTTTTCACTTTTGGTATTATTTTGTAATCTGTGATTGAGGAGCCATTTTAAAAAGCATCCTGCTCTTCTGCAGCACTTTCAGGTTATCCAGCTTCTCCAAGCCATACAGCCACACGGGTTTCTGGGCAGAGGCCTGTGTATAATAACTATTTTTCTTGAAAGCTCCTCAAAAAATGCCAATGGGCAGCTCAACACTAGGATTTCCAGGCTCACAAATGGGTGTGATCCCAACCTGTCAGGTTCAAGCACTCTGGGGCTGGTGCCTCCCACCTGGGTTTGAGGCAAACCTTTCACTTATGGACCCTGTCCAGTCCAAAAACATCAGGACTGACTAATCTGAGAGAATGAATTCCCAGGTTTCCCTCTATGTAACAACGTGCCTATACTGTGTGGTCCAGCCACAGCTTGATGCACCCAGCTGCAGGGCACAAGGACGATGTGAAACCTCGCTCAAGGGCTGGGTTTGTGAGCAGGAGTGTGGCAGCCTGCAGATCATCAGCACCTCCCACACCCACCTGGGCACCAGCTCAGCACCAGCAGCCTCTGCACGGCTGTAAGCAGTGCTATTGTCACACAAGTCTTGTCACAGCACCTGGTAGCCCCATCTTCAGGGTCACTGACATACCTAGAAGACAAATTATTCAGTTTCAGCTGTTTCTACACATTTAGGCCAAGTTCATCCTGCATAACTCCAGGATTTGTACCATGGGAATGCCCTGCAGTTACTGAGGTGACAGCACAGAAGTGATGGAGCATTAAAATTGGAGTTGTGTATCAAGGGCACTGGCCTGGCTGCAAACAGTTTTAACATTCTTGTATTTTAGCTCCTTGCCTGGGAGTTCTGGTGTAGATTAGTGGAATTCAAGCAAAATTAGACAACAGCTGCAGAAGGGACATTTCCCAACCCTACTCTGCAATAAGCCCTACCAACAGGTGGGAATCACCCTGACAGGGTGCAGCAGAAATGTGGAGTAATTCCCCTCCTGGAGACCCTCTGGCACTGTGCAAGATGGGTCTCAGCCTTTGCCTCTGTAGCCCCACTTTGGTGGTGGGCTTAGGTCTTAGGTGGTCTTAAGAGGCAGCTTAGCTATAGAGGCTGTCTCCGTGTTTTATCAGCCCGGCACGGCACCGTCTGGAAAAACAGCAGCAGATGTCTGTCTGCTGAGGCTGAGGCAGAGATTAATGTGCTCAGGGCCAGGGGAAGGCAGCAAGGGGGACTCTGGCCACTGGGTTTCCCAGCAACACGCCTTGCATGAACATGTGCACCCTGTCACCCCGGCAGAGGCAGCAGCAGAGAGCCGAGAACATCCCCTGCTCACTGGTGTAAATGTGTGAGAAAAGGGTGAGGAACCACTTAGCTCAAGTGAAATGAAAATTGATATTTTGAGAGACAAATTGTAAAAGCAATGGCTCATACATTTGTCCCTACGACAGAGAGAGGAGGCAGCTGCAGAGGCTTTGGTGGGGTTTTTTTTAACGTGAAACCAAGCGGAGGAAGTGGGAATCAAAATCTCACAGAGCCCAGATTTTGCATACTTACACGGAATTGCAATACACAAGGTGTGCCTCTCTAAGTATTCCCCCATCTTTTCTGGGACCTCTGGCATCAGCTTTCAAGAGTTGCAGTTTTCAGCAGCCAACTATGCTTTCGGTGACTCTAAGTGACATCCAGGGACTGCCATCAACTCAGGGCTAAGTCAGATCCCCGGCACACCCTCAGGGCACCCTCTGGATTGATCAGAATTAGGCATCCTGGGGTCTTGCTTCCCTGTCCTGGCTCTTACCATCTCCCAGTCCCAATCCTTTCAAGGGACCCCACCAGCAGTGCTGTTCCCCACCTCCTGCTTGGCTTTGCCTCTATGCTGGGCCCACGTCACCACCCACAAAGAAGGGCCTGTGCAGGAGCTGGGGCTCATGCTGTGCTGAGAGGAGTCATAAAGCTCCTTTTAAGATGTCCAACACAAAGCTGAGCCTGTTCAGCCGCAGGTTGGGGGCTGCTGCCTCCCTTCCCTGCCTCTGCCAGGCACTGAGTCATTGCCCTGCCATGGTGCTGCCAGCCCAGCACTGGAGAGAGGGCCAGGGCTAGTGGCTGAGAGCAGCAAACCTGCCCCGCTCACTGACAGCCAGAACCTGTGCTTCAAAATACTGCTTCTTTCCAGAGGTGCAAATAGGAAATACTAAGGAAAAGACCTGGGGAAAGGGGCAGGATAGAAGGGGGGGTCATCTGTGGGGAAAAGGTAATGGGAAATCTTCCTGGGGTTTGTGTTTCCCACCACAAATCGCTCTCAGTGCTTTTTTTGACACAAGGAAAGATATGAAGGTTTCTACCTGTGTCCTTTTACAAGGCAAGAGAGGGAAAGCTGGAGATATTTTCCAGCTTGCAAGACTCATGGCTCTTGTAGTGTGGGCTTCTTCCTTAAAGACCAGAGCCAGGATTGCAAAAAATCTCAGATGTTGTCTAAAGCAGCACAAGAGACACACAATCTTCTGCCCACAGAGAACAAAATTGTTAAAAAGTGGATCTCAGCACTTTTTCAAGTGTTAAAAGCATTTTTTTGACTGTCATTTTTATGACACTCTGAGCTGGCAGGAAATTGCACAGATCAGGGATTTTTACAGGTGCCCAAGGAATTGAGGTGCTGGTTCTGTAGCTCTCTCACAAAGTAAAATCTGATTCCTTAAGGGTAGATGGAGACCACTGTAGAGGTGTGATGCCTATCATGAGCAGACAGGAATCAGAGTTAGAGATACACACTGTGACTTCAATCTGCTCTTAGAAGCCATAGAAATATGAAAAATAAATAAAAGGCAGGATAAAGCTGGGAAAAAGGTCCTACTCAGGGCCAGCAATTTGAGGTGTGTTGGAGAAATACACTCCTGACTCCTTTACACTCCCATGCCTGCAATCCAGGTACACACTCCCTTAAAGGACAGTTAGAAACAGCAGGAAAGTACAGCAGCCAATTTAAATTGAGAGAAATAAGAAACTTGGAGAGAAAAAAATAAACTCCTTGAACACCTCCTCTGTGCCCAGCTGTACAAGCTCAGCAGCTGGGAGCCTTGGGCACTCACTGTTGCAAAGGCTGTGTCACGCTCCTGAGAAAGTCCCAACTGCCTGGTTTGTCTGAGTAATTGCCTTTTCAGATCAAATAATTAAAAGCAGGAGGTGAGGGGAGAGACAAGCAAAGCAACTTAGAAGTCTGCAAGTTGAGAGAAAGTAATTTCAGCACAGCAAAAAGAGACTTGACGCCAGGCAGGAGATTGATCCTCTCCATTTATGTTTCATCTTCCTGATTCTGCTTTTCCTCTCTCTTTCTCTCACAAGTTATTTAAGACAGGAGAGCCTCTTCCAGCATCACCCCAATGTCGTTCTGAAAATCTAAGGGCAAGGCAAGCACCAAGGACCAACTTATAAATTGGCATCAGTGCTGCATGAGCTGATGAGGGCTTCCCACACTCTGCCCTGTGCTGCATCCAAATCCATACCATTTCTGGTTTCAGAGATATCATGGGTGTTCTCTTACAAAGAAATGGGGAGTTGTCTGATGCCATGATTTTGTCTGGACTAAAACACAGGTCTCGTTCTTCTTACAGGGATCACAGATTTTAGTGTTGACCTCTGTGGTCACAAGAGGTAGATCAGCCTTCGTGCACACACACACACACACACAGACACACACACACACCCCTTCTTGTATTCTTAACTGGATTAACTGATTTTTAACTGATTTTGCAGGGACACAGGCTGGAATAGGACTCACCAACAAAGCTATTTTAAACCAAGCTTTCCTTTGCTTCCCAATGGTCAGCAATTTCCTCCTCCCAGGAGGATGCTCTGCCCACGCAGTCCACAATGCACTGGAGCACTGAGGCACCATGGGGAGGGAGGGCTGCAAAGCTGCTGGACCATCCATGACTCCCAGCAGGTCTTAGCTCAGCTGCCCCTTCCCAGCCCCCAGCTCCACTTTCTGCTCTGGGGATGCTGGCCCTGGCTGGGAATCTCAAGCTGCAGCCATGCCAACAAGTCTGCCTGAAGATCCCTTAGCCCTTCCATCACAGCCAGCCTGGAACAATCTCCCCTGAAACACATTTGGCAAATCCAAACTGGATCATTTCAGGTGGGCCAAGGCTGGACTTGCCATTCAATGAGCTCCTTCAAAGTACTGCAAAGCGTTGCAGATAGTCAAGAGCAGAACAACAAGCTGAGTCCCTCAATGCCACCCTCAATTTGCCAGAGGTCCAAATTAACCTCACTGCAGTCCTTCCCCTTCTGCAGCTTCTGAAAGTCATGGCATCCTGCTACCTGAGCCCTGGCATCCACCACTGCCAGGCCTCCTCTCAAAGGGCATTTCCTTTCAAGGAAAAGCCCAGGCAAACCATATCCTCTTCCTTCCTTTAAACACACTGCTGTTCAACTTCATAACCTTGTTGGGGCTGGCTGTCCTCCACAGAAAATCCATGTGGGTATTCCCATCTCTGGGCAATGCTTCACCCAACATGTGAGAGATTTTGTGGGGTGGTCTGTGCTACTTAGAGCCAGACACTTGGTAGGGAAAAGAGAGAGAGAGAGGGACAGAAGGTAGTTTCTCAGTTGGTTCCAGCTTGCTGCAGGTCAGCACTTGGCCACCAAGTTTACATTAAAAGCCACTCAATTTTGGTGGTAATCCTTTCCTTTCCCCAGTCATAAAAAGTGAAGCTAACCCTGCTGCTCATGGCAGTAACTGCTCCTGATAGTCCTACACAAGGTCCTCATCAGGGTGTCAGGACCAAATGCAGCCAGAGCAGAGAGCACTCCCCACAGGGGTGGATGCAGTCTGTTCCCAAGGCACCTGCAAAGGGACCAAGGGACTGTGACCCTTGGGAGGGGCTTCAGTAGGATCCTTCAGCAAGAAGACCCTGCTCTGTCACACCCCTCTAAAAGCTGTACTTTACCAGCAGGCAGTGGGCAAGGACTTGCAGCTTGGCTCCCCACACATGACCAAGTTTTGCAGGGTAAGAGCCACCAACAGGCACAGGTATGATTTGGAGAAACTGCAAAATTTCTGTCGAAGCACTGCAAGAGAATGAGCTGCCCAAGCTTGGCATTTGCAGAAGGCACTGAGGTGAAAAGCTTAATCCTTACCCTATAAAGGCAGCTATCAGCTAAGGAGTGACACTGCTCCACCCCCTGCCTCCCCATTATCTCTTCAGGAGACTTTCCTGAAACTCTTTCCCCAGTATGAAGGTCCAAGCAAAGGCAGCCCTGACTTCAGGGATGAGGAAACTTGGTCTTCTGTATCTCACTCACTCAGAAAGTCACAGAAAATCCCAGAAAATCTGCCCAAGGGAGATAAAAACTGCCACCCAAAGTGACTGAAACATTCTTCCAGATCCCCTCCTCCGCCCCATATCAATTGTTTTCCTTCTTCCCACACTTTATCCACTAACCCTCACTTTTCACATAGTCTCAACCATGCTCACTAGGGATGCTCTGGCTAACCACTGCCGTGGGAGTGGGAAACTCCACCCCAAACAGGACCGGGATCTGAAAAGAAACCACAAGCCACCCACATGGGTGTGGAGTCTGATGGGGCAAGAGTTCAGTGTTTTTCAGCGTAGCTGGTATATGCTGCCTGATGAGGTTCCTTGGCCTACAGAGGCCTTCCTGCTCATCCCCTAGGACAAGGAAATCTTCCTTGAAATCCTGCTTTTGGGCAATGTGCAGAGCAAGGTGCACCTCTCTCCAGCTCTGATCCAGTTGGGAGGGTGAGGTAATGACCCACCCACCATGAAGGTGTGCCCCATGCTGCTCTCACCTCTTGCTGGCTGGAGATGGGAAGGATGGACCACAGTGTCTGTCTGCCAGATATCCTTCCCTTCCCCATCACGCTGACATGGGCAATCATCTTCAGCCTCCCTTCTTCCTACTTACATTATTTTCATTTCACCTTTAAAGATTTTTCTCACCCCCACTGCCCCTCCTTGAGGCCCCTGATTGCCTCTGTGACTCATTGCTGGATGCAAAAAATAGCTTTTTTCTGTGTGGAGGTAATTTTGCAAACCAGCCCTCACACGTGTTTTGCAAGTGGCTGACAGCCACCAGCAAGGAGTGCAGTAAGTGCCTGCCCAGAGAGGACAGCACAGCCTGTTTGGCTGCAGAAGGATGACAGAATATATTGAAAGAGCTCATTAAACTCACTTTGGTCATGCTCCAAAGCATGTTGAAAGTCAGGAGAGAGTCCCCCATTTTACACGAACAGAGTTTGGATCAGGGTTATTTCCATTAATCAGGCTGTTTGGTAGCTGCTGAGCCCAGCTGGGTCCTGGGGTTATTATTGTGCATGTAAGCTGTCCCTAATAAAAAAAAAAAAAAACAAAAAAACAAAAACAAAAAAAAAAACTGGCCACCTGTGTTTAATAATCTGTGGTGATTTATGTGTGTTTGTTAAGACTCATCTCGTACACAGATTTATCTTTCTCTTGCTAGCACCCAGCTTATCCTTCCCCATGGAAACCAGCCAGCTTTCCTGCAGAAGGTGAATACCTTTCAGAGTTGCATTTAATCTGCTGCAAGCTACCCCTTTAAATCTCGGTTTTTATATCCAGTTACTCCAGAGAATATAAGGAATGCCTCTGCTGGTTCTTCACTGAGCCTATTTAGCCTTTTTTGGACAGAAGGAAGCATGTGAAAGGGAGGGCACATTTTTCCCTCTTTAAATCACAGAAGGAACACCACAGCTCATTCCTCGTGTCTAGACTGCTTAACTCTTCCCATATCCTAGCAGTCCTCAGCTGCTTCTCTGATGGCACTGGAGCCCCTGGTTGTCCCTTTGCCTCCTGGTCTAAAAGCCTGGCACACAGCTGAGGTACCCTGGGAAACAAAGGCTTGGGGTTTTCCATCCTTTCAGGTCTGTAGCCAAGACAGTTGTCCTCATCCTGATCCTGCCACAAACCACAGCCTGACATGCAGCCCCGCAGCTCCTTGCACAGCAGGGCCCCAGGCAAGGGAGATTCTTCTCTCTCTGAACAAGGAAAGAGTGTTTTTCCCTTCCCACTCGTTTATGCACTGCCACAACAGCTGCTCTCCACAGGCTTACTGTAGAGCCCTCAGGCTTAGCTTGGTTTTCAAGAGCACTAAATTTGCTTCCACGCCACATGACCCAGCCTTTAAGCCTACCCACATGGCTGGCAATGAGCTCCTGAGTGTAAGTTTGGCTTCAGGGACCGACTTTCTGATGACCATAGCATTACTAAGAGATTCCCTCACTCTCTTCTCCTCCTCACACTCCCATAGGATAGTGTGCCATGCCAAATCTCTGGGCTGGACAGCACAGGGAAGGGCAGAGCACTGGTTGTGGGGATCCAATTTTATATATACACAGAAGGTGTCCTACATAAATTTTTCCTAGTGTTTGAGTAGATATTAAATTATCAATACAAGCAAAATTAAGGATGAAAATGAATCAGATCACATCTTTTTGTCAGGGCCTAGAGAGTGACAAAAGCTGGCCACATTCTATAATCATAGATTCTGAGGGGTTGTACACCATCCTTAAGTTAAAGCATTCCCCAAGATGACTTCAGGAAAGCTGACCTTGAGATGTACTTCATAAACTGAAATGGTGATTTAGATGCTTGTTTGGTAAAAGCCTTACTCTTAAAAAATAGAAAATCCCACATGACAAAGCACTGACAGCATGAAAAACTGACAGATGTGCCTGTTTGAAAGGCTGCAAAGTGAATTTGTGTAGCAACAATTTTCCAGTGAAAGAAACAATTGATTTCAGGTGCTGCAATCTGTAGGGACTTAAAGTATTCTCATATCTCAGCTGTGCCACATCAGCATCTGCACCTGCACTCCAAGGAGTGGGAAAGACCCAGGGATGGAGCAGCACTGCCTGCTGTGAGACATGGTCACAACCAGTCTCCCATCCCAGCAAACTGTGCCAGGACTCAGGGAGAGCATCCAAGTGCAAGGGCTGAATATCCACCATGAGGAACACAGGATCTGTGCACCAGTCCACTCAACAGCATACATTTAATCTCAGTTTTGCATAAGCAGAACATCTCATTTCTACCCAATTAGCCATTGTTGATGGAGTTTATGTTGTCTCTGTACAGGAAAACAGGCAGTCCATGGTCCAACGTGCAGTCCCTGAGACACAGAGACAGGCAGCTCCAGATGTGGCATAGGGCCTTCCAGTCAGACAAAAATATTTAAGGAATCTGAACCAGAAAAGTGAGGTTGCATGGGTCATTAGTGCCTTGCATCACAGGGCTGGGGTATTTTCTGATGTGGCTCCCAGGAGCCTTGAAACCACAGCCTGCAGACCAGGGAAGAATCATGGCAAAGGACAGGAGGTGGCACAGGATTCACCATGTGACGAAACAGCACTGCTGTCCTCACTTCATTCTGGAGGGCAGAGACTTGGAATACAGTTATGGGAGGACCACACAGATGAACAACCAAATTTCAGCTCCTCCAACGTGCTTCCAGAAGAGCCTTAGAAACTTAAAGCAGTAAAAAAAAAAACAGCAGGAAAAAATACCTACAAGGTTAGAGACACCCAAGACGGCAAGATAGCAGCTGTGCAAAACACTTCTAAACTGACCAAACTTCTGCAGTTGTGATGGTTTCTGCAGGTGGCCAAAAGGACAAGAATAGTCTGTTTCCCTTAACAGCTTCATCAGCCCAACACCAGGACTCCTCCTGTGAAGGGAGACGGAAGGGTGGTGTGTTGAGGGAAGGGGCTTTCCCAGCACTTTCCCATTCAAGAATAAAACAGGTGCCCTATAAACACTGAACCAGTGATGTGAGATGCAAGTACCCAACAGATTTGTACCTCCCCAGCTGCCACCATTTTTCAAGGATGGGCACCCAGCAACCAAGGAGAACAAGAGGAGGAAATGTTACCTCCAGAATACTCTGGAATCTCCTCTGGAAAAGGAAAACCTCCTAGAGAACAGCAACAGCATTTCCAGTTCTTCTCAGAGGTTTCCCCACTTCCTTAGGTTCTAAATAAAGAGAGACTGGAGACCTCTAGCAGAGGCAGAGATGTGGCTATAGCTGCACCATGTTCCAGCAGGCAGGAATTGTCCTGAGTCCCCCACTGTGCTGTTGTGGCCCTAATTATCCACTCCTCAAATCATCTGAAGGCTGCAACCCTTCTTACAAGCAGATTTGACTGCCCTGGTGTTGGGGTGGTTGTCACCCTGTGGTTGTCACACATGTGCCACTCCCCTGAGCAGCCTGTTGTGTGCCACCACCTCAGCCACACCCCAGGTGTGACTGGGAGAGCACTGCTGGGATCCACTGGGCTACAAACCAAGCCACATGGGTGGCCAGGCTGGAGAAGGGCTGGCCTTCCCTCATTTAGCAGGACATGCAGACCTGACCTTTTGCCCACAGGCCAGGCTGTCCCTGCTCATACTCAGGCAAAGAAAACCAGTTCCTCACCTGGGTCATCCCAAGGTGAACCCACAAGGAAGGGGACAAATGGGGAGAACTAAAAGTAAACAAAATCTAAAAAGTCTTCCTCCCAGTGCCCTGAGACAGGTAAAAAGCATGGGCAGATCATGGCTGGACTTGCTAAGACAGGGCCATCAGCTCTTCTGTACTGAGCAAGAAAAGGTGACAAGCCATTCCTGAGAGCAGCATCCCTTCTTTCAACTCAGAAAATCCATTAATAAAATTTCTACTACACTCAAAAGAATGAACACTTCCTGAGGAAGTGGGAATACACTGTGTAAAAACATGCAAGTGGAGAAGGCAGAGACTTATCAGTAAAAACACCAGCTGCCCCCTTGCCTTCTCATAGGCCAACCTCTTCTGCTGCTGCCTTCCCCTTCATTAGGTCAAAATAGAGTTTTTGACTCTGTGACAGTGTTATACCCCTCTAACCAGGGCAAACATCTGCCCAACATGACAATCAAAAAATGGAATAATGTCAAATTCCATCTGGTACATCATTCACACTCGTTTTGGCCAAGTCTGGGTATAATTAAGGGTTTGGGGCTTTTTTGCCCTGAGATATGCTCTCACTACCTTCAAAAGCTAACATCCAAATACAGACAGCTGCATATTTCTCGAAACCCTTTTCTGAGCCCAGGTTTGTGGCTTTTCAGTCAAAATATGTCTGTACCCAAAACCCTAGAGTAGTTCTTAGGAAGTCCACCTAACTTCTCTGACCATGGCCACAATCTCTCAAGTGGAATGAGAGATTATATATAAACCATTAGTTTCACCAGGTTATTTCTAGCCTGAATCATTTTCCTGTACTGTTTTACTCCTGGCCTCACAAACTGGTGCTGTGGATAAAAAGTGAGGCAAGAAGAAGGAGTTAAGATTGTGTTGCTGCAAAGAGAAAAATTTGGCAAATCTTCCCCAAAAAGCTTTTTTTTTTTGTTTGAGCAGGGAGAGGGTGGGTATTCCTGAACAGCACCAGGAAAAAGGCTGGAAATGAAACCTTGACCCCAGCAGAGGTGAGCAGTGCATTAACACCAAGGGATGCTTCCCTTTGCTTCATCATGGGAGCAGCCATTCTGTTTGGGATGCCTGACATGCTCCAGGCTGCTGCAAGGCTGGCATTAGCAGTCCACACACCAATCCACAGACCAAAGGCTGCAATGGATATGTGCCCTAAAGGTGCATGTAAGACCTTCTACAGTGGTTGCAGCAGTTTAGAGATGAAGGCATTAGGGTGATGATTTTCCTTGTTCCTGGCTTGTCTCCTCATCTCTCTCTTTTTCATCTCTGCGTGGGATCAAGACAGCATGACAGTTTGAAAACTATCAGACACTGTTTTTGGTATGATGGAACAAGGTATGTCTGGGTTTTGTGAGGATGATGAACATTCCATCAGGAGGGAAGAGGGTTTTAAACTGGAGCAGATCTCTGATCCAATCCACCATACAGCCACTGATGGGACAAGTCTGGGCAGAAAATCACACAGGTGACAACCCTCATGCTGTGGATCCAAAGTAATGCTGATTCAGCCACACATGGAAGGCAGGGTGGTATCCAGGCAGGAGCTTCCAAGCAAGGCCCCCACAAAGTAAAGGCTGCTGAGCCTCAAATCAGAGACCCACCATCTTCCTTTGCTCCACATGGCAGCAGTAAGTTGCCTGTAGCACTGGGAATATTGCTGATCCCAGAGGGGCTATGGCTCTGCAGGAATGCTGGCAAGGGCTGCCTGCCCACCTTATCCTGCCCCTGGGCAGCTGGGCTACCATGGACCCATGGTGAGGCTTAGAAAAATAAACAGTAAATCTGTAACCACTAGGACTGGCTGACTCAGGAAAGCACCAGGAGATGAGAGATTAGACACGTCATTAGCAAGAGCCCTGTTCTTTGCAACTGCCTACAAACCCCTGTACTTCAAGCCTAAAGCACCTCCTGTGTGATAAGCTCAGTGCTCCATAAATTCCCAAAGGAACATTGCTGAGACCATGCCCCATGGCATCATTACACATTACACATTACTGCTCCCTCGGCTTTGTTATCCCACAGTCCCAGCAAGAATCCTTCCTGCACAGCTCCTGTGAACAGGCTGCACAGAGAATTAATTCTTCAGGTATCTATTGCCTTCTCCCTGTGCAAATACCAGGCTGTTGATTGACCAGGGAAGGATACAAATATTTACAGACAAGGTGAGGGTGGGAGCTCTGCCACACATTGTGCTTGTGGCTGCAGCTGGGCAGCAAACAGAGCTGGCAGGATACCTGTGGCCTGTGCCTGCTGCACAGACAGACCTGGCAAACCCCAAATTCAGCAACCAATATTCTTTTCTTGGACTGATTTCAGAGCATTTGGTTTAAAGTTGGGATGCTGATCTATATAGCTGAAGTGGGAAAACAATCCCATTAACATGTCAAACAATGACAGGCCCTAGTGATACATGCAGTTCTCCAGCACAGGAACCTCACCACAACATCCCACATCAGGCATTGGGGCTACTAGGAGCCTGCTGCCCAACAGGAAAAGCTGGCACCATTGCAAGAAAGATAAGCAGCCACAGGAGTCCCACCACTACGGCCTCCCAACAAATGCCCCAAAAGACCCTCCTCTAGTTCAGTCTTTTTGTTGTCCAGGTAGTACTGGAATTTGAATATTCTCCTGTCCTCACACAGATCAGCTGGGACAAACCAGCCTCCCACTGGATCAAAGTGAGGAGGAGGCAGATTCTGGATTGGCTGGGGGTTGGAACCATGACTGGATGGTCTCTGATGTGGCTTCAGCCCATGCTAAGGAGCTTCATTCTGCAGGTATCCAAGATTTGGGAGAGAGCACGGGTCAGACAGCACTTGCAGCAGCAGCAGGGACATCACTGGAGGTAATTTAATAACAGACTTGGCCAGACCTGACCACGAAACACTCTTACATACCTTAAACTTCTTTACAGCAGTGTAGCCCCCTGCACGTTCCTTTCCCCATTTGAAGACCTAATTACAAGCACCCTGGAGTGCATGGAAACACTCTCATTCCAGTTTCTGCAGGGACATTTATGGATTCCTCTTTGATCTGACCTTTGCAACCATCCAAGGCCACTTTCCTGGAGTTTCTCCTTTTCCTGAGCCTGGAAAGCAAGTTGCACTTGCCAGGGAAGCACAGCCTGCCTTTGATGCTTAACAGGGAGAATTTCACTCAGCCTTGCCTCAGTGGAAGAACATATTCCTCCCAAATTTATAGCAGGACCCTGTAGTATGGAAACACACACATTAAGAAAGCCCCCTCCTACCTGCTGTGGTGTCCTTGTCACAGCTCATCACCCTCCACTTTCTGCTGTTCATTCCCCAGCCTAGTGCTACGCCACAAGAAGCACCTCACTGAAACATGCCAAGTTATTTTTCCAATCCCTGTTCTTACTGGCTCCAGGTAATCAGCCGTGATATTGCTCTCATGTATCAGATTTCTGGGCTCCATCATTCACAGCAAAAGCACCCATATGGCAGGAATGCACCCTGCATAGCCTAGCCAGGAGGCCTATTGGAGGGGCCAGGCAGGGATACAAGGAATGGTGAAGTCCATAGGGAGGTTCAGGGCAGAGCAAAGGTCTTCTTTACCCTCTTCCACCAAGCAAGCAGCTCGTCCTCCATCTGGGAACCGAGCAGCTGGCACATTGACATTCCTCATCAGCAAACACGACAGTCACGGATGTGAAGGGATACACCTCTCTGTGCTTGGATGAGAACACTGAAGACTCATTATTCCTGCAGACAGGGGATCCTTGATTTACTCCAGCCTTGTGAGTGACACTGTCCTTCCCCTTCAATCTGTACTTGTTCACTACAGCATTACAGCTCTTCCCTTTAAGCATTCTTACAATTCCAGGCCAAGGGGACAGACCCATTTTCTCAGGTCCAGCTCCGCAGAGGTTCAGAGGGCTCAGGAAGCACCTGCTCCTGGGATGATCACTTAGAGCTGGGATTGGGACTCCTGTACATGAGGTGTTACACAAACACTACCAAAGGTCCTGTCTCGAGCAGCTTTGCAGCTATGAGCGCTGAGAAACAGCTTTCTGTAAAGCCAGGGTACTCATGATGTATCCACGCTCTGCAGTGCTTCCAGGCTGACATTATAGGAACAGAAAATGCCTCTTCCATAGAGCTCCGCAGGATTTGACCTGCTCCCAAACCCATTGTGCAGCCCAGGGCTTTGATTGACTCGCTGACCGATTCCCCATGGCATGCCCTGGGCAAAGCAGCTCTGACATGTGTCCATCCAGCATAGCATCTTCCTCATCTTCTTGGGAGAGCAAGGGAAACCATCTCTGAGCACTGAAAAGACACAGGACTGTGCTGCTGGAAAGTGCTGGAGCTGGGGAGTACTGCCACACCTCTGGCCGAATTAGTGAGGAATCAGCACCCCACCATGCTGGCCCTCCCTTTGCAACCCCCTGGGGGACAGACACCTCCCCACCTCTCCCTGCTTTGTCAGGCTTTTGCAGAGCTGCAGGACAGCCACTTAAACAAGGATTGTGTAATTTCAGCCCAGAGCTCAGTCACTCACCCAGAAAACAAGTCTGCTTCCAAGGCTGCCTTATCTTGTGGCTTTGGTAGGCACAGGATATGCATACACTTGTGTAAAGGGGCAGGCAGAGGACAGGAGGTGCACTCAGAGCTCCCATTTCCTTCTGTCATTGTGCTTTTAAGAGAAATGGTCCCTTTTTATAGTCCCTCCAGCAGTGTGCCCAGAAGTGCTCTACCTGTCCAGCCCACAGAAAACCCCAGATCCACTGTTCCAGGAGCAAGGAATGGATCTAGGCCTATCTGCTGAGCCTGCTCCCCAAGCCACACTTGCAGGCCCCTTCTTATCTGCACCACCCACTCTGGAGTGGGTTAGTGAACACCAAGCAGGAATGTTCAACAGCACAATGCCAATGTGCGATAACACGATTCCTACATCCTTCCTGCTGTGGCTGAGGTCAGGGGAGGAAAGAGGGCAGGAAGCAGTCACCACCTCCATCTTTCCCCAAAGCAATCCATCTCTCACCAGCCATCAGTGAGTGGTGCCCTCCCGGTGTCCTTGCTCCTTTTTTAGCTGCTCAGTAACCAAACAGAGCCAGGTGGTTTATTTGCAAAGATTTCTCCACTAAGACACAGGGATGCCTGTCTCCCACAGAGAACTCCATTTGCATTGTACCTCCCCCTGCTTGTTGTGTGCACCAAGGAGAAGCTCTGGCAGTTTAAGCCTTGTGTCCTTGCACACCACATGGCATTTATGGTTAACCAGTTTCTGTAGACCAAATTATCCTGCCTGAGGAAAGCTTTTCAACCATGTGTCATGTTTCTCCCTCCAGAGCACATCCTCCAGCCTGCCATTTCACTCAAGCACACAAACACTATGTGTACAGCCCCAAGGAGAGCAAATAAATCTTTCATTTCCCCTCTTCTACTCGAGCAAAGGCTGAGCCACGCACAGAATGAAGTGCCACATTACCTTTAGCACTTGTTTTTTTGCAGCCCAAAGGATTTTCTAAGTCATCCTCTCCAGAGCCCCTTGAAATGTCTGACATAAAGAGATGGTGTGTGTATCCAAAATGCAAAAGATGGACAGACACCAAATGCAAAACCATCCAGCATTGGTGCCATTAACATTACCTCCTGCCTTTCTCCTGCAGAACACCAAGCTCTCAATGTCCTTTTTGTCAATCCACACTACAAAGGAAGAAGATTCTGTCACGATGTCTAATGCAAGAGATTTGTTTACCCCCGAGAAAATTCTTTAGTCCCTACTTTTAATAAAAGGATGTCTTGGTCCTCTAGACAATTAAAAGAACAGGCTCCATGCAACACACAGTTTCCAGAATGGTTGTCACTGACAACCAAATTGAAGATCAGCAAGACCATCTCTGTCTTCATTTACTGCCTTTTATTCCTCCTTTTGCACACACCTAAGGGATGGGCAGGGTTGTTTTTTTTTTTTTTAACATGGTCTTTTTGACATCAATGAGTGGTTTTCATGTCACTTTGCACATTTTACAGGCCAAAGGACTAGAAACACTCTGAGCATCAGGCAGCCCTAAAGAAACCCAGCCAGGCCCTACACCAATGGGCCAAATGGTGCCAGTCCAGAGCCAGAATGCTGTGCCCAGGGATAAGCAGGCATTCCACAACAGATGGATGTGAAGCTTAAAAAGCCCAACCTCGCCTCCTCACAGGGAAGAGGAACCCCATCCCAGCAAGGTGAAGACATGTAAACACAGAGGATTCCCAGCCATTGATGGGAAAATAAAGCAGCACAGAAGGTGGGACTTGATTTGTGCAAATATACCTAGGGAGGGTTGGTGGTGGAAAGGAGGAGGTGGCACTTTGTGGTCAGCCATAAAAGGAAGACACGGATCAGGTGGCCTTGTGCTGACTCCAGACAGACGTCACAACCTGCTTTATTCAGGGCTGGGCAAACACAGTCAGGGAGCCCTGCTGGTGTAAATCAGTCTTGCGTTCACTCAAGTCAACACAGCCATGCCAGGTGACGTCACAAGACCCTCTCCCAACGTGAGAAGAAGCAGAACAAGAGGGTCATTGAACATTCTGCACTGCATCAAAGCTGTGCTGTGGCAAGGCTGGGAATAGTTGCAAGGGAAATCCTGGAGCAGCTTCAGGAAGGATACAGTTCTGGGATTTTGACACTGTTCCCATCATACTGGGTGCCAAAGGTACCTTAAATTCATCCACAACATCCCTATGAGCAATTCCAAGAGGGATCCACAGAGACCTTGCTGCTGATTTAAGACATCATGTTAAAAGCAGTGACTGGTGTACAATGAGAAGCTGACGAGCACAGCTCCCTTTCCTCTCCAGCCAGAACACCTCCCAGAACACCACAGTCTACTTGCAGGAGCTAACAAGCACAATGCCAAGGCTCCTCGGGAGCCTCGAAACAAGTCCAGTTTCATGAGCATCAGCTCAAAAACTTGACCCAGAAAACACTGCCAAGCTAAAGCTCACCAAGTCAGACATGGCCTTCTCTTCTGTTCCAAACACAACTTGGGTTTGCAATGGTGTGGACATCAGCGGGACAGAACCAGACCTGAACTAAACAACTGACAAACCGATCTCTGGAAGAAGGGAAATTCCTGATCCAGTGGTGGTCAGTATCTACAGGTGAACAATAATCACTTGTATGCATGAGTGGTAACCTGCTTATCTGGCCTCTGAAGCAGTCCATAGGCAAGAATGACAACCCTGGTGATAGGTGAGGTATTCATGAGTTGGTGGCATCCAGGCAGCTGGGCCTTTATACAGCTTGATGATGTTAATTAACAGTGACAGCTTGACAAAGTTAGTTAACCCACCATAGGCTTGTCTGGTCTCAGCTTCTGAGGGAACTGGATCCTCATGCAGAACCTGCAGTGGAAAGGTAGCACCAACATGTCTTGAAATATCTGCCTTGAGTCTCACCTCTTACCCACCTCATAAGGACAGGCCAGCTCTAAACATCTGGGTATTTGCGGGAACAGATGGCCAGCTGCTCGATCTGCACACATGGGCCAAACTGTTGTTCCCACCTCCAGCAGCAGCAGCCAGGATATGTTAAAGATTCCAGGTGGAGAACACAGAGCCAACACAGCAGAGAGGCCAACAGCTCCAAGCGGTCCAAGGCAAGACAAGGCAGAGAGGGAAGGTAGAGGAAAACAGGAATGAGAGAAGCTGCAGAGTTAAAGCGAGAGGCATGCACTGAAAGTTTGCTAAGTATCTTACTTCCAAGTGAAAATCCCTCCTGCTTCCCACATTAATCAGGGCACTTAAAACTAGTCCTAACCAGCTGCTCCCACTTCCTTTGTCCAGCTCTTCTTAAATGCACAAGCAGCCCACTAAGAAGCAGAGCAAATATGTGCAAAGATTTGCAGACAAAACCAGAGACCTTTGGAAAACACTCCATAGAAGCAAGCACCCCTCTCCCAGCACAGAGGCAGCTGTGCTTTACAGTAGGACAGTTTCCAATGTTTTATTTCTCTGTGCAGACAAGGGATTTCCTGTCCTCCATGGCAACCACTTTGCATTTACTGAAGGAGGCTGTGCCAATAATCTCCAGAGCAGAATGAAAAATTTTAAAGTGGCACTGCCTGTTAGCTCCTGGCTTTAACTTGCTGATGCTTTCCATACCCATGGTTCCAGTCCATTCTTCTACCCTCCTTAAAAGTGTTGCCAGTGGGGGCAAATCTCCCACGCAGTTGGAGTTTCTCAAGCACTGCTGACACAAGTCTTTCTGAAGAAGTCACCAGCACCTCTCAGCAAGAGCTGTCTGTGCACCTTTCAAAGGACAAGGTTTTTGCTTTTTCCAACAGGGCACAGCTCCCAGTTTGAAGACCGTCACTGTCATGAAGACAGCCCTGGAATTTGATGGCCAGGTCTTCCTGTTACAGGTTTAGAAGTAATCTTGCCACTCTTTCCTGGAAGGGAAGCACTCACTGGACCAGTGCTGGTTCAACAGTTCCAAAACACAGCTGAGCCAAACTAAGCCTCCCCAGCAAGGCGTCCTTCTCCATCCCCTCTGAGTTGCCCTTGCATAGGTCTGGATGCTTCTCAGCTCCAGGGACACAGATTCAGTACAGTGACTTGGCAAAAAGCCTTTGTTTTGTTTTGGCCCATCTCATGCCATTTTATTGAGTTACATCAGCTTGGCCTGAGGCCACACGAACATCAGGACCAGCCCAAGGCATGCAAGAACAAAATCAGAGGGGGAAGTGAGGCCATCTCCTTCCAGTGACAGTGAGCTCATGATGAAAATACATCCACTGCTGTCTCAAGTTTTACTGTACTAGATCATCTGTCATTAACCTCTTATACTTAAAGAGGTTTTGTTTAGCAAGGCCTTCAAGGAGAAGCAGTTCAAGGAAGAACTGGAAGCTCCTGACTAAATTATACTAAACCTGAGGTACATTTTTAGGCTGAACCACAGGTGCAATCTAAACCTGTGCTGTTTCAGAGTCAGGCTTTCCTCTTGCTACTTTTTTCTTTTAAAATCCCTTGGCAAAGGAAGAAGAACAAACTTGATCCTAAATAAACCAGACAAAATAAAGCAGAACGTTGTTTTCAAAGCAGGCAGTAGACTAGCATTAAACAGGAACCTTAAAGTTCTTTTTTACTCCTGTTTCATTTCAGTGAGTCAGACTCTCAGGGGGCTTTTCTTCACATGGAAAATGAAAGTTGAGTAACAGCAAAGCAACACTAAACACAAGGAACAAAAAGGGAATGAGGATCCCTTAACTGATAGGGAAGACTCCTTCAGTCTTACCTAAAAGCAGTTAAGGTGCTGCAAGCAGTAAGTGCACACAATCCACTGCTCTCTAGCTTTGAGTGCTGACAAGAAGCCAAAGCACCAACACAGGAGCTCTCACAATGCATTTCTACCTGCCCAGGACCCCAGCAGCCTCTCTTGCGGAAAGTGACCTTGCAATTCTACTGCCAAGTAAAACAGACCCACAGAAGAGAGCGCTAAAAGTCACTTAAACTGACTGAAATGTTTCACTGCATTGGAGTAGAGGCAGAACAGTGACATTGGCAGTTGCCACATCTGCACAGAAGAGCAGCAAACCACAGCCAAGGGACAGACAAACTCAAAATCACCAGCACTCATTTGACTGCTTCCAAGAGCAGCTGATCAAGACAGCAGGAGCCCTGGAGTGGCATTTCAGATTCAAGTTAATTTCCTGGATCTGACAAAAACTCCCCATGGAACCACAGGCAAGCCCCCTTTTTTGCACACCACCTGAACTCCCTGTCCTGTAAAACAGGCACCATTCCTGCTGTCTGTTTAAGTTACGAAGCACTCCCAGCAGAGATTATTTTTAGCATGCAAGCATGCAAACCCAGTTGAGCTGGACTCTGATCTCCACTGGGCCTTCTCATTGGGTTTGCAGTATTAAAAGTAAACAAAAAGCAAAGCTGAGCCTACACCAGAGCTCAGCCACCAGGCAATATTTTGATGGCAGATGAAACACAATTTTTGGTAAACAGTGAGCTGCAGATCCAAAGCTGCAGCCAGCCAACAATCTGAGGTATGACACGGATCACCAGTGCTTGCACTCGTTCACTGGTGAGCACTGATCTGCCAATGGACCAACTTCAAACCCTTTTCAGATATTCCACTGTCACCAGGCAATGACGCAGGCATTTAGGAGGACAAACTGAAATCACCCTTAACTGTGCTCTCAACCATAGCAGCAAGTGCTGGGAGTGTAGGGAAGAACTGAAAACTCCATCTAAAAACAGGAACTCTGCAGAGCTCTCTGCTTCACAGCACAAACAAGCAGTATCTTCCAATCTATTGAAAGAGATGGTAAGTCAGAAACTTAGTACCTGCTGAGAAAACCTCCTCAAGTCCATGTTTTGAGAAATTCACACTTGCTATCAGAAGTACAGCACAAGGCAGGGCCTCAGATCAGAGCGCCCCTACAGAGTGTGCCATCCAGAACAAAGAGGATGGAGAGAGGTAGAATAAATTGGGATAAAGAGCATAAAGAGTACATGCCCACAGCTCTTTCAGGCTTTATGTATCCCAAAGGCACACAAAATGTTCTCTTTTGTTTACCAGTCCCAGTGATGTGTCTTTCTGGAGTCATGACTACTTGCACACATCAGGGCAAACCAGTTCCTTCCTGAAGTACATTTGATCTTTAATAATTCCTTTTCTATGGCTACAAACCCATTTTATTGCAGCACCTGGAATCACACCCTTATACAAGAGGACACGTTTTTGAGCCTCTCTTAGGGGAACAGCTTGGTTCCCCATCTGCAGTTTTTCTACAGCTGATTTTTAACACCCTTTGTAAACTTGACCAAAGAGTAGATTTTCCTCTGCCCTCATTCAAGTAGGGGGAGAAGAACTGACATCTGCAGCATGTTGCTTTTCCCAGCAGTTACCACCACAGTAATTAAGGCCTGTGCCTGTTTTCAAAAGCCAATTTTTAACTCATAAACTAGAGGAACAAGCTTGTAAAATTAAAGTTAACCTGCTTTACAGATGGGATCAGTAAATATCCATTAGTTAATCCTCGTTTGGAACATCTGAGACTCTGTTCTCATCCACCCTAACCAGCCTTTCAAATTAAGTCTCAGCAATATTTCTAAAAAATTTATTTTCATATTGATAATAAGCCTTATCACTCTGATTTACCCAGGCTGATCTTCATTCTGCTAAGGCTTTATTTAAGGCCCTGCTCTAAGAAAAGTCAGGTCCAGTGATACTACCTTCCTTAAAGGAATATTTCTGTCCTTCCTTATGAGCAGGCTGCCTACATACACAGCTAATGTCTCTTATGTATCAACATCTGTCCAGCTACCAGGTAAGAAACTGGGAGATGCAGCAGCCTTTTCAGGACTTCATCTCAACTCAGCCTGAGGGGAAACGTGGGAGCAGGTAACCAGTGGCTGTTGCATCCTGCCACCCACTGGCCTCCAGCGGCGTGAGCTGTGCTGGGGCTTGTGCTCCAAGTCACCCCCCTGAAGGTGACTGCACTGCACTCTGCTGGCAGCGGCTGACGAACAGCAGCTTCCTCCAGAGCAACAGAGGCATTGGCAGACACTGCTTTACAGCTTTTGTGCAGTTACTGTAAATTAACTGTAACTGCAATGTCAGTATAAAGCCATAATTACAGCCATTTGAAGTGTTTAACATACTTTTAATCTGTTCACATTAATATCTTGACTTGGATTAAGGTATGTCAAGAATTCAGAGTGCCAACCACACAAGAACAAACATCTCGTGGAAAAGCTCCAAAAAGATATTTGAAACAGAAAAAGGGTCTTTGCTTTAAACACTTCCACTGGTAGTGTATGAAACACACCATAGTCTGGGCCACTTCTGGAGTTGGGACGTAAGTGTTGCTTGCTATGGCAAAAACAACTGCATTTTTCTCTGGAGAAAATAAGAAGAGCCTTTGAGCTAGGTTGAACTAGTTTAGGATAAAGAGCATGCTTTTTTAGGAAAAAAAACAAAGCTTTACCAGCATGAACCATCCAGTTTGGGACCACTAATGGCCCCAGGACAAGTGCTAGGAACTTATCTGACATCTGTCATAGGAAGCATCACTGTCACCTACCAGCTATATAGAGGCCACATATGCACAATGTGCTTATGGCAAACAGCCCCAGGTTGAAACTATTCCTGCCAAACAAAGGAAAAAGGAGTTCACACATTCTTCAGCTGCTCTGCTGCAGGACAGTGTGGCTGGCACAAGCTGCTCAGTTTTTATGGAGTATCAAGAAGAAAAAGCAGTAGGTCACAGGAAAGTAAACCCTTAGAAATTGCTGCTGAGCTGCCCATTCTCAGAGCTTCTCTGGTTGAAGCTGCTTCAGGCAGTCTGCCCAGAGCACAGCCACAGAGCTCACTTTGAGCATGATTAGAAGTTTAGTCACAAGAAATTAAGCAAGGCTGAGGCACTCCTCTCACCCAAAAGCTGGGGTGGCTTTAGGACTCTCCGACTCACTGACCTACATCCACATATGCCAACTGATTGTAAACTGTCCAACAGTGGCCCTGGGGTTTATGGGCTGAGCCACCTCAGCTATGGCAGTGTGAGCTCAGCTGTTTCAAGAGGTTTATACCTTACAGAAGACTGTCCAGGCCTACGCTTCCAGAGGCCCTGAAGATTTAAACACCCTCTTGCTGCTAGCAGAAGGTGTAAAAGTACTTTACAATGCTGTACATGCAGCACAGTGGAAGAAAAAGTTGCAGACAGCCACTCAAACAGTAACGTAACTTGAAGCCCACATATTTCATTTCAACACCCGTTCCACAAACAATCCTTTTGAGTCAAAAAGTTCTCTCTGCTCTGAAGAGCTCCAGGTGATGAGTAATTTCATGATAGTCCTGTGTCTGAAGTGTCTTTGTCACATTACGTCCCACACAAATTCTTGCCATACAACAGCTTGTTGTGTCAGACATCTTTATTTGCTGTATTGCCCAAGTGTACAAATAGTGAATGTAGTTATAGAAATTCAAAATATATTGTAGTAGAAATCTGTCTGGGAAGTGGAATGCTAAGATATTCACTTTATAAAATTATTACCCTTAAGTCATTCTCACTTGGCAAGTTTTAAACGTATCAGGGCCATGAAGAGACAGATTATAATCCTACAAAAAAGGAGTTCTCAGTAAACTTTTTCTGCTAGAAGAAGTCAGTGAACAGTGAATTAATTTCTTACATTTGACTCATTTTGAGTTATCAGCCAACAGGATGTTAGCTACATCCGGACAATTCATACACAATTCAGCTCCCATTATACCAATAAAGTCAATGTATCACTAACAACATACTTAAGTATTAGTGAAACAATCTCAGTGACAATATTTGAAGCTAATGAAGTCAAGCCGATAAGTTGGCCCTGGCTATTGAGTGCAATTGATGCTTTTGTCATATTTTCAGAGTAAGACTCCTCAGTTCTTGAACAAGTCAATACAACTCTGCAGGAGAGACACATTGTTCTGCAAAGGAAGAGAAATAGTTTCAGATGAGGATGACTGATAATTCAAATCCTGCTTTTCACAATGAAATAGCTTCCCAAATAGCAGGTCTATCACAGGATTTTGTAGATTGTGCCAATGCTAAAGATCTCCTACTGCAAGACAAGCATTTAAGCAGTAAAGAACCAAAACCAGATCACACATTCTGCAATCTGCCTCTTCCTGCATGAACCATGACTCCATTTGCGGTAAGGAGAGGGGCAAGAGCCAACAGGAAGCTTTTTGGGCCAAACTGAGCAGTGCTGTCAAGGCCTTTGTGTCACAATTCCAGTTCAGCACAGAAGTAGCTGCCTGTGGTAAAGTCCAGTACTCTCAGGGAGTAGGACATCAGACTTTCCTTCTTCAAAGGAAGCTGAGGATGCACAGTTACTGCTCTGTTTTCTACACTAAGTTAACAGACCCTTCAAGCCCGCCCAGCAAAGCTTGGCAGAGACTGCTATAGAGCAGTGTTCCCTCCACTGACAAGCCAAGTGACAAGGATTGACAGCCTGATCACAAGCTGCAGGATGTGCCCCAGCACTCAAGAGCACTGGATGCAGCAGCTGCCTCTAGACACAGAAGGGGTCAAACCCCAGAGATGAGGCTGCCTGATGGGAAGTCAGATGACCCAGCAAATCCTCCCAGTTACACAATACTCACTTCTTTCAACCCATGCCTGTTAAATTCCAAAGAGAACACACCTTTGCATGTTTTATTTCCAGTTCTGCCATTTCAATTAAGTTTTTGCGGAATGCTGCTATTCTCTTCTGTTTGAAGCTCATCAGTTCTGTAGAGAAGGAAAAATACAAAGGTAAGAGAAATATATGAAGTGTGACAAGTTTCACTAATGCCCCTTATGCTTCAGAAGTTCTGTTGTGCAGCTCAGATTACAGTATTTGATTAAAAAAAGGTTCAACAGTTAGTTATTGTGTCTTTAGACACATATGCTGTCATCACATGGCACACAGACAGCTTAAGACAGAAAAGCTTTGTAGGAAGCTGGAATAAACCAGAAATAAGCCACACAAGCTCTGTGAGAACGCAGAACATTTAAAAGCCAGATACACTAAAGGAACATGTATACCATAAAAGTGTATTTTCTCTGCTTTATATTGTCCAAATATATATATACACATGCATAGACTCTTCTAAGAGCCAGTGTTTGAAACAGTGTATAATGTCCCAGCTGTACTGGGACAGAGCAAAAGCCCGTTTGCACAGTTCTGACTGAGATAATTACTTACCTTCCAGTAGTTACATTCACATGGAGGCTGAGTTCAGTCCAGAAAGCAAATACTAGGGGCTTATAAATAAGGTTGGTGTAGTACTGACACTGCTCTGCTACAGAAAATTGTTTTTTAAAATGTTTAACTGCATTAGTTTTACAGCATCTATCTCTACTGTCCTTGGGATGTCCAGGTTATTTGTTCAGGAGCCTTCAGTAGCTGAAGATCAGATGGAGACCTCGACTGCATTAAGCTCTCCTTTAAGCATAAGTACAGCAAAGCCTGTTTTACCTTGTTTAGCAGATTCTGAAATCTTTTCAAACTTCTGGCAGCAATCCTGTTGATGTGCCTCAGCCAGCCTGACGTCCTTGCTCTTTAGTCTGGCTTTGTCTAGAGCTTTGTTTGAGTTCTCATAGTCAACAAGAGCCCTGGTTCGTCTGTACAAAAGATCCTGAATAGACAGAAATAGCACACCAGAGCCTTAGCAAGACTACTTCCCAAACTGAGGTTACAATCACCTTAGCAGCAGGAGGTTTCACTTGTTTCAGCACCAGAGTCTGCTTTTTGATAAAAAAGCTATTACAGCCTGCTCTTGGCAGCCTTCTACAGTACACCACTACATTTTCAGGACGGCCAGTTATGCCTTAGTGAAGGAAGTCTAAGGGCTACTATAGGCATTGTTTCTTCCCTTAAAGCAGTTTATCCTGCTGTAAGGTGGATCTCTCCACTAAGAACAAAAAGGACTTTCTGAATTCCCTGAGTCTACTTCCAGCAGACGTTTAATCCGTTGGAGATGTGACAGTTTGACTGAAGCACTGCACTAACCTAGACAAGAGAAATAGTACAGGTCTCTGAGCCAACCCCTTCCTAGTGCAGCAGTATAGCTGTGATGTCTAAATAACAGTACACCCCATGGAGGGAGGCTGTAGTGGATGTTCTGGAGTACACGACATTACAGGTAAGACACTAGATGAAGAGGCCCAGTAGGTTGTACCTAGATACCTTTTTGCAGTACAGTCATCCCCAGTCAAATCAAGTTTTGATTAGAAAAGAGTTGACAGTAAGGCTTTTGCAGTCACATGAATCTACCAAAGCCCTCCTGGAAGTCCAGACCCTGGTGTTCACAAGTTACTACCTATTTGTGCTAAGGTACTCTAAAAATTCTGAAGTCAATCCCAACTACCAATTAGTCATTATTGATTTTATTGGCAAGTCCATGAGTACTCAGGCAGGGGACAGGAAAGGAAGCTGCTGCAGACTTAAATTCAGTTTGTTCTAACTTACAGAAATTTAAAGAGTTCTTCCACTTTACATGCCAAAGAAAATTTGGTCCAAGGTCTTCTGTAAGTGGCTGGGCTCCAGCTAGCTAATATATAGCTTCTATATTCTGCTGAGGTTTAAGAGTGTCAGGTTTCTTAGGCAAAACAAGGGTCCACTTTCCTGTCTTCTTAAAGCACAAAGAATACCATGAGTGAGTCATGCTGTCCATAACAAAACTAAGCTTCATAAAGAAAACTGTTCTCACCTTAGCAGCTTCTATATTGAGCATGTAGTATCTCAACAGTTCAGAGAGCTTTAAGTCTTCATCAGATGAAACTCTACTCTCTACCTTCTGCAGAAGGGGAAAAAAAAATAGTGTGTAACAGAGAACAGCAACATCCACAGTCAGAGATTCTTCTCCCTCCGCACCTGCCCCCAGCAAAGCCTCTCTTACCCTAAGTTTCTCAAAGAGTTCTGCAACTTTCAACAAGTACCTAGTGAGGGGAAAAAAAAATGCATAGGTAAGTTTGAGATCCTTCATCATCTGATAAATGCCAGGATCAATTGGCAGGAAACCAGAAAGCTGAATGCTGGACTTTACTCCTCTATACAGATCCAAACAAGGCCTCAAAAAAAAAGTAATTTAGGCAAAAACCTGGACAAAAGATTCAATGAGCTGGATTCCAGCCTGTCAGAGTAGTAGAGCTGAGCAGCTCAATACCATTTAATATAACAATGCTGATCTCCAAATGTCTTGTGGAGAATTCCCCTGCTGCTATCCAAGAAGGATGAGCTGATTTGTTTATTCAGCTACACTCAGTTATAACAAGGTCATAGTAAACTGATAGCAAAGTCAAAAGGTGGAGGAAGTAACCTCAGACAAGGTAACTAGGCTCCCCTGGCTCAAAAATCCCCTACTATTCTGGAAGTACAAAGGTCCAGAAGATAGTGCTGACCTAGTGTAAGCTGACCTAGTGCAGTTATATTTAACAGCACATTAACACGCACCAATAGACCCTTTCTTCAGGGGTCTCCAGCAGTTTGTGACCTGAAGAGAATCAAGGAGATTTCTGTTTAGAAGGAGTTTGATGATCAGGTAACCTCTAGGCCACAACTGGCAAGTGATCAACTAATTCAGAGTTAGGTGCAATTGATAACAAAAGGTCTGCCACAGCTGGAGTGCCAGAAGAAGGGAAGTTTTAATGCCACTTGCTTGCAATTCAAGAAACTCAAGCCACCTATGACTCAATCTCCTGGATTTTACAGAAGAAATTTGGTATTCCCAAAACATTCCCTGGTATTCTCAGGGTATGTTTATGAACAGTTAGGATTGCTTACTTTTTGATAACTGTAGGCTCTTCTAATGCCAGGCTGTTCAAACAAGCTGAAGTATAAATATAGTCATCTGCAACATCTGCAAGAACAAGACAAGGTTTTCAGGCTGAAATCTGCAAAACTGAATGATCTCTCGAAAGGGCTTTGAAAAGATTCACTTTTATGAGATTTTGTCATCTTATCTGCTTTTGCACATGCATCCTTGATTCTGTTGTAGTAGTTCACAAGAAAAGTCTTCTCTTGCTCAAAAAAATCTTCTACTTCCTGAAAAAGAAGATGACCTGTTAAGTCAGTAACTGCAGAATACAAGCTCTTCCCTATTTTAGGGAGGGCCAAAGAAAGAACCATGGCCTGGGCCTGAGCTTGAGAGCCATCAATCCCTATGGAAAAACTGTTCAAGACAAGATGTGAGCCAAGGATTTGACATCCCAAGCCACTTGGCAAACTTCTTCCTCACTATGCAGTGAAGATGAAGTTGTCACTCAAATACTGATGCAGTAACGTTATCTGAAGCAGCCCGCAAGTTGGTATGGGACAGCCCTCAGGACTCCCAACTGCAGGAATTTTATTTCCAAGGCCTGCTGCAACACGGTAGCTTAGGACTAAGCAGTTTACAAGCTTGTTTCTCATCCACACCAAACATGATACATATTGTAATGTTTCCTGACACTGTGCATAGGACAAGAAGCTTATTGGGAAGTGATGCCATGGCAACACAACACAAAAGCTGGTGCAAGACCAGTTACAGGCGTCTCTGATATTTGATCTTGTCTAGTATAAGCAGAAACCCATAAATCATGTTTGTTTAGAGCTCCAAAGTAGGCAAAAGCCACATTTCCTGAAGGTATAATTCCTTCCCCTCCACCAGTATCAGATACTAAGGTAGGTCTTCTGCATCCAGAAACTTTAATTATACACGGAAATTGAACAGCCTAAAGCTACAGTGTCTTATTTCTATAGAAATCAAATTAACAGCCTACTCCTCTCAACTGAGAGAGCAGTAACAAGGCAGGTTAATGTCAGTAGCTGAGCCTCATGCACAGCAAGCCTGAGGCAGACAGGAGTAACTTCCCTGGAGCAGGAAGCAAGAAACAATCAAGACTGAGGTAAGAGAAAGAGCAACAACCTTACCTTGACTCCAGAGAAGAGGACCTCATCAGCACTCTTTACTACACTTTTTAAAAAGCCACCAAACATCTCTTTAGTGTTTTTCCGCCGAACACTCAGCTGTAATAGAGAGGCCAAAGCAGCTTTAAAGTTGTACCAGGGCAGGGTGGAAAAAGGTGACTGTTTTGACACTTGCAATGTAGTAGCATCCTTTACACCTAGCATATGTCAGAGCAGGTTGATTTCCAAGCTCTCCATAATACACATATAAAAATGTAACATGTAACACATGGCTTGGCTACAAGTTCAACTATTTTTCTAATCCCCATAAACAGCTCAGTTTCTCCTTGAATCAGCAGCTATTACTCATAATTAGGTGTGACAAAACAGATGCAGGAGTGACTTTAATACACCTCCATTCCTCCATTTTAGGACCATGCAATACAACACAGGTACCCCTGAGTCATACATGTTCCCAAGATAAAGACATGCAAAGGTGGCTTTGTAACCAACTAGATGAGGATTTAGAAACACTCTGAGATTTGTAACAGAGAAAGGGCTAAAAGTCAGGCTTTCATCCTTCAGTCATCTCACAGAAATACTCGCAATATTTACTTGCTGATGCTGCACATAGATCCACAGAACATTCTGACTGTGCCCAGTAAAAACAACAGCACTCCTAACAGTTTGCCTCGCTTGGAAAGGGAAACAAGGAAAGAAGTCTCACGTCCTGGTCATACTCCAGGAAAACATGGAAATTGCGATCTTTGCTGAGCACAGGGTGAGAAGCAATCCGCTGCAGGAAGATCTCATGTGACGAGACAGTCTTCTTGAAGACAGCAAGGTATTCACTGCAAGGAAACAACAGACTGAGATCCTCTTTGTACTACCTTCTTCAATATACAAAGAGTTGCTTTAAGTTTATCCCATGAAAATATTCAACTGCAGACTTCTGAAATAACAGCTTGTTATGGTGAAGCTACTTGCAATCTCTTTAGCTAGGAAGTTTTCCAGCTTGAAAGCTGGAAAAGCTGGGCAACTCCCCAGTTTCAGGATTTTCAAGACACCCTTCAAAACAGTGACACTAAAAACCATTTATCACCAAATGAGTTGCTCTCCTAGGAGGCTTCTCTAAATGCAGCTTTTGGCAGTAGACTCATTTTACTTACGCTTCCAGCTCTTGCTTCATTTTGGCAAACTCTTCTTTTGTCATGGACACTTCTCCTTCCCCCAGCTTCTGCATCTTCTCTCTAGGACCATCAAAGTCAGGCTTTGAAGGTGCTGGAGGTATCTAGGCAGAGAATTGGTTAGTCATGGATATTCGCAAATGACGTTTTCCAAGATTACTTCTAGGCTTCTCTAGAAGGAGGCTCTTTTGCCTGGTCATAGGAAAGTGTGGTAAAGAGTGCATGATCCAGGAATTCTAGAGGCACATTGACATCTAGGTCCCTGGTTTGTTATCCCTGCTGCAGGAGGCAAACCAACCCAGAGAAACAGTTTCTGTAGTCCACCCATTGCCAGGCATGTCCTAAAGAATCACGATCGGTAGCCCACATTTAATAGATTATTTCAGTGTGCCATCTTCAGGCAGATATTAATACCACCACAGAGTCAAGGTACTCAAGGTACTTGCATGCAGCACAGCACCTTTTGCTGCTCCAAGCTATATGGAAAGTTAACACAAATGCCATCCCACTCAAGTTGTTTAGGAATTAAGGCATCAGGAAGCATAGGGAACACCCAAAACATCAGTGACACTGGTAAAACATACTTCATGCCCTTATTAGTAGGCACTTTAGATTGCTACAGTTTTCACTTAGAATCACATGCTTTAGGAAGTACTTACAATGAGTCCTGCATACTCTTCAGTTTCAGTGAGTGTATCGTGTAACCACACAAAGTCTTCATGCTGCCTTGTAACTGAAAACTCAGGGCTTTGAAAAGCTGGCAGTGTAGTCTGGAAGAGAATATATAGAAGCCCTACTGTTTTGTAAATCAGTGCTTTTAGAAACAGTTCTGTCCATTTCCAAAGGAAGCTATTCTGCTTACTAAGAGCCTTGCCCACTCCCTTTTAGCTGAGCTGGCACTTATTCAACAGCACTATTAAGGAGACTGTTAGGAAAAAAAAAAAAAGTACTATTGTAGAACAGCATTAATACACTTTGTTTTGTGACATTTCTCAGTAGCTCACTTCCTACCCCCCAGCCTTCTGGTGTCTAGCTAGGATTCCTTAGCAAAGCCAACCTAACCATCAACTATTTGTCTCTGTTTAGAGAGTTCAAATTCTAGGAAATCTGAAGTTTCTGCATATATACACATTCTTGGGCCACCTTTAAGTGGAAAATCTCCATCTAATTAGAATTTCTTCATTGCCAAGCCCATCTTTGCAGGTGTGTGTACTGCAAATACATCAGTTACTTGCACAGCCTCTTTCTCACGACCTTACCTTAGTGTGCACAGTGAACTTCACCCTGTCCTTTTCACTTAGGGCATCGGGGATATCAATTTGGAGAGAAGGATCAACATTCAGGTCTACAGATACAGACCTCAGCTGCAAGAGAATTCACAGAATAATCCTTGATCAAGCATCAAGTAGGTTTAGTGAAGCTAACTGATCATCACCCGTGAACAAGAACCAAACTGCACTACACCCCTGCCTTCAGGTACACACATACGACCAGAATTCCTTTCCCAGTGCTTCAGAGAGCCTTAAACTGAGCCAGCATCTCCATCTGGGGGCTTATTTCTTCATTTATTCCAACAGCCTAGACTCAGAACATAATTTCAAAGCACACTCAAACTTTTAAAGAGCAGTGGAATAGCTTTCTCAGTAGAAGATCCTCCAGCTTACACATGAAGACTGTCTTCTAAGAGGCCCTCCCTTGCTACAGCCTAACGAATCATTGCTATTTTCTGCATAAGGGAGAAACCACCAGAGATCAAGGTCAGATCAGCACAGAAAGTTTGCTGAAGGGCGACTGTCAGAGCCAGGAAGAATGCTGAGGTTATCCTTTGGAGATAATTCTGAAGGCCTCAGAAAAGCAGGCTAGAGAACTGCACCAGGACTGCTATCTCACCACTCTGCAGCACAAGCCACACCAGCCAGGAGCCTGCTCCTACCACTGCTGTGTACACTAAGTTTCAGCACCCTACAGGCTGTACCCTACAGCCTACAGGCAAATGGTGCCAAGATCTGAGCAATCCTATCATATCACAGATGGCTAAATGCTGCCTCGAGCCTCTGTAAAGCTGCCTAAGAACTGTTGATAGGCTGCCTTTTAGAAGGTGAAGCTTTGCTTCCAACAGGCTCTGGAAGCTGCCTCCCCCAGCTGGCCATCTGCAGCCCAGACCTGGTATGTGACAAGTCTCTCTGGCTGCCTGCAGAGGACACAGCTGCCAGGACAGGGAGCACCTGCCCCTGCTCTCCCCTATGATCAGACTGCCGTGTATAAGTGACAGATACCCCAGCCACTGCACCCTCCAAAACACCCTCCACTTCTACCTGCTACATCCTCGCTGTTAGCTAGAATTAAAAGGAGATAGGTAACAGATAAAACATTTTTAAGCCTTACAACTATGGAATGACATTGCATGCAGCACTTTAAGCTTCCCAGAAGATGAAAAGGACAGACTTCTAGCCAACCTGGGAATTGCCATAGCAGCGAGCACACTTACAGAGCACAGTTCCTAGCAGTCCCCAGGCACTGTTCACATCCCACAGGACATGGTGGGACTCCAGACTCTACAGGGACTCCAACAGTAACCACTTCCCTTCAGTCACCACTTAGGACAGACTATTATGTTCCTATACAGGCAGGCAATTCTGGTCCTTGCTTGTAAGGCACAGGCCAAACAGAGGTGCACAGTTCAGAGGTCACTGACACAGGGTTGGGCAGAAGCTGCCCCACTCAGGCACTGCAGGAAGGACAGGTAGAAGGCCACCAGTCAGGCAATAGTTTCACTGCAAGCACAGCTCACTGTCTGTTGCCAAATGAAAGGCAAGCTGGTTGGTGTTTCCCACTTCCCAGCCAGATAACACCACCAGCCAAAGCAGCAAGATGCAGACCTCAGTGTTTTACATCCTGCTTACTTCTATTTGCTGTCCAAACAGGATCAGCAGTGCTAACAATATGAACTGCTGAGTCTGGAAAGTATGATAAGCCAAAGGAAACCATTTCCTCTCAGCTAGGAAAGGATTACACAAATCAGACAGTCCTGAATTTGTGAGCTTTCTTACTAAGTCTTGTGGAGAAAGTAACCCATGATTAGATGCTGTCTAGGCCTTTCCATGCCTAGTAGTTGCCTACACAGGAGACAGATGAGCATGAACATTAGGTGGTCCTGCTTGGTCAGATTAAAGCAGTTAACATGTCACAAGCATGTGTCTCCTGGCACCCTGCAAAACTGCAAATAGGACCTGGAGCTATATGAAACCAAGGATTGTAAGACCCCTTGGTCTACTCTAGTCCTGTGAAGGTCATTGTGGGCTCCTAACTCCAGGCCAGAGACTTTTAGGATTACAGAATCATGGCTCAGACTACAAAGGGAACATTCACACTGTCTGACTTCAGGAGGAAGGAGTGCTTTGTTTCTTGACAAAAAGTGCTGGAGTAGCATTTGTCCCCGAATGGTGGGATGCTTAAAGCCCCACTCCTGTTAGCACAGCTCTGTAAGCACTGACTCAGTGAGCACCCATGGCAGATGCCTCACACTAACCTCTGACCCACACAAGCACCTGCTCTGCAGCACCAACAGCTCTGCACACAGGACCTTTCATGCCACCATCTCTCCTACACCCATCCTACAAGCAGGAATGGCGACCAACCTCCTCACGGTCACATGGATACTTAATTTCTTTGCTCTGCACAGCCTTCATCTCCAGCCCCCAGGCTTGTCCTTTTACCACAGCAGGCATCCAACCCCTTTCCCAGGTCACCACTCCATGTTAACTCTCTGGCAGCTCCTTCATATCCAGAGGCATTTCTCTGCTAGGATGCCACTGCCTCCTCCCCGGACTCTGAGCAGTGGGACAAAGAGAACTGAAGGTTGCCCATCCAGTTATCAGAAACCAGTCTGTCACTCCATACCCTCAAGGGATATAATCCAAGCTCAGCAGCTGGGAAGGGATTATTCCTCACTTGTAGCAGATGCCCAAATAGATACAGAGGACACACAAAATGGAAACAGCTGCATTGGGCTGCAAACTGAAACACTCACCCAAAGCCAGCACAGTACTCTCAACTCTCATTTCTCTTTCCCAGAAGCAGCTTCTGCTTTGCAATGACTCCAGAAACTGTTACAGCTTCTCTGACACCTCCCACTTCTAGACTCAGGACTCATAGACTTGTTTCAGGATTCCTGGGGTTTCTTGAGGATTCAAGCAAAACTACTCCCTGTTCAGTACAAATACTATCCACCTATCCAACTGATAAATCAGAACAAAGCAGAGCCCTTCACAATAACATAGATATCATACTGGTTTAACATTTCTAGGTTTCAGGACCAGAAGACTAAAAATAAATATTATGGTACTAATTAGGACACCATGATCTAGAAGCCCTGGAAACAGCAGAAATCATGATTATGCCCAATTCAGGTAGAATTATAGAACAATTGCTTTTTTTCCCTGTTTGTTAGAGATGCTAGGAAAAAAAAAAAAAGTTGGATCACTTAAATATGAGTGATGACCATCAGCTACCCAGACTTCTGCCTGACAGCCATCGTATTTCTGATTAGGCCTCACCCAAATGCAAACACATCCTGATGCTTGCAGACAGTGGGAGGAAATGCCCTCAGCCACTGAAGTCTCTTAGCTCTGGTGAGAGGCCTGAACTGCTGCTTTTACAGTTCCACCCTTTGCAGTTTTAGCATCAGCTCCGGATGACTCGGTGTCACTTCTGCATTCTAACAAAAGAATCTGCCAGTGCAAGCAACTGCGTACAACTTCTGACTGCTAGTGAAATATGTACTTGTTCTCAAAGATTAATCCAGGGGTTTTCCACAGAGCCAGGCTCTTGGAAGAAACAAGGAGCCCTACCACAAGGGCTCACATGTGAAAGTTTTCTGCTTATTGTCAGCTAACTTTTAGAAACCTTCTCCCCTCACTGATCACCTCCCTGCTGTCATTCAAGCAACAGCCCATAAATAAGACTTCAGTAGCAATTACATCTGCCACTACCTAGAATCCATTACTTTTTACAGAGCAGGCTTTCTAATTAAACTGTTTAGGTGCTCTCCAGAGAGCAGTAAAATACCACAATGTTTTCTGGCAGTTTATACAGAGCCCTCAGTTCCAGAGGGCCTTGTTTTGACACTCAGGAGTTATCCACCAGAGGATCTGGACCAGCAGATATCAGCAGCATTAGCTGCTGGAACTACATTTTAGTCATATTCAGAGCAAGCAGCTTAAGTTTCCTTTTAATCAGGATACTAAAAGTACATCTGAAAGTGCACTGCAGGCATGCACCACTACAGAGCACATGTGAACCTTGGATTTTGCAGCCTTGGTGGCAGGCTTGCTGTCACCACTCTGACACTGAGCTGAACAGTCCTGAAGTGGTCTGGTTACACACAACCAGGAAAACTGAACCAGTGCCTACTTATGCTACAGAAAATGCTTCCCTAAATTTGTGACTTCAAACTGGAGAATTCCAGTGATGCAAAGGTTTAATTATTTTGCTTAAAACACTGATGAAGAGAGAATAACGAACAGCTCAATGCAGTCACACTGAAATGGCATTCCTCAGCAAGTGCAGTGCTTGCCAAGGAAGCAGAAGGCCCAGAGCACCTGTTGCCTCTGGCTGTGCAATAAACCAGCCCTCTCCTGTCAGAGGGATCTCTGCATCACTCCCTGCAGAAATGTGCAGGTCACACACCTCCTGAGAGAGGGAAGAACTCTATAAACATTCAAGGATGCCACATTCCAAGCAAAAGCCTTGCTGGCTCACCCTATTCCACCAGCAGAAAGCAGGACATCTCCACCCAAGCCACAGCTTCTTCAGTTGGAGGAGGCAAGCCCAGCTTTGGCCATGCAGGGCAAGCCCCCCATGTGCTTGCCTGAGCACTCCTGACCCAGCTCAAATGGAAGTTGTGCAACAGCAGCAAACCCTAAGCCACAGTCAGCATCCCTGAGAATGCTTTGCTGACCTCCTACAGTGAGGCCAGAACTGCTGGCAGGGAGTCTCAGGAACACGGCAATCTCACCGTGCTGGCTTCTCCTTCCACTAGCCCAAACCACTGGGCCAGCTTTGTGGAGCCTGCATGTCCTTGAGAGTGCATTATCCCTATCCAGGGGCTGTCACCTTGCTAGCAGCTCACCTCCCTGCTTGATTTCAGGCTCAGCAGCATGCAGAAGCAGGCTTTTTGCTAAGCACAGGCAAGATTCAGTATGGTCTCATTCCTTCCAGAACGTGCAGCAGAATTTATCCAGCAGAGTCACCATTTGTGAGTGATAACAGAAGTCCCAGGCCATAAGACAACATTTTGTCTTTCACTGATTGCTTTGAGAAAGAGGGGCTACAATACATGCTCTTTGTATTTTATTCTAGAACATTTTAACTGCAGGCTGAAGCCTTAAAATACCATGAAGCCGCTGACATTAAGAAATACCAAGGTGTTTACTCAAGCTTAGCTTGGAAGTCCCACCACTCACTTCAAATTCTGAAGTGCCTTTTCATCCCCCATGACTGATTGAACCTTATTTTCCACTGCACTTCCAATCACCCTTATCCTACCCTCCCTTCCTCTTCCTACATATCCTGATCGTCTCCTGCTTTGCCACCTCAGGGTCAGTTTTTAGTTTATACTTAACTGTGGCTCCTATTTAAGTTAACACCTAATGAAGTTTCCTTTATAGGCATGAGTTTTATCTACTGGTCACACACCAGTTCCATGTTGCTGTTTCTTTGCCTAAACAGGAACAGACAAGATAGGAGCATTTCTATCCTCCCCTGTACTGCTGGAATCCCAAGACAGCTCTACAACCTAAAACAAGCTAATCTTTGTCCACTGAGCATCAGAGTTTAAAGCTACTCCAGCTCCCACCACAACAACATTTTCCCCTCCCCCCAATATTCCTCTCTCAATTAGAAAGCCACATAAACACTCAAAAGTTACCAACTGCAGCAAGAGAGTTGATATTTGACCTTCCCCTCCAGTATTCTCCAAGGGCAGACACTTTAATACAAAGGGTCTCACATGCAGCAGAAAAGAGTTAAAGCACTGGCCAGCTCACTCTTCTACAAACTCTTGCCTGTCTTACTGACTCAGGATTGTTACAAAACAAGATTCATATGGAAAAGAAGCAGAGAAAAGGAAATTATTCAGAAGTCAAAAAAGGCTGGTGTAGCCCTCAAGTTCTAGTTTCTAGCCCTTAAGTTAGCTAATATATATGCTCCAAAAAGCTGGAAAAAACACAGACTGAAGAGACTTTCAGCACACCTATCAGCTTAAAGCAAAGTCATCTTCCTGCCAGTGAAGCTTAGTCACAATGCAAAACCACATGCAGATGTGACAATATGAAAGGCAAATAGGCAAGTTGCTGACTCTTAAAGGGCTGCCTTACCTCCTTTTCAAGGTGTGTTGAGGGTGGTTATTAAAACCAGGGAGTTTAGGTATGTTAACCCAAGTAGTTTGTCCAGTAGAAAAGATAGTTCCGATCACTGCTTACGCTACATAAACATTAATTCACAAAGTTCCTGTTTTAGCATTTCACTTGCATTTCCTCTGAGAAGTTGAGAGTCTTAACATTAGGAAACACCCCGTGCTGCTTTAAAGGGAATACATGAAGCTCCTTGGCACGCACAGCTTCAACACTCCTCCAGAGAAAGGAAAACCACACCAGATGCTGATGTGACAACCAAGGGAAAGGGGCACCGCAGGTGAAGTGACAGCTGACAGCCTAATTAACGCAGAGCACACAGCCAGGAAGGCCGGTCACACTCACAGCGGGCAGCTGACCCACTGGGGAAGAGCAACTTTAACCCCCTGCAGCACAATCGCCTATGGCACTTCGCCCGCAAGGCCCGGGGCAGGTCCTGGCGAGCAGGTACTGCTCCTGCATCACCTGCCAGGCCCAGCTCCCGCAGATCCAGGGCCCCGGTTGTCACCCTGCTCCCGCCTTGGCACAGAGTGCAGCCCTTCCCTCCTCCATCCCACTACGGCTTTAATCCTCCCCACCCCCTTATCTTTCCCTGGACACTTCTCCCCTCAGGGGCTGCTCCCCACACTCACCCGGGCACTCTGACTCCCTGCCCTCAGGGGACCTCGGTGCGCCAAAGGCACGAGGACTATAAGGCGACTCATTAAAAAAACAACAGCAAAAAATCCTATACGGGGCAAAAAACAAAACCCTGTCACTGTCCCAGCGCTGCCGGGGGCAGAGACAGCAGGGAGCTCCCTCTCACGCCGCGGGGCTAGTTCGGACGCGCCCTCACCGTCCGCCCCAGACAGACCCGGGCCGCCGCCCTCACCTTGTCCTGCGCGTCCTCACGGAGCAGAGCCATACCTCCGGGCACACACAACCACCCCGCACCTTTCTCTTTCTCCTCCTCCCCGCCACCTCCTCCTCATATAACGCGGGCGGAGCCGCCGCCGCCACACCCCCTGAGGGGCACTCGCCATCTTTGGTGAGGGCGGGGCGCTGCTTGCCTTCATCCAAGATGGCACCACAAGGCTTTATTTTTCGGCTCGCATGCAAAGATTTGGGTTGTTTTCCTTACAGTCTGTCAAAAATATACCAAAAGAGCGCGAAGTGGAGCAGGCACGCCTCTCCACCTTTCGGGGCGCTCCAGTGAAGGAGAAAGGGCTGAGGGCTGGCAGTGCCGGGAAACTACAAGTCCCATGAGGCAGCGAGCGGCGCATGCGCAGTGAGCAAGGCGGATGCTGTGGGCGGGGCCGGGCGCGTCGCGCCTGTGCGCTGGCGCCCGCGGCGGTGGCGGGAAGCGCGGCTGAGGTAACGCGGAGCCGCGGGGCATGAGGGCCGCGGGGCCGGGCGGGCCTGAGGGCGAGGGAAGGGGAAAGAGGGAAGGGGGCTGGTGATCCCCTGGCCCACACTGCCCTTGGGACCGTCAGCGAGCGGGCCCCATTGCCAGCCTGCCGTGGCTGGGCATGCCCGCGTCCGCCGGGGCTTCTTGTCCAGAGTGGTTAATCCTCATCTGCACAAGGGCGGGCTGTCCGGCCCTGGAATTTTCAGGGTTTACAGAAAGTTTACTTGCCTGAGGGCACTCGGTGGTCTCTGGTGTTGGCCCAAGTCTTTCGCAGATCTCAAAAAACCGCTGACTTTTTGTTACAGCCCTATTCCTCATTAATTCCATTCCCAGTGCTGATCTGGGAAAGGAGCTTGAACTAGCAACTGGAGCCTGTTGAATCTCCCCTTTGGTTCAGGGTAGCTCTGTGGGCTTGTGCTTTAAACGGGGTTGGTGATTTGTCTCTGTGCTCTAAACATCCCAAAAGAGGGAGGTGTATTTTTAACGGATAGGTTCAATAATGTATTTTGCAAACTGCAGGAAACTCACACCTTCATCAGTGGATTTGTTCTCAAATTAGGGAAAAGGGGCAAGAGGTCTGTAGGTGTGTTTAGGAGTGCTCTTTTTTGTTATCTCTGAAATAAACCAGTTCTTCTTTTTTTAGCTGGATAGGTGGCTCTGGAGAATAATCCATACTTGTTATTATCCGAAACCATGGCTGGAGGTAGGTTTTTATAGACATGTACTTTTCCTTAAGTAATCCCTTCTATTTCCTTCAGTTAAGCTACTCATTCCTACACTGGAAAAAACTTCCTCAGTTGTGATAGGTCAGTTATTGTTGGAGCTGCAAAGTCAACTTGCTTGGGAAGGTTAAGTTCTCTTGGGGTTTTTTGTGTTTTTTTTTGTTTGTTTGTTTGGTTTTGTTTTGTTTTGGTTTGATTTGGGTTTTTTTGGGTTTTTTTATCTCCAAGTTATTTTAATTTTTTTTCAGTTCTCCAGTGTGGCTCATCATGCAACACTTGAAGCAATTCTGCCAGTCTTCAACCACAAACACTTTCAGAGAGAAGGGAGACACTTCCCCAGAGGGCAATCTCAATTAAACTCTGTTCCCTGTGTACAAGAGTAGATCCTGACCACTCCATTTCTTTCTTGTAAGTTACCTGGACAGAAATGTCACTGTGATTTGTTGAAAAATGCATGATTATTTATTCAGCTGGACACAAGGGTTCCTTATTTCTTAGCAATCCTAGAACCTCTTTCCTTTTGTAAAACAGGACAGCAGCTGGCAAACTCTCTTTCCTGGTGGTTTGGTTCATACACTGTACAAACATTTCTGCAGGTACTGGAAATTCCACAGGTATATTCCCTAGCACAACATAGGCTGTTAAATCAAAATTCATACTAGTCACTGAAGCACTGTGTTGCACTAAATTTAACTCTGGAGTTCATAATATTCCATATTTCAATAGCTTCATGATTCAAAACACTGATTTGGTATAAATTTATTCCTTGAAAAGTGTTGAGGGAGCAGCTTACTATAAGTGAATTTATGCTGAGTCAGGCATCCTCTTGCTTCCTGCAGTGGCATACAGCCAGAATAAACTTTTCTTTTGTGCTGTGGCTTTGTGTAACAAAGCCATGGCCACTGGCCCAACATTTGCTCTGTTCTGATTAGTGCATGTCCACAATGACCATTAATGAGCCTGTTAATAATTATCAAACAGCCCGAGAATCCACAAGCTTGGATACTGTTACACAGGAATAAGAATATATTTTTAATCTTTTATTTTAAATCCCATCTCTGGCACCTCTATTTCGAGGTAAGCCCCAAGAGAGAAGGGATTAATTTTTCTCCACTGATGAAGGACAATATTTATGGATCCCTAGTCCAAGGTCTCAGCCTGCTGCTGGGAGGTGCCTTGTTCTAATCAGCTGCCCCATTTTTGGAAACTGTTGTGTGTGACAGATGCTCACCCCCACACTGTGGCCACTGCAGCTGTGGGATCTGTCCACACAAAGTAACTCCCCATGGTTTTGTCTCCTGTGGCGCCCAGGGCTCGGGCAGCGTGGGAAGCGCTGCATGAGGAGCGTGGGGAAGGAGGAGAGCAGCAGGGAAGGATTGTCAGGAACAGAATGCTGCTGGTGGCTGGCAGTGAGCAGGGGTTCTATCTGTGCAGTGGATGGAGGGAGCTTTGGGATGGGAAGCAGATTACTCCAGTAGCAGACTAGGGCCTCAATTCTGCGTGGGAAATGCCAGTATGGAAGTGTTACATTTTATCCATGTGCAGAAAACTTTCTAGGGCTTCCAGTGCAGCTCTGGAAGGTGTGCTGAGAATGGTATTGCTTGTGTGCTGTTCTTGGTTTTAAATTTCATCAGTGTCTTTGAGCACAACTGTGTTTGAAACTATTGTGACCCTCAAGTCTCACAATTGTATATACTGCTGCTGTCTGTTTTTCCTAGAAATACAAAAGAAAAACCCGGGTTTATACCCTGTAAAGTACCATGTCCCCACAATCCCCTTAAGTCGGTCATTCACTATATACTTAAAAGTTTTAATACCCCACAACAATGGATTTGCTTCAATGTCCTCTGTGTAGCTTTTATTTCCCCCTCCCCCTTTCGGGGGTTTTTTCCGGGCAGATCTGTTTTTTGTGCCTACTTCCATAGCAGTTCTGATACTGTTTCTGGAGAGATGTCCTGTGATGCAACTTTTGCTACTTGCAACAATCTTCAGGTATTTCAGATTTGGCAGGCCAGCAGCTGTTCTTTACAGGAGCACTTCATCTCTTCCTTGCTTATTGGTTCTTTCTCTTATTTATCTGAAGAATAAAGATGGTACAAGGTATATGAAGACACTTTGGCCATAGCAATTCTTTGTTTGGCAGAGGGCAAGAATAGGATGGTGACAGAGTTTTATGACTTTGTAAATCACAAATTTCTTTTTCCACAGGAGGAAAAAATATGGTAATCCGCAGACTGTTGCTGACAGAAGGAAGAAAAGTCTAACTGCTCAAAAACACTTCTTGTCAGGATGCAATTCCTACAGATCCTGTCCAGGAAAGTGGGGAGCCTGGAAATGCGTTTTCAAATACCATTTTGCCAAAAGCAATTCCCATACACGTGTCTGTCTACCTCTGCATGTGTTTATAACAAGAAGAAAAAAGGAAACAGTTATGAACAAGTTGACCAAGAAAAATACAAAAACTTGGTCCACTCTGTTACATCTTACAAAACCAGTGCCCAAACACCAGAGACAATACTTGAGGAAGACAACTTCTTGTATGGGCCACCAGCTAAACACAGACCTCCAATTAAAGCCAGGACAAAAACTCCCAAGAATTGGGTTCCATTAATAAACCCCAGCAAGAGAATTCTTCCTGTCAGCAGTGATTCAAGCATCCCCATGAAAATCGGATTACAGAGAACGAAGATGCCCAGTGTCACCCGCATCCTTCAACAAACCCTCTCTCCACAGCAAGTCTTTTATCTAGAAAGATGGAAGCAGAAAATGATAGAGGAGCTTGGAAAAGAGGGATTTGAAGAGTACACCAAAAGTAAGTAGCCACAGTGTGATTGCAGAGTAGAAGTCTGGCAGGTATGTTAGACCAAGTGGTTTGGAAATCCATGAAGTTGTTTCCATTTTATGAGAGCATGTTGTGACTGTACCTGTTACCAACGAGCTTAAGCTCTTGTCTTTGTTCTGGGACCACTAAAATGGATTTAGAATTTTGTGGAAAATGAGAGTCAGACTGTAGACACACTTTGCTCAATCCTGTCTGACTTTCCTTTAGTTCTGTATTTGCCAGTATCTATTTAGAAATGGGTATTTTCCAGATGATGTTACTGTACCTCTTTGCAGCTACAAAGCTACTTTGTAACAAGAAGGAAACTGGCATTTTAAACTCATACAATCTTGGGTGTTTAAAAACCAAAGTGTCCTGCTGTTTATGGTGAGGTTTTTCAGTAATTGTTTGGTTTAACAAATGTATATATGAGTAATCAGTGAGACTAGAAAAGTAAAGTAAGTATTAATATAAGGGATACCAATTTCACTATTGATAATTTATTTTCTGTTTATTCCCCTTCTCCCCACACCCTCAAAGTTTCAGTACAAAAACCAGGACAGGTTTAAGAGCTACATTGTGGAATATGTAGGATACAAATACAAAGTAGTGTCTAATATGTCAGGGGGTTTTCCCATTTTTCTTAGATCTTTTTCTCCAAGGAGAACTCTTCCACTCAGCTTTGGAATCGATATTCCTGTCTAAAGAGATGGCTGCTAGGGACCAGGGTGAAGATGATGTCGTGGCTGGCTACTTATCCAGCGTGGAACATGTCTTGGAAGACATCAGTGAGGTGAAGGCTCTGGAAAGTGGAGTTCACCATGAGACCCTGCAGTACCTGGGCCTGGTCGACTGCGTGGCCAAGTATCGGTGAGGTGCCCTTCCCTAGAACTCCTGTCATGTGATGCTGTGGGGGCCAGGGTGTGATTGAGTGGTTGGGAAAAGCTGGACAGATCTCCAGGACTGGCAGACTGGAGGAACTCCCCTGGATGATTCTCATGGCAGAAGTGCTGCTTTTCCCAGTGAGGAGTTCCTTATTGGAGAAGGGATGGGTTTAAGCAGTTGTCAGCATTTTCCAGGAACTGTGGAGGTTTTAGTAAGCTTTGGCTTTTGGGATCTAAACTGGCAGTGTCAAAGAGATTTGTTTAGACATAATAATGAGCAACATGTCACTGGGGTGAAACAGGCTGAAAGTGAGAAGTTTGTATGTGCTGCTCTCAGCCCTTGTTTCTTACTTGTAACTAAACTCAAGTTTAAAGCATTGTCCTGTCTTGCTCTCCTGTGCAGGGGCCAGCTGTGTGTGATCGACTGGAAAACTTCAGAAAAGCCAAAGCCATTTCTTCAGAATACTTATGACAACCCATTACAGGTTGCAGCATATATTGGAGCCATAAATCATGATGCCAATTATGACTTCCAGGTCAGTAGACCTGCTGCATGCCAAGACAAGCAGCAATGCCTGTGTTATCTTCATTTCTTCCTGCCTTTAGAACCTGCTGGCCATTGTGGAAGTGTTGGTAGGATTTGTAACAAAGGAGCCCAGTCTGAGATCAGGTTAAGATATTATACTGTGAAATAATTCCACTACTCCTGCTAATCCTGCTGCCCTTGGCTGCCAGTAGTGAATTTTCACTGGTTTTAAGGAAGTGTTCAGTGGGACCAAGGGATGCTCAGATGAACTCCCAGGGACTTGGCACCTGGGCAGTCCCTTGTGCTCTGTCCTGTGTGGTTTTTGCTTGTGTCAAGATTAGGAAGGGGCAGGAGAGGAATTAAAGCAAAAGAACGTGCAAACAAGAAAATGGTGTGGGAAGGCCTTGCCTGCATCCTGTTTTGCTGTGTCCCACTAGCAATTGAAGGACTAAGTGATGCACTTGGTGTCTGGAAGCTGTACTGTGTTCCCTCAGGGAAAAGCAGTGTGTTGTGAATCACTTTGTCAGAAGACTGTGGAATAATGCTTTTAAAGACTCCAAAAGCAATTCTAGCCTGCCTGCTTGGCTGGAAGGATTTTTACATCAATATAGATGTTGAAGGGGGGAAATATGAAGCAGAAGAGAGCCAGGTTAATTCATATGCTGTGCAAAGGACTTTCTAGAATACTGCAGAGGTCAGTGAACACAGCCATGATCCTTACAGAGTGAAATATGGGCTGGAATTTTGCTAGTAGCTTCCTGCTCCCCACTGCCAATGGCTGTTTGGGATTTGGGATTTGTCAGGAATAAAGATGTCAGAACATACTTAAGTAACCATTTCTATCCAGACTGAAGCTGGAGGGTGGCATCAGCCTGGTTGTATGGCCCCAGGCAAAAACTCCTCAGTCTCTGGCAATTTTCCTGCCATCTGCAGGGTTTAAATATCACTCATCCTCAGAGTTCGTGTCCCCTGGTTTTCACTGGAGTTACTCAGAGCTATGGGCTCGGGGTTTTTGGAGCATTTGAATGTTAAGTCTCCAAGTGTTTTATGGTAAGCTATTTCCCCTTTTTATTCCCCATTTGTTATGTGATATGTATACATTAAGAAGATGTTTTGCAGGGAGGTTTATCTCTTAGGGTTGCACACAAATGTTGGATTTGTGACAGCCCCGTGTTTGTGCTGCAGGTTCGCTGTGGGCTCATTGTGGTTGCCTACAAGAACGGCTCTCCGGCACATCCGCATTTCATGGATCCTGACCTGTGTTCTCAGTACTGGAATAAGTGGCTCTTGCGCCTGGAGGAGTACATGGACAAAAACTGACATAGACTAAGCACAAGCAAGTGGTCTGGGCACAGAGACAAAGGACGAACCTTTTGTTCAAAAGTATCTCTTCCATGTTCTTTTTTGACTATTTTGGCTAATTTCTTACTAGCAGGGCTCCCCTCTCTGCCCTCACAAAAAGGCAAGTAAATTTCAAATGGAGAATATCTGTTTGCTTATACTGTAAGTGACCTCAGTGGTCCAGGCAGAACAAAGCAAACTTATTTAGCCTCTCTTTTTTATCCCACACAGTTTATACAGCCTGAGATTGATAGAAAAGTTTCTACTGTCAAGTAAAACTGCTTGATCAAATCATCTTTCTTTTGTGATTTTTGAGGAAAAAAAATGTTGCAGAACTGAGTCTTTGAAAGTGAAGTTGGTGAACTAAAGCAAAACAACATCTGTGATGTATGAGCTGAGAGAAATGCAAACGGCAAAGAAATTGATATAGTAGACTGGGTTTCAGTCAGTTCTTGCTCATGACATCATCAGGCTTGTTACTATTTGTTTTTTCTTACAGCTACAACTGGAAAACCTGTGCTGAGAGTTGTAATGAAAGTCCTCATTAGTTCTTATTTAGAATAGTACGACAAAGTGGCAACTTAGCAGAAGTGGCTCAGCAAAAGAGGAGCGGAGTTGAAACCAACACTCACAGAAATTTCCAGCAAGTGTTCTCAGAGCTGGAAATGTTGGCTACTGCTAGTGGCTCCTCCTGCTGGTTTTTTAACACCCAGCCCACAGGAAAGCACTGTGAAATGTGCCTTGGCTTGGGAGCTCTGTGCTGCCACTGCCTTGAGCTCTCCTGAATCTGCTGTGGGTCTGAGGCAACAAGGAACCCATCCTGTGGAACAATCCCCAGTGTCACGTGAGTGAGTTTCTGTATTAAAGCAGGCCTGTGACTGTGAAGCTGGGCCTTCTGAGGGGTGAAGAGTTGCTGGTTGGGTTTTGGGGGTTGTTTCTTATGGGTCTCTCTTTGGTTTTGTTTTGTTTTTTTTTCCAGATAAGTTTGTGAATAGTTTTGAAACAGAACTTTTACGTTTGAAGCATATAAAATCAAGTCTGTAAAGCAGAGAATAAGCCTTGATCATGTCAGGCAGTATTGCTCTGGAAAGCTTTTTTCCTCATCCTCTTCTTCTATGAATTGTATGTATGAGTTTTCACAATAACACTGCAGCTTACAAATAAAATTATGACCAACCCCTAAGCTTCAAGAAAATCATCCAGAGCCCCGTGCCTGAGGAAAGTTGCCAGCAAAGCCAGTTTGTAAACCCAAGTCCCAGCTGAGTCTGTACCTCAGAGAGCTGGGAGAAGGCAGACAGCACTGGTGAGAGTCACTCGTGCCTGGCACTTTTGAAAGCCTGGCTGCTGCCTTGGGCATCCCTGGCTGAGCTGTGGAGCATTTCTGGAGCAGCACAAGCTGGTTTGTCCTGTAACAGTGTCACACAAACCCAAACACACTATGTGACCAGTTTCAATTAAGTTGCCAGACTGTTAAAGTGATGTGCCCAGGGCACTGCTACAGATACTGTCTGTCCTCTGCAGGAAAACCTGCTGGGCAGCCAGGGCAGTTACTTCAGCTCCGATATCCAGCTTCCCTAAGCTTTGCTCTCCATTCAAGATGGGTTTTGCCCTGTGCCATGCTGCTTGCTCCCTTTCTCTTTTGTTGTGAACCCTTTCTGTGCCCACCTCACTGTGCCTGTGGTTCTGTCAGCAGGGATGTGCTATGGCAGTGACACTGGAGGGAGAGTAAAAGCAACCTGTGGTGCAGGATGGATAAAAAACCAACCCATGCACACAGGAACACACACAAAACATGTCTCTGGCTGGAGAGGAAGGGTTTCAGCCACAGCTCTGCTGTGCCAGGGGAAGGGCTGAGGTTTCAGCAGAGCTGAGCACACAAACCCCATGCAGTCAGGTGAACATTAATCCCATTGCAGAGTGAGTGACCTTCCCTTTACACTGCTCAATTGTAAGACCTATGGGCCGGTGCACAAGCTTTAGCTCTTTCTGCAAAGTCAGGACCTTCTAATTTACCTCAGATGCTTTTATTTCCCCAGCAACTTCCCATTTATTAAAATATTCTACAAACTTCCCTGCTACATAGGATAATTTTGTTCTTAACACAGTAGCATCACTTTATTATCCTCATTTTCCTCAAGCACCAACAGTTGTGCTGAATAAAGTATTAATATCCCTAGGGATGCTTTAAGACCCCTAGAATCTTCTCCCCACAAAAACCCAAGCACATACATGTACAAAATTGAAACAAGTTGAAAATAATTTTTTACAATTCTTGCAAAGTTGCTCAAAATGTCTCATTTTAGCAGCAATGACTGTGGAAGTCCTGGCTGTCCTGGAAGTCCTATATTTTAGGTGGGAGGAGCCTTTAACACTAATAGTGGTCACAGAGGAGCAGCCAGTTTGGTGTCTGCAGCTTTGCACTGATCTCCTGAAGCAGACACAGGCTCAATCCTTTCACTGCATTGTTGTATTAATGAACAGGCACTTGAATATAAAACAGAAAAAAAAAAACCTCAAAAACAAACACACACACACCCCATAAAATACGCACAAAAATGCGTTTCATCATGACGGAAAATACTTATTTTCAAGTCATTACAGTGCTTTCTTTGGGTTGCTATTGGTGTATGTTAAGAGGATGTGGTAATAATCCTCAAAGTGAGCATGGCAAGTCCAGGAACATCAGAGCTAAGATTTCACTTGTTTATCAAGTGAAAACAAGTGAAAATTATAAAAGTTCATGATTTCAAGTACTTTAAATACAACCAAAGGTCTGTCCTAGAATAATGTCATTTGCTAGTAGAGAAACTTTGGAAGAAAACATTCTGCATCCTTTGGGAAGAGTTTCAGCTCACCTTGGATCACACTTCCATAAATTGTAAGCAGACTGCACAGGGGGCAGAACTACGGGCATTTGCACATTTTGACTCATTTGCTGATATAATGCACTCCTGTTCTTAAGGCACTTTAATTAATGTTGCATAGAACCATGTAGCAGTAGTGCTCTTCCCCAACACTTTTCACCCAAACCTCTCATAAGTAATTTGCATGGGAGGTAACTGTTACTAACTTTACAAAACACACTGGGGAAAGGTGAACTCATTTGTCAGGGGTGTTCAGACCTGTGGTAGAGCTCAAATAGAAAACAGGTTGCCCAAATGTCAGTTCAGTAAATACTCCATCCGCGAGGTGACAGCCTTTGCAAGCATTCCATTTTTATTGGCCAGATAAAAAAAAAAAGTCTGATGTTTCCATCACAAATGGGAATATTTCTGTAAGCTGAGGTTTTACCAACATCAAGAGAGTCCCGTTAACAAAAGCATCCCTTTAATTTCAGGTGATTCTTTCAAAACGGTTCTTAAAAAAATAATATATAGTCCTACATGTAAACTTCATTCCTGCTGAGCGCTGTGAGCCCCCACGTCACTCGTCCTCGCCGTCCTCTTTGGAGTTTCTCTGCAGGACGGGGCTCAGTTTGGTTTGCAGAACGGCTGCGAGTTTTTTGGAGGTTTTCTTCAGGAAGGCGCTGCCAGGGTGGACGCCGCTGACGTGCAGGTACAGGTCCTCCTGCGTGGGGCCCGTGTAGCCGCAGTCCTCGCACACGTACAGCTTGTCCCTCCTCTGCTTGTAGGCGTACTGCTGCTGCACACCGTGGATCTTCTTCAGGTGCGACTCCAGCGAGCAGCGCTGCGTGAAGGCCTTGTTGCAAACCTCGCACTTGTAAGGACGAATGCCTGCAGCGGGAAAAGACAGGGGTTACCTGTTGTGTCACCTGTATTCTGACTCTTGTTTCCTACAGCCAGCCAAGGGCAAGGCCCTGGCACATCCAGCAGCCCCAAGGAGCTGCCTCTGTAAACAAAACATCCTACTTTCAGGCTAAGGTGTCCAGGAATGGGTTGATATATTTAGGCATGGAAAACCTAGGAATGTTTTGAGAAGGTGCAGGCAGACGCTGGGGAAAATAGATGCCCATCAGTGGTTTGGTCCTAAGGCAGCCATTATCAAGTCCTGCAAAACTTATTTTAGACCCCTGACTATTTGAAATCCTGTGCTTAGGTAAAACTATCAGCTTTTATAATGAATGAAAACTGTCTTGGTAAGATTTTAATTTTTCGTTTTTGGTTTAATGAGGCTTCAGTGAACAGCTGTGAATGTCCAGTGATCCCAAGTGCTTTCATACAATACAGATTTGATGACTGAGATTACAAATTTCTAGAAGAGAAGTGCAGGAAGATGAAAGAAATAACTCTGTGTGTTTCCAGAGGAGGGAGAAGAAACTGAATTATGATTTGAAAGCCCCCAGACAACCGACATCACAAAAATCAATTTTACCGCCAATCAACACTGATTTAACAACAATCCCCCCAGTGCTTAAAGAGCTGAGGATTTAGCAACACTTGAAAGAGCCTAACCCAGCATGAATTCTACTTACTAGACTAGACTATTAAGTTTCCAAGCAAAGACTACCCTTAAAACTGATATAAGGAGTCACCTAACCATCTCTTTTCCCCAGGGAAGGTGGAATGCCAGGGTCTGGAAGATCAGACCTATGGTGAGCCAGGCAGAAATGGGTAAACCGGATTGGTCTGTTCAGACAGTTGTAACTTTGTGACTGCATTAAGTTACTAATCAGGAGCTGATCTTTCTACCAGAAATCCAAGCTAATTAGAAGTTCCAATAAGCAGTGTCTCAACTGCACTTTAGTTTAGTTAAAAGATGTTATCCCAATGTACCTGATTAAACTATCAAGAAAAAGTTTCTTAATGCCTGCTGCTGTGAAATTGCTTCATTTCAAGTAAACTGCAATTTGAGAGAAAGCCAAAACCTTCATTAGAATTCACGCACAAAAAGCAGTTTCATGCTCATTTGAAGGCAATTCAAACCTCCACCATCCTTGGTGCCTGCTCCAGCGCTCCACAGGCAGGAACACAAGCACACAACAAAGGGTAGTGCCAGGATGGCACAGCCCATCAGAGCTTTGGGAACTTCTTCATCACTCAGGAATCATTTTAAATGATTCTGACCAGAGATCCTCTTGGATTTATTTTCTGACTCTCTGATGAGGGGACAGCTTGAAAAATCACTTCTTTTGGAAGTTACTGGACTCCACACCATACCCCAGTGGCAGCTCTCCTTCTCACATGAAAGCTTTGCAAACAAACCCAAACAGCCCAAAACGTTGGCTCCGGGCAATGCCTTTCTACCCAAACAAGTTTTTGGGTCTCTACTACTAAGAAACAGCTCCTGCCTACCAACATCCTTGTGGCACTTCTAGCAGTTCACCTGGTTAATGGGGCTCTGCAGAGCAAGCCCAAATAATCTCCAGCTCCCATTCGGTGACCACACATCTGGAAAGATGGGATGTGCCTGTGAGATGTGGCAGATGCACCTTCTGGGTGCCCAACAGCAAAGCCTGTAATCTCAGTGCAAAGCCAAAGCCTGCTGAGCACAGCCAGTTTGGCCCTCCAGGAAGCATTGCCCTTGATGAGGATGGGGTTGATGTTTATTTAAGCCATTGCTTCCACCAAAGAGGAAAAAAAAAAAAAAAAAAGCCAATCAAACTGGCAGCCTTCTCCCTGCAGCAGGCTGGGACAAGAACTGGGAAAAGTGAGCTGGATTTGAGGCTACAGAAATACAAGCACTGCTATTTGGGATGGGCTCAGGAACTGACCCCACTGCAGAGTGGCCACAGACAGCACATCCTCCAGCGTGGGGGAGGCACAGCATGAACCACATTCTGGTCCCTTCAGACATTTCCAAAATCAAGCCAGAATTCCCCTCCCCTCCACAGCAATCAGCTGGGAAGGCTCACAACAGCAAAATCCCCAGGAAACTGCTGCTCGTTGCCTCTAGAGGGCAAAGCATTTTCATCGAGCTCCTGCCTCCGCTCAGCTCATCGCTGTGCACGGATACCTGTGCAGTGATTTGCTGTCCCAGGGTGGTTATCCCAGGCACGTTATCCAGGAGGGTTATCCCAGCCTCGCTGCCTCAGCCACAGCAACACGGGGCTGTGTCTACACGAGGTGTGGATGGCAATACTGCACCCTCACTGCTTCACATGGATTGCAATAGTTGTCCTCAGATTTCATCATTCCCAAGGCTTTTCCCTGTCCACACTCACATCTTCCCCTTTTCTCCACTGCGTCCCCACTACTTTTAGCAAATGTTGTTAACCATGTGTATTATTACTTGCCAGGTTACCCCCACCCTCTCCTTGTCCTTGTTCCATCCCATCCCTTTTCCCTGGAGCCTCCTGCAGGTCCCCAGGGAATGCATTCTCACCAGTATGGGTCCGGACATGCCTTTTCAGATCAAAGGTGTCGTTGAAGCCTTTTCCACAGAAGGTGCACAAGTGTCTCTTCACCTGGCTGTGGCACTTGATGTGACGGTTGAGCATCCTCTGCAGGCGAAAGCCTTTGCCACACAGCTCACAGCTATGCAGGGCAGCATCATTGCAAGTGCCAGTGGTGAACTGAGGAGTGGGAGAGATCTGTGTGAACATTGGGATGAACAACAGAGGACCAATAGAAGCAAAACAAGCAGGGCTTATTGTGGCATTAAAAAAAAGGGGGGAGATATATTAAAAATAATAAGTGAAAGCATTCAAGATTTTCCTGCTGTGTGAAACCTTCAAGCTTTCCTTGCAATCAAGTGGGGGACTTAATGTGCACAGTTTGGGACTGAGGCGTCTCTGGCCAGCTTGGATTCAGGGGTTAAAAACAAATTCTGTGTAGTGGTTCCCTTCCCGGGGTACAACCCTTATTTGGCTACATCTATGAACACAAGGGCTTAGGCTATGAGCACCTTTCTGTGGGACCACACGTGTGTTTGCTCCTGCACTCAGCTGCTATCCTGGATGGAGAAGGGAAGTGCTCTCTGGTGTGAGAGAGTTGTTCTATGTGCTGCCTTAACTAGTCATGCCTCCAACTGCTCCAGGTCCCTCAAAAAACAGCCAGCAGTGATAAAAAAGATGGTTTTGGAGATATAAACCCCAGGCATGTTGTGCTGACTCAGCAGAGATGGAAACAATGGCCCTAATCTTCCCTCTTTGGTGTCCCTGTCGTTAATTAACAGCGAAGTGACATTAGGGGGTAATCTCATTCCTGATCCTAGCACCAAAACCATTCTGCCACCACCATGACATAACCTGACTAAAGAGGACACTGATGATTCAGTTCCTGGGAAGATCATTCCTCAGAGGGAAGGCTTAATGTCTAGAAAATGTAAATACTGCGCTGCTGGTTTAATTATTCCTAGTGAAACACACGGATGCCCCAGATGAGGGAAAGCCAGCCGAGCAGAGAGGACCACGTGCACACATCCACCGGCTGAAAAAACCAAGCTCTGTTGAAACGAGGTTTTGCTGTGACAGTCATGAATAGCCCAGGTTAAATTATACAAAGTAGGTTAAAGTCAAACAGCAGCAGGGTGGGCTTTTCACAAAGACAGGAATACGTCTGGGGTTTCTTTTTCCTGAAGAGTCAGTTATTTTTCCCAGTCCTCCTCCTCTGCTTACTACTGAAGCAATGCTACTCGAAATTGTAAAGAAAGATTAAAGAAAGCAGCTGTGAAACCACGAGGTGTGAAACTGGAGGGGGAGCCATCTGGAAAGAATCTGTTGGGCAACAGGGCTATGACTCCACCTCAAGCAGCTGCATATAACTGCGGTGAAACCTAATCATGAGACTTAAGAACAGGGTGACTGAGGAGCTGTCAGTCCGGCACAGACAATGGTAATTTTTACAGCTCCATTCAGGAAAGCAGCAGCCAGGGTTTAACGAGGTGTTAACTACCAGCGGTAAACACATCTCCCGCCTAGCACTGGGGTGGCCTGACTCCACCTCTGCTGAAGGGACCCTGGATGCTCAGAGAGAGATGCAGCTCCCATGTTTGGGAGCTTGGTGTTGAGTTCTCAGGTACCACGAGGACCTGGGGCACCGTGAGCAATTTGCCTTCTCAGCCCTGGGAGGGAAATCACTGTGCTGCTCTCCCGGTTCTGCCCAGGGAACACCCAGACAGCCAGAGTTCCTGCCCACGCAGCAGAGAAGCTCTTCAGCAAAGTCAGTGGACAATGATTGCTTCATTTCACCCAAGCCTGCAGGTCGACCTCAAGATGGCAATGGTCCTTCACAGCTATGGAGAACCCTGAGCTGCTTTCTTGATAGGTCAAGATGGGAGGGGGGCACCGTGAAGAGTCACCCCAGCCCTTCTTGGTGAAGGCTTGAGTACAACGTAGAAGGCAGCTTTTAAGGAGGCCCCACGCTAAGGAACAAGATCCACCCACGCACCATGGGGCATGACTCCTAGCTGCCAGGGCTGGTCCTTCCTGGCTGGGTTCAGAGCTCCTGCGGGACCAGAGCCAAGCAGGTCAGGGGCAGCACGTCCCAGGCAAGGATAAGAGAAGGCAAAGGGCACTAGAAGATTATGGCACATCGCTTATGAGGCTTTGCTGCTGCCATCCTACAGCTGGCTGCTCTCCCAGGCCTCCACTTCGGTGTGCAGGACAGGTGCTGTCACCACTAGCAAAGAGAGCCCAAGGGACTGTTGTCGCCCGGTGTCCCCGGGTAGCAGCTGGGCCTTGACCTTGAACTGGGGTCACCCAACTGCCAGAGAAGAGATGGTTGGGGTGTGGGTTGTTACCTTGATTTTTGACCTGACCATGGGACGCTTGATGGCCAGGTCCAGCAGCATCCCCCCGCCCGTGCCCAGCTCTCCGGGGGCAGGCTGGGGCGTTGGAGGGTCGCTGGGCTCGGCGTCCCGGGTCCCGCTGCTGCCGCTGCTCTCCAGGCTGCAACTGTCTTCATAGCCCAGCAGCACGCAGCCGATCCCGCCTGCAACGGGGTGGGGATGCGATAAAGCGGAGGGACCCCAGAGCCGCGGGCAGGGCAGGGGAGGGAGGCGGCGGGCCCCGGTGTTTAACCTGCGGGCGGGCCGCTGGCGGCGGGGGAGGATCCCCGGCTCACGCTGCAATCGGAAACTCAAACACGAACGGTCCCAAAGTTCAAACAAGCCAGTCCGCCGCCTTCCCGTTATACCCCGGGCAAGGGCAGGAGGAGCGGGAGGAGGAGGAGAGGGGGAGGCCAGGAGTACATCATCCCCCGCCCTGGGTCCTTCCTTCTCCTCCCCCAGCCACTTTTCTCATGCAAACAAGGTTTCCCACCTTCCTGGACACACACACACACATTCCCCCCCAGCTCCCCGCCCCGCCATCCCCAGGAGCTCCCCGGGGTGGCAGATGCTGCCAGGCATGGGGGCGGCACGGCCCGGCGGAGCCGGCACCCGTGCCGCTGCCCGGGGACTTTTCCCCCGAGCGTTGTCCATGGCCCTTCCACCGCGTTTCGCCCAGCTCTCTCGAAGCCGCCGCACGCCCCCTCGGGGCTGCCCCGGCCCG
>WEIU01000693.1:103625-114449 GCA_013389925.1 Aegithalos caudatus | reverse complement strand
GCACCGGGATGCCCTGCCGGGAATGGGGACCGGGGTTGCTCCCTGTTCGCGAGCGCGGGTCCCGCCGCCCACGGGGGGCTGAGCGGGGACCCTCCGGGACAGCCCGTCGAGGGGAAGACTTGCCGAGGCACGGTGAAAGAGGCCGAGCTGTCCTCGGGACAGCAGCAGGAAGAGAAAGCTATTATTTTTTTCTTACTGACTAGCCTTTCATCTGTTCAAAAAAAAAAAAAAAAAGGGGGGGGAAAAAGGGTTTTTATTCTTTTTCAGTCATTGATTTAAAATTAAAAACTTGCCACAGCCTTTTCTCTCCCCTCCTCCTTTTTTCTTTTTTTTTTTTTTTTTTTTTTTTTTTTTTTTTTTTTTTTTTTTTTTTTTTTCCCCCTCTTGCCGTCTTCCCCCTCTTCCCAAAGTGGAAATGAAACAAAGAGGTTAGGGTATCGGGAAGGAAGCAAAAGAAACAGAAGAAAACCCACAAGAAGTCTGCGAGCAGAGCAGAGCCTGTATCTAGTGTGGCCTTGGGTGTTTAACAACATTCACGGATTCCTTCTCCCGCCTCCTGTTCAATCTGCTTTTTTATTAAAAGCAGTGGAAACGCACTTGGTGCCTCCCTCCCCAAGCTCGTCCCTGCGGCAAAGACGGCACCGGGCTGGAGCAGTTGCGGGAATGAGCATCAGGAGCTGTTTCCCCATATGAAGGAAGAGGCCTTTCAAACGGAGTCACTCCTCTCCGAGGGTGCCGCTTTCCTCCCACAGGGCAGAGCACAGACCGGGGGAATTGATGGGAGTTTCACTGTCGGTTTCATTGAGACCAAGATTTAACTTCAGGGGCAGGACCTGGAGCTTCTGAAAGGAACACACCTTCAAATATCAGGACCAAACGAAAGGGCTCTGCTCGATGCATGTCCCCGTTAGCCTTCGGGGCGTGAGCTCTTTTGGGGGTCTGAGACTGGGGCTGTGGGACAGCCTGGAGCCCCAGTGGTAAGTGAAGCTTTAGCCCCACATCATGCGATGCACTGTCAGAGAGCTCCTCCAGCGATCTGTATTTCCAGCAGGGTATCCCAGCACATACTTGCTCCCCCTACTCCCGTGGGGAGTTTACAGTTTTTCTGCAGGTAGCAGGTGGGAAGCCACCTCAGCATGGCTTCAGGCAATACCTCAGCAAGACCGCACATAAAACCTTCTCTTTCTTTCTCTTTCAGGCTATGTAATTTCTCTGTTATGTCTGAGATTTTGCTCCAGGACAAAATACAGTTATGTGGGACTTGATTGATATTTTTTTTTTTTTTTAGTGCTTTCAACTTGAGATTTCTTTTATTTTAATGACTCTTTGTCTTTTAAGGTGAAAGAGGTAGCAAATTACATTAATCAGAGTGCTCCCAAGCCAAGAGCTTGCTGAGATGACTTCACTGTCATCTGGGCTTTCTCAAATCCTGCTTTGAGGTTCTCATTTAATGAGGTCCGGGAGCACACACTTCATCCACTGGGTGCTCCAAGTCAGACGTGCAGTTACAAGCATGGCTGAATCAGGAATAATAACAATAACAACAACAATAATAATAATAATAATAGTATCATCAGCTCTGGAGCCTTGAGTGGTCAGGGCTGAGGTGTGCCCAGCACCACTGGAGACACAGAGTGGAGAGAAAGTCCTGCAGCCTCTGGCAAGGCAAGAGGATCTGGGTGGAGAGGCACTAGCTCCATGAAGGAGAGCATTCCAGTGGTAGTGGGCTGCCTACTTGCTACCAGGTGGAAATGCAGACTCAACTGTTGGCGTTGTTTGGCCCATGTGAAAGTCATTCTCCCTTTCTAACAAATACCATTCCTTGGTGTTTTCTAACCTGGAGGAGCTTGAGGAGCATGCTCACAGCATGATCCCACCAACACCACTGCAGGGAGGCACATGCAGCACCACGAAGTGGGATCTTTGGGGATCCTTGTCTTCAGCAAGGCAGCACACAGACATATTACTGGATGGCCATGTCCTTCTCCATATTCCCACTGGAGCAATGTTGCACATACAGCTTCAGCACTGTAATAAAACTTGATAAATAATGATGATAACAAGATAATGGAACAAACATTTCTGTAGGATCTTGTTTCATTTTTGGCATTACTTAGTGTAGGAGAAAATCTAGCATGTTAAATTGATATTTCGGGTTGTAAACCAAATGAAATGTACAAAATGCCCCTTAGGGTCCAAGCACAGTGGCACCCCACCCTTATGGATTTGACTACTAAAATGCATTTCATTTCACCCAGAATCATTTGGGAGTGAGGAGGGAGAGATGGGATCAAAGAAAGAACCAGCCGTGTGCCACTGTCTCAACCACATCCCGCCCCTTCCCAAACTAACCCTGTGTGCTGTTGGATCGGTGGCCACATGCGAGGGGCAGGGAGACACATGCCTCTCCTTCTGGAGGACCCCATGTCACTGCCAGCATCACCCTGTTGATGTGGCACCCAGGAGGGAGTGGGGACAGTGTGACTGGGCTCTAGGACCTGGTGTAGGGAGCAAGGGAAGGAGCTGGGCTTTAGAAGATCAGAGGGAGAGATATTCGGGAAAGGAAGTGTAAGGAAAGCACTGCTCAGGGGACAACGACTCAGTTTGATCTGTGAACAGGGAATATTTCAGCTGTGATCCCAGGGAGCCCCATCCATCCTTCTTGCCTGGGCTACTTTTCACCACAATCAGCATGATGAGGCTGCAAAGGGGCATGGCCTGGGCAGGGATGAGGGTTTGCTTGCACAGCCTGTCAGAGCTAGCATTGTTGAAAGGCACAGCACCTCAGCAGTGCCAGGGCAATGCCTTTAGCATGGAATCCAGCAAAGGAACCTTCCCGCTCAATTCCCAGTGGCATCTTGCTTCCAGCCACCACTCTTCTGGCATGAGAATGGAGGCAATCCAGCAGGTCCACCTGCAGGGGCTGAGGGTGCTCTGCCCACAAGGCTAAGAGCAGTCACCAAGGACCACTTTTCTGGCCATTTCTCATGATTTTGAGCCCAACCAGGCCAGACAGAGATGAGAACCTGGCTGGTACAGCAGCTTGGCCATGCAACCTTTGGTTTCTGGCTCCCAGAAGAACTCCTCTCAGGTGAGGAGATTTATACAAGTTTACTGACCATGCATGAGAGGCCACAGCTTCATACCCTTGGAAAGTTGAATCTTCATCTCCAGGGTCTGCAGTGTTCTTGACACACCAGGGTTGGAACACCTGGGTTGCTGCAAGTCACCTAAAACCCAGCTGACACCCCCTTGGCTGGTGAGCCCCCAACACCACCCTCAAGAGGCATTTTGGGAGGGATGGGGAGGAGCCTGGGTGTCAAAACACTGCTTAGTCCTCTGCAAGACATCTCCTGGTGTGACATCCCTTGCTTGAAATGCTCCACGTGTACCCATCTGTGGTGGGATGGTGAGCACAGAGCCCAGTGCAGCATCCAGGAGTGGGCACCACCAGGCCATCAGGAGCCCTGGGGTCACATCCCAGACACGTCACAGAGAGGTTCACAGAAAGAAGATGCTCTCATTGCAACCAGGCAAGATTAGAGCAAGGGGGAGTATCTCCTGTGCAGCCTTTTCCAACCTCCTGCCTCCTTGGATTATCCAAGGTCAAGCATGCCATAGCGTCTTTCAGGCAGAATTGTGAGGCCCTCTGAGGACTGTCTTGAAAGCCCACAGAAAAGTACCATGTCCCCCTGCTCTGGAAGGAACCTTCTCCTTGGACACATGCTGCTTCCAGCCCCGGCTTTCCTTCCACCTGGTTGTCTCTGCGCTGCAGCTCAGCATCGGTCAGTGAAGGGCCGAGGTGCTCCCAGGGATGCTCCGGTCCTGCCCGCGTTCCATCGCCCGCCCGCGGCAGCGGCGGTGACTCAGCCGGGTTTCGGCAGCCTCCTGCACGCACACACCGTGCCTTGCCCGGGGGGCTGCTCTTGTCTGCGAGGGCAGGTTCCCACCCAAAGCACGGAGTTTGGGTGAACACTGGCCCGCGGTGCCGCGGAGGTCAGGGGGATGTGAGCACGGCTGGGGAGGCACGGGCTGGCAGAGCAAAGCTACTGCCCTGGTCACCCTCTGTGCTGCCCGCTGGCCTCTGTGCTGCCAGCTCTGGGGCCAAGCCTGGCCGCTGGAAAGCCCTGCTTCCAAGCCCGGTTTTGGCAGCACTCCCGCTTAGATGAGGAAACACTTCACCGCAGCGGCAGGAGCCAGAGTGGCTCCACGCCAGCATTATCTTGGAAGGAGGGAACAGTGGCTCTACAGGCTGCCCCAGTTCAGAGGGCGATCTGCTTTCCTTGACTGAGCAGGGAGGGATGGAGAAGGTGCCAGCTGGGGGGAGATGGGTCCCCAGGCTGCGGCAGAACCTGCCCTGCCTGTGCTTCCCTGCCGCGTCTCAAAGCACCCCACCAGGCTGACTCACCGGGCTCCTGTCTCCCTGCCTCCCACGGCCCCTGCCACTCCCGGCGTCTCCCTGTCTTTCTCCACCTACAGCTCCACTTCCTTCCCACTGTCCCCAGCTGGCTCAGCATTGTCTCTCTGGCCACCCATTCACTGTGGCTCTGCTTCCTCGGGGCACACAACATCACCATAGGTTCCCACCGAGCCTACGGGTCCCACTCCCTGTGGAAATGGCCCACCTGTGAGGTCTGTGGTGGGTGTTAGACCCCACAGCAGCATTCCCTGAGCATCCTCCCCAGTGCTATCCATGGCCCTGTGCTTGGGGGAAGAGGCTGCTGGAGGATCTTTTGTGTCTTATACCCCACCCTGGGAGGACAGTGACCCTCTTGGAGAGATATTTACTCTCACAAGTTGGTCAGCAGAGCCCTGAGCTCTCAGACTGACATGGAAGGGTGAGGAGCATCCGTGTCTGGAGATATCTGAAGCCCCTTGCCAGCTTTGCCTGCACTGTCTAGCTTGGTTTCTTATGTTGCTTGGTTTCATGCAATCCTGCTGCCCAATGTTTCCTCCCTGGGAATTTCAGTGTGTTCCTACCAGGTTTGATACAGCAGCAAAAGTTCCAAAGGTAGTGAAATCCCAGGAATGTCCTGCAAATCAGGAGCTAAACACTGGACAGAAAGCTACTTCCTCTGAATGTTTCTGCTGTGCCCCAAAATACATCACCTTTACTAGACACCACCAAATCCACATGGACTCTAACTTACAAAAACTTCCACGCAAGTCAGAGCCCCTCCAGCCTCTTCCAGGAACCAGTCACTACTGGTGGTGGCCCTCAATGCCCTGTGTTTCTCTGGTGTCTTCACAAGAGACACCTCTATGCACCAAACCCCACAGCTGTGTGAACAGTGAGGAGAGGGGGCAGCAGCCTCTCACCCCTCCTGCCCAGTTTGGATTTTGGGTTCTCTCTGGAAGGTCACAGGAAGCTTCAGCCAGGTGGGTTTGTCCACACGAGCAGCTTCCCAATTGAGTCTCTGGAGGGGGCTGCTGGAATGCAGTGGAAAGGATACCACAGCTGGTCTGCTGACACCCCACTATCTGGCTTTATTCTCATGAGAGGCATTTTCTCTCCTTGAATTATGTTCCACTCATCACAACCACATCTCGATGTTCCCATTTTGCTGCCCAGCTGGAGTCTGCTTCCCATGCAGATGGGAGGTATTGCCCTGGAAAAGACACATTTTCCCTGACATGGGGATGCACAGCAAATCGGGATGCACTGCCACCAGGATGCACTGTTGTTGGGATGCATTGCACACCACGATGTGCTCATGGAGGCTGAGAGCTCAAGAAAGGAATGTGAAGCCCATTAGCTGACTGGGATGACAAGCATTTGTCGGGATTTGGGGAGACAGGGAAAAGCTTTCTGTGAAAAGCTGGTGGAAAAAAGCTGGATGAGCCACAACTGGGGCTGACTCAGCCAGGCTCTTTCCAGGTTCCTAAAAATAATGAGCGTGCCTTTGAAACCCGTGTTTCCCGCAGCTGGCACAGCATGATAAGCTGTGCTTCCCCCCTCCCACAAGCCCTGCCATCTCCCTCCAAACTCAAACCACTGCGGTAGAAAATCCCCTCGTCCCCTCCCCAAGGACAAATGGCACCTCTGGGGCCCCCCAAGGCTTCCTCATTCCTGCCAGATGACGGCTGCCATAAATCCCATTGTATGCGTGTGGAGTTCAAGCATTTCTTTACCATTTCAAAAATCTCCAGGAGGGGCTAGGTGCCATCCCTGCCATCCCTCTCCTTTTAGCAGGATTATTAGATTGAGAGAGAAGTGATAAGGGCAGAGAAGGAAGAAGGAATAACAGTCCCCAGCTGGGTGCTCTGGGACAGTCCTATTGCTGCCACTCCTGGCCAAGTACCCGGGCAGTGCAGCTCTCTGGGGTTTTGGCAGCAGGAGAAGGAGAAGATGGTTTTGCTGCATTCCTCTCAGCTCCTCCCTGACAAGGAAGACCACCAGGACAGCTTTGGCCACTGGCAGTGGTGATGCCAGCCTGAGCACAAAACAGCTCCAGGCAGGGCCAAGGGATGGGACAGGATGTCCCAACCCCTGTTCAGACACTGCCGTGTTAGAGATACACCTTTCCTGCTCCTCGTCCTGGTGCCAGGCGTGCAGGGGGAGGGCTCCTTCCCAGTGGGGATCCAGAGCTGCTGCTGGAGAGTCCCTGCCTGTCCTGCCTGTGCTACAGCACAGCACGTGCTCCAACATGCCCAGGATGAGTGAAACACCGGGATACACACCCGCTGCCCGTGGAATTGCCTAGGGAGCTCAGTGGTGCCACTTCCAGCTGGGCCCCTTTCCTTAAGCTCTGGTTTGACCACTGAGGGGGTTCGGTGCTGCAGCCAGCACCCATGGGTGCCTCTGGCCCCTCCACACGCACCCAGATGAGCCCTCCTCTCCCTGCTGCCTTCATGGCTGCAGCCCAAGAATCCCTTCTCCTCATGGGTGAGTCCTGGGAGTGTGTGAGCTGGGGGGTGGTGCAGCTCACCCTGCTTTGGGGGCCAGGACTCCCCACACCTTCCTGTGTGGCAGCAGTCCTGCAAGTTGCTGGGTGACTGCAGAATTACCCTGGCAACATTTTGGGGTTCCATACACAATGGTTTTGATCTCCCAGTGCCTTTTACAATGATTTCCAGGAAATAAAAAACCCAACCCTAAGCCAGTAAGCACCCCAGCCCTCAGTTCTCAGCAGCGCTGCCACCGTTCCCACCTCCCGCCGGCTGCGGGCAAGGGTCTGTACAATTGCCACCAATATAATTATTACATGCTGGGATTATATCCTCTCCCTGCTGCAGAGCAGGTAGACTTTGGCCTCTGCCTGCATTTCATCCCCCTCTCAGGAAAAGCATTTGCAGGACGGAGCCAGGCTGCACTCTCTGGGTAGGGCACCCTCTGCAGCAGCCCAAAAGGAGGGGCAGTGATCAACCATACCATGGGGAGAGCAGGGAGAGATATAGTGGGGAGTGGCATCCAGACCCTCCTCCTCAATCCCTCGTGCTGGTGATTGCCAGGGAAGGAGCGTGTCTGGGGTCACGGGGAGCCCGTTTTTACCCTCTGGCCAGGGCAGTAGGAGGTGTTGGCTCCTGGTGGCAGCCCCACACCTTAGTTGATTTAGCTGGAGGTGACCTGCTGACAATGTCCCCGGGGCTGGCTGGCTAACGTGTAATCACACAAGCCCGGCTATAAAACCAGCAAGGCTCCACTAGCAGCTGCCCGGAGCTCCTGCCCTCACGGCTGCAAGGAGGAAGTGCAATTTAAAATCCAAAGTAACTGTTTCACAGGCTGCCCTTCAAGTGGAAGGAAAGTTTCAATGCTCCTTGCTCGAAAGAATTCTGTCATCTTCCCCCCTAGTTTATCTTTACTCCATTATTCAAATCTCAGGACAATCAGATTTGCTTCCCTCCAGCTCCCTGGGAAGAACTATCAGAGGGCCCTGGGGCCCTGAATGGGAGGAGCAACAAATTTCATTTAAATTGCTGGTGAGGTTCATGAAGCTTCTTTCTGTACAAGTGCAGACGGAATGAGTTCCAAGGCTTTCACTTCATTCATGCCCATCAAAAAATAGAACTCACCCAAGACAGGCACATCTACATCTGCCTGGAAAGGAGGCTGGCTGGTCAAAATAAAGCATTTTTAAAACATACATTTCTTTAATTAAAACTATTTTTGGAGTTTTTGTGCACAGAGAAGCCGTCAGTCACACTTCTGAATTACAGACAAAGAGTTACATTACAGTTTTTTCCTCTGAATAATGCACTTTTGAATACCAACAACATGACCCTGCCAGCAAATCCTACAGAAGAATTTCCTGCAGGGCCAGGATTGCTGCATCTGGACCACCAATGCCTACACCACCACAGCCAGGTCCACCATGCCTGTTGTGGAGGGACAGGAATAATTCAGTTTCTCAAAGGGGAAAAAAATATCATGGTGAGATAAAAATGCCTACAACACAGGAATTAGTTATTTTTGCTGCTGTAATTAGCACTGCCATAAGGAGAAAATCAATGCTAACAGCAGCAGGCACAGCCTGCTCCTCTCCTCAGCTCTACCTCTACCCCAAGACCTTGGCAAAGCCTTGCAGGCACCCACATTCATACTTGTCAGCCACACTTCACAGGGCACATGGAAGCTTGGGTTAGGCTGAATTCAGGTTTTGGTTTTTTTGTCTTTGCCACTGAGGCAGCCAAACCCCTGTGTCCCAGTGGAGAGTTCTGGGTGTGTGCAGTTTCCCCATGAGAACACACACACATGCATTGGGAGGGAAGGAAAGCTGCCTCTGCAAAGAGGGAAGGACAGCCAGCAGCTCACCAGAACCCTGGGGGAAAACCAAGAAAACATACCTTTAGGATGGTTTTTTAAAAAAATTATTATTCTTTTGTTAGTTTGCAGTTTGATAAGGGAGATTGGCTCCTCACATCACACAGGACAAATGGAGCAGGAGGAGGCTGTGGTTCAGGACAGGAACCTGGAAATGGGCTATGTTTGAACTTTTCTCCCTCCCCTTCATACCTTGCAGGGGTTTCCTGAGGCTTCAGTGTATTTTCTTTTGCCACTAAGGAATGCCACAACTGAGCAGCCTGTTTTCTGGATTCTCTGGTGGCTAATACAGGGTTGAGCTGACACTGCCACTCCTTCTCAGGATGCTACCCAGAGTAACCCATGGCACAATGCTTAGCCACAACTCCTCATACATCAGAACGGTTGGAACTGGGAAATAAACATGGAAGTCTTACTGACACAGGGCCTGCAATGCAGCCTTATCAAAGAGGGTGCCAAATGCCTGGGAAAGAGTGTGGAGGGTGGATGAGGCACAGGGGTTGCACAAGCTCAATTTTTTTTTTTAGATCCAGGATAAAAATGCCTCCTAAGGATGGACTGCAAATGTTATCCAAGATCGTTATCCAGATCTGAGCTGTTTGCCCAGGGGGAAAATGGCCTTGAGCTTTCCAGTCTCCTTCAGGCGCGACCCAACCCTTTCCCGTCTGGCGCTTGGCCCCGCCTCCATGAGCGGCCGCGCTGCTATTCCCAGGCCAGCCAAGGAAGCACCAGGCACCGGAAGGAGGGCACCAATGCTATGGGCATAACGCAGGTCTCACCAGCTGAGAAACCCTCCTGATCTACCTCTCCCTCAGTTTAAGCCCATCCTCTGCCTCTCCGTTTGGGAGTCTCATGGACACAGCCACCACGCTTGTGCTCATTGGCCTGAAATCTTCTTTCGTGTCCTCCTGCCTAGCACCAGCTGGAAAGGTTTTCCCCAGCAGCATCCCCTCTGGGCGCTCCTGCCCTCCCACGTCCATCAAACCACTTCCCTGACCCTGCAGCCCAGCTCTGAGGAAGGAAAAATTACTTTTTCACATCGTGGCTGCTGCAAGGTTTTAAACCAGATCAGCTGCTAATCTGGGCTTGGAAAAGGTCCTCTCTCAAGCCCAGAGCATGGAAAGGGGGGAAAGCAGAAGAGCAGGGTCACGGCAGTGGAGCTGAACCCTTCAGCGAGGCCCAGCCCTTGGGAGAAAGGGAGGAGTGCAGGAACACCTGAACCACCAGGCAGAAACTGAGATTGTGAAAGCCCAGGCTGAATGGGGATTTTAGTCCCTCCAGTGATTAATGACAGGGTTGGGTAGAGGCACTCGGGGGGAGCTGCACCCTTCCCCAGTGCTAAGGGTGGTGTGTTGACTCCCATCCATCAAGCTCCTGGCTCGACCCCGTTCTTGGCCCTCCAGTGGCCTTGAACACGTTAAAAGCACTTATGCACAAACCCTAATAACAGTAAACACACCAGTATGAGCACAGCCATTGGACTCAAATGAAATATTATCATTCCCACTAATTTCACCTTTCATTTTAATCACATTCATTCAGCAGAGAGATTTAAAATATTACAATGAGGAGGGATCAGCTTGACGTGTTTGGTTTCCCTCTTCCACTGCAGAAGGGCTGGGGATGGAATAACTCTGTCTTCATAGCACGAGGCCTTAAGGCCACACACTGAACAATGAGAAGAAACCAAACAACTGAAGAGCAGCTTTCTTCAGCTGCTTCTCCCATGCAATTCGGGATTCCTAGGCGAGGAAAGCGCAGAACTGGTGGTCTTCACTGGACAAAACCAGAAATGTTTCTTGTACGCAGAAGCAACATCCTTTTGTTGCTCCCGCGAACATCCCCTCCAGCGAACAGCCCCGGGAGACACCGGCACAGCTGACCACCCAATTCCCAGTGGTGCAGATGGAACAAAGGCCCGTTTTTAGCACCCCACGTTCAGAGTTTCTGGCCAGGACGCTGCAAGTGTCCAGCCCCGGAGCGGCTGCTCCAGGGACCCGCCTCCCGCTCCCGCCTCCCGGCGCTGCGCCCCGCCCCACATCGGCGCTCGGCTGCTCCGGTCT
>WEIU01000693.1:80511-103472 GCA_013389925.1 Aegithalos caudatus | reverse complement strand
CCTGACTTGGCGGCCTGCCCTGCCCCCACCTGCGGGCTCCGCGCGGAGCCCCGCCCACATCTTAGCAACGCCCACCGCCGAGCCCCGCCCCCTGCGCGCTGCGGACCCGCGCCTGAGCCCACGTGTCCCTGCTCCATGCATCTCCGCATCTCCGCATCTCCGTATCTCCTTATCTCCTTATCTCCTTGTCCCTGCCCGTGCCTAAGCCGGTGCCCGGCACTGGGGGCTGAGGGCGCTGCGTGTGCCCAGCCCGGCTCCCAGAGGCCAGAGCTGCCCCTGCCCAGCGCTGCTCCACTGGTGCTGCCTAGGCTGCACTGCCCCTGATGGTGCTCTCTCTACAAGCTATCCCTTCTCTGCGTTTTCCTGCCTTGGCGCCTGTGCCTTCCATGCTCTTTTAGCTGCACCAACTCCCTAATGCTGTCCAGTGCGTTTCCCATCAGGAGCAAATAGCAGCGAGGACCTCCAGGTGAGGCTCGGTGGAGGTGCTTCCCTCCCTTTCCAGCAGCCAGCATACAGGAAGGATGTGATCCTGCAGCCTCTAGGCCAAGGTCAACCCCCTGGCAGTGTTCCAGGGGCTCTCCCTGTCTGGCTGTACTGTCCCACTGGTGTGCCCTGTTTTTCTTCAGCCCCACAAGCACCCTGCTGAAGGACAGACAGCACTGCACTGTGCCATGCCCCTGCTCCTGCTCTGTTCTTGTTCTGCCAGAGCAGGCACAGTGCAAGCTGTCAGAAACACCATGTGGTAATTGAACAGGGTGGTTCTCTGTGTTACATTTACAAAAATAAGGGAATTCCTGGCAGGCAGCCTGTGTGCCAGAGAGCCCACAGCCAAAAGGTGTCAGGTTTGACCGTGGTGAGTCCTAACACACAGAGCAGTCCTGCCTGGGACTGAAAGCTGTGTGGTTGTGTCAAGGTGTGCTGTGTGGGCAGTGAGTGTGCTGGTTTGCACCCTGCTGATGAGCCAAAGGTTATGTGAGAGCACACATTTGATCCTTCTCCACTGACATACAAAAAAAAATCTAGAAAATGCACACAGAAAAAGCCTGTGTTAAATGACACTGAAGCAACCAGAAGTTACAGAACACCAGAGTTCAAATTCCCAATCCATAGCCCAGCTCAGCTGGCTGTTGCCAGGGCTTTATGATACTTTCTGTAATTAGAAGGTTATATTTTACCCCCCTCAAGAGATTGTCTCTGTCTGTGCTTGAGTGATGGAATTTGGAGGATGAGACTGGTCTGGGCAAGGAAGGAGGCACGTTTATGTGAGCAGGAGCTGGAGAACACTCCAAATGGTACAGGCAAGGAAAGGAAAGCTGGGATCCTGGGGTGGCAACCAGCAATGGCTTTGCACTTGCCAGAGCTGATGGATGTGCTGGGTAGATCACATCACATATTTGTAGCTGGCTGTTCTCTAATTCAGGGTGCCTGCCTTGAGCCACTGAGGATCTGGCAGGAATATCTGCTAAATGCTCCTGAACTAAACTGCAGCTGCAATTAATGGCAGTTGTACTTTGAGCATGTGCTGCAGAATAAATATCACCCTTGGGTGTTTCCATGGGACACCTAAACTTCATTGATCTTTTTGACTGAAATCCTTGGCTAATACATATGCAGAAGGGCCAAGGCTCAAAGCTTATGTTTTATAAATTAAATCTGAGATTTTCTTTTTATAATTCTTCATGGCCAAGTCAAGCAGTAGTGGCTTGATGTTGAACAGATCCAGTTATTTAGATAACATAATGGAAATAAATAATGTGCGTATTTTACACTCCTGGCGCAGAGATTGTTTCAGGTTTATCTTTATGCAGATTAATAAACTTTTGACTTTTATAAATTGATGTGCCAGGCCCAGAGTGATTTGAGCTTGCACATGCTTTTCATGCCTGCAGAAGACAAGCAGGGCGAACTTCTAAGAATAGAGGAAGATGAGAAGATTAACTTTTTCAAAGATCTTTGTCACTTGTGACACTCAGATTATAAAGGTGTCTTTTGCAAAGTATGCATTTTCAAAGTAAGTACATTAACCATCGGGAAGATTGCAGTGTTTTGTGAAGGAAAAAGGATTACATTCTTGGTGCAGTTGATCAGTTACCTTGTATCTCCCCACATCTTTGTTTTTATTAACAAGTAGTTATATAATAATAAGTTTATTAACTTTGTGTTCACTTTCAAATTACTGATTTATAGCCAGGGTTTAGTTGATGGAAGCTGGTGGGAAGGAACTGGTTTTATTGGATTAATTTCTGGAGAGAGTTTTAATTGTTGGCTGACATGTTTCTGTGAATTTTCTTAACAAGATAAAATTATTTCTTAAACAAAACCTTTCTGTTTTGATCTTGACAAGAGAAATTATTGCATTTGAAGTGTGCAGTCATTAGCATGCTAGGTGAGGAATAAAACCCTGTGATAACTTGTCAAATAATAGTCACAAACATCCTCTCAAGTGACTTCAGGGTCGGCTTTGAAATAAATTATTTCCAGGTGCATTTTGGCATCATTCAAATGGGTCACAAATTATTGATCTTTCATCTAATTATCAAAGTATCAATGTGAATAAAATGACTAGTAAGAGAGAGAGAGAAGCATATGGAGGAAGCAAGGAGCAGCTGGGATTTTCTTAGGGCTTTTTATACCCACTGAGGGGTTGCACCCCATGTTGAAAGCTGCTGGTGTTGTGTTGCACATTATGTATGTGTTTATATATATGTTATATATTTACATGATTTATAATTAACATTCTAGGTAAAGGGGATATTTTTGAACCAAGTGCCTTGCTTTTTCAAGAGTTTGGCATAAGCAAGCTGTGGGTATTTTTTTAAGATTAAGACATGAGCAGAAAGAAGCAAATGAAGACACATGCTGGTTTTTCTGAAAATAGTTTCCAATTTGTCACAAAATTGCCTCCAAGCAGAGAAGTTTTGAGGAGCTTATTCTGATTTGGTATAGCTTTAGGTCAGAGAGAACAGGATTTTTTAGCTCACATCCATCCTGCATGGCATGAGACATGACGTGGGAATTACATGCTCCTAGCATTTATTTACTCAAGAGCTTTGTCACTTACTGAACTCAGCTGTTTGAAGTCAGTGCAAATAAACCATTTTTTGGTATAGTGTACTGGATATTGGCTCCTGAAGATTCCAGCTACATTAAGTTGCTGTGGCAAAGACCCTGTAAAGGCAGCAGAGGGAACAGCCTTGCAGGAGGGTGGAGCCTGGGTGGGGTTGATCCCCATCACCCCCCAGGCTGTGATAAACCCTGTCCCTTGTGTTTTCAGAGGCTGCGACGTGGCGTTCTCAGAGATCTGGAGCGTCAGAATCAGAAAAAGGAGAACATTCGCCTGTTGGAAGAGCAGATTGCTCTGACAAAGCAGCTTGTGGAAGAGAGAGACAAGGCTCTAATGGAAAAACGTTCCCAGCAGTCTTAGGCACCGCCTGGCTTCCTAGAGGTTTGATTAAAGACGTTTGAAGGTCATTTACATCTCACTTCTTGCAGGTCTTTTAACAAGCAGAGGCAATCCGTGAAAGACTGGTTATTTTGTATAAATTATAATCTAGCCCCTAAGGCTTTAGGGCAGACAAAACCCCATTTCCTCTGTGACTGGTACTTGGACTGTGCAGACCTGGCTGCAGCACATCCCTTGTGGATGGACTGAAGGTGGGGAGGAACAGCTTGTTGTCCTGCAGGCTCCCTGTAGGATGGCCAACAACGTTCACATGAGTGGGCTGCTCAGCCGCCACGACGATGAAGCCACCAGGACCTCCACGTCTGAGGGTCTGGAGGAGGGTGAGGTGGAAGGGGAGACTCTCCTCATCGTGGAGTCTGAGGACCAGGCTTCCGTGGATTTATCACACGACCAGAGCGGGGACTCCCTGAACAGCGACGAGGGTGAAGTGTCCTGGATGGAGGAGATGTCCTATTACTGTGAGAAGTGCCAGAAGTGGATCCCAGCAAGTAAGGCTGCCCATTGTGTTGTGCCTGGCTGTAGTGTTTGTGCTGTCCTGCATTTCACAGCTTGTTAGGCTGTACCCTGTCCTGTGGGTGATGTAGGTGGTTGTCTTGGTTTAGAAAGACAGGTGTCTGCCAGGGAAAGCTGGAGTTTCCCTTGGAATGGAGAATGTAAAGCCCCTCCTGCCAAATTATTATAATTTTGCAATTAAGGGCTTTCAGGCAAAGATTTGGGAATAGAAATAACAGTTCTTTACTAGGAATATTAAAAATACAAATGCAGTACAAAAAAGACAACCAACCAAACAAAGAAATCCTGTTGATCAGGGCATTTGAAGCAGTCCAAAGTCCTCCTGGAGTGGCAAATGTGGTCTTGTTGGAGTAGTGATGATCCTGTAGAAAAAAAGGGTCTAGTGGAGGTGTGATGGGTCCAGTCTTCCTCTGGAATCCAGTGGAAACCAGGATGTCCTGGTGTTCCTGAGTCTCAGTTTTATCTATGTAGGAATGTTGGAGCATCTCCCAATGGGATGATGTAATGTGTCATGTCATTGGTGAGCCTTAACAGCCCATTATCAGCAGATATCCCCCGGAGGGAGGATGGGTGGTGAAAGAGATAAGGAACACTGCCCCACCTGGTTTTAACAGCTGGCCCACTATCAGAAAGCATCTGCCCCCCTCCCCCCTGGAGTTACAGAGATAAAGAAAAACATCTCCCAAACTTCTTTCAATGGATGAAATAGAATACACTTTTTTGCTTCCATAACCCAAGACAGTGGTGCCTGCTGGCAGGGGCTGTGTTAGACACTTCAGCCTAGGAGCTGTGTGTGTCCAGAGCTGGTGCTGTCTCTAAGGAAGTCAAGCTGTATTCTTCAATTTGTAGAGAATGCTTAAGTTCAGAACCATGCCCAGCCTCACAATTGCAGCTGTTCAGGGGCTTGGGCCAAGTGACCTGACCTCTCTGCTTACTCAGATAATGACCCTTGCTGTAAAGCTCTGGGGAGGAGAAAAGAGTTTGTGCATTACTTTTTTTTTTCCTCCCTGTTGATTTGTCACATCTGTGGAGCATATGGCTAAATCTCAGCCTTAATGTTTTCCCAGTAATGTGAATTTAAGTTGGCTTAGAAACATGCCCAGCCTTCAGCAGCCAGCTCTGGGGGGTGTTAGAAGCAAACTGAAGAATTTGATGCCTCTTCCCTGGCACTTGACGTAAGATATATGCTGTTAGCAGTGTGATAGCTAATAGTGTAATAACTTTGCTTTCTAAATTCTGGATTATCTGATCTGTTATTACATCCAAAAGCCAGGTATTGCTAAACACTGGTTGGCTTTGGTTTTGGTGAGGGGATTTGTTTGGTTTGATTTGGGGGTTTTGTGGGTTTTTTGTTTGTTTGTGGGTAGAAATAAACTGTTTAGGTGGCACTTGCCTTGCAGTCCTGTCAGAGCCACACTTTTTGCCTTCTAAGAATTTGCCAAAATTTATAGCGTAAAAATCTCCTTCGAGGTGTGTTAGTGAATGTTTAGGTCCTAACTATTAAATTGTGCAGTAAAGGGAAATGCAACTTGAAATATATTAATTTAAAAATGAGGCAGAGTTAAATTAGCATGAGCCGTCACATGCTGGAGCACTTGATTTAACACTCAACTTGTTTTATTTTACAAATATATTCCTCTCTGCAGTTGCTGTGGAACAAATCCAAGGAGCAGAAATGGCCAGTTGCAAAGCAACAGCAGCCACATACAAATGTGCAGAGTAAAGGAGCTGTCAAAGGGAGATACTATGCCTTTACCTAATCATTCAGTTCTAGGGAGTTCAGTTGTCACTTGTGAAAATGGAAAACGTGCTCAGGCAAATAATCACTTTTTTTTACATTGAATTGCTATTTAAGAAATCTTTTAATCTGCCAAGTGTGGGGGGTTTTCCCCCCATCAGACACAGTTGAAACTTGAATTCTGCAATTCAGTATGGAAGCAGGGTATCCATATGTTAAAAATGGTGTTGTTATACAGTATAAGAGAGGACACCCTTGTAGAGAAATATCTTTTGAGTGTGACTTTCCAGAAATATTCTAGTCTCAAGTTTCTCTGTCCTCTGATGTAATTTTTCAGTTGTTCATGTTTTTGTAAATTAACTCCTGGTGAGTTTAGAAGCCCTGATTTATATGATCTTTTTTCCTCTACTGTAGAAACACAGAATTAGAGCCTGTAACTTTGGGTGCATGGGGGTTTACAGGTGGTTCTGTCATTTTTGTTCAGACAAACCTGATCTTGGAATAAATTGAAATTTCCTTTGCAGCACTTTTTTCTATAAAAGGACAAAAAAAATGATATTTACCTTTTCGTTTTAGGTCAACTGAGAGAACAGCTCAGCTACCTCAAAGGAGACAATTTTTTCAGATTTACTTGCTCTGATTGCTCAGAAGATGGGAAGGAGCAATTTGAACGTTTGAGATTAACATGGCAACAAGTAAGTGAAATGTTTGTGCCAGCAGAACAACCGTGGGACTTTCTGAAATTGTTGCTTGTTTTGTGTATGCTACCTGGAGGAGGAGGATCAGGTATTGGTAACAAAGGAGCATTTGCATGAACTTCATAAATTAATTAGCTGAGGATTTCTTGCACATGAGAACTTCAGCATTTGTCAGGGAAATTGAAAGATAATCATACAAACCTTTTTTTGTTTGTTTGGGGTTTTGTTTTTGTTTTGCTTTCTTGTTTGTTTTTCCTTCCCTTATGTTGCTCATGAATTCATGGCTTCAAGCAGGTTTGGAAAAGCAAAATAAATGCAGTTTGGCTTCCAGGCATGAACAGATTTTTGTATCTAAAAAAATGTAAAACTGGTGAGGTGGCAACAGAGAAACAGAGAGCTTGCCAGCTCCCTGTGTACCTAGCTCCAACCTGGCTGCTTATGCACTAGCATCAGTCCTTGCTGGAATTCACGGTTCCAATCATTTGCACACCTGAGCAATCAAAATAACATCAGTTTCCATCCTGTGGGCCCATAATGGTGTGAATATCACAGAACCACAGTGTTCAGTCTGCCATCAGTCAGTACTCCAGGGCCCTTTCTGCCTGGCCTCTCTCCAGCTGCTCTGACCCCAGCCTGTATTCCTGCAGGGGGTTGTTGTGGCCAAAGTGCAGGACTCAGCACCTGGTCTTGTTAAACCTCCTATTGTTGGATTTGGCCCATGGATCCAGCCTGTCCAGGCCCCACTAGATGGTGTCAAAGGCTTTGGTGAAGCCCAGGTAGACCAAGTGCACAGCCATTCCTGGATCCACCAGGCATGTCACCTGGTCATAAAAGGAGATCAGGCTGGTCAGGCAGGACCTGCCCCTCCTAAACCCATGCTGTAGGTGCCAAGTGATGGCACTCAAGATGATCTATTCCATAACCTTGCCAGGCACCGAGAGCAGGCTGACAGGCCTGGAGCTCCCTGGATCCTCCTTCCAGCCCTTCTTACAGGTGGGTGTCACACTGGCCAACCTCAGCCATCAGGTACCTCCCTGGTGAGCCAGGACTGATGGTAAATGGTGGAGAGCAGCTTGGTGAGCTCTTCCACCAGATCCCTCTCTACCCTAGGATGGATCCCATCTGGTCCCATAGACTTGGGAGCAACTAAGAGGCTCAGCAGGTCATCAGCTGCTTCCTCCTGAATAACAGGAGGGCTGTTCTGCCCCTATCCCCATCTACCAGCTCAGGAGGACACTTGTCCTGAGGACAAGCTGTCAGATGGTTGAAAATATCAGCCTTGTTGGCTTTTCCTTGATTCTTACCCACAGGCACTCAGCCTTATCATCATGTAAGATAATTTGAAACACCAATCCTAACTCATGCACTGCTTTCTTGTGGTGGCCAGTGCAGGGAAAAGGGTTGGTGTAGTGTGCTGTGCTGGCAGACTGGCAGGGTTTCACCAAGTTCCACACTGGGAAAGCAAAGGCTGCTGGCATTGCCCAGGTCTCTCCAGAGTGCCATGGGGAAGGGGAACACAAAATAGAAATGGGTGAGGAAGAAAGCTGGGACCACCTCCATGGGCTTCCAGCAGCCAGAGCTGCTGCTGCTTCTGGATAAGCGGAATTGAGGGAAGTGGTCAACTAACTTGCCTGAAGCAGGAAGATTGGGACAGTGATTTCTGGATTTTTTTTAGAGTATGTGGCCTCAACTAATCCATATCTTTAGCCAGTTGAAATTATTTTTGACATCCTGAAACACTGTCCCACAAAATCCTAGTTAGCAAACTAAGAGGAGTTATGAGGTAGAAATAGGGTGAGGGGGACATTAAAGCTCTCCATATTTTATCATTTTGACATTTTTGACAATGTATCCCAGAAAGCCTAGGTCCACTGTCAGGAGACCTATCTCCCTAGGAAAAGCAGATTTCAGACTTCTCTGAGGGTGAAATGCAAGTTGTTATTGGAAGTAGTGCCAAACCAAGGCTGTGTGATTGTTGAAAAATGATCCCAGCCTAGTTGACTTTAGTTTTGTTCTAATAAATTAATTTAAATTAATTAAGTAAATGTAATTAGCAGTTGGTCACCTAGAATTTACTTGAAGGAGGCGAGATATTTTTCAAACCTGCCCTTTAGTTTGGATATGTAACAGGTCAGAGTGAATTTGGTTGTGAAGTGTGTGTGAAAGACCATTGCCACAATGTTTCCGATGTATTGGATAGCAGGATTACTTGTGACTTTTTTTTTTTTTTATTTGAAAGACTATTTCCCTACCTCCACATTACATTCAGACCCCAGCTGTACTGTAATTAATTTATACAACAGCTGCTCAATTCTTGTGTCTCAGCACAAACCTGCATAACTAGGCAGCTTGTTATTCCCCTGGGATGGAAAAATCTCTGGAAGAATGTGCATCTAACAATAGAAAGACAAGAACAGGCAGCACGAAACCAGGAAGAAGATGGATTGCAGAAATTGTCTGTGAGATGTTGCAAAAATAAGATATTTATGAGGGAGCAAAGATTTTTGTGTGTGTGTGTGTGTGTGTGTGGCAGCTGTGGGGGTCTGTTCAACAGAAAAAGCAGAAGGGATTCACTTGTGTCCAACACTTTCTGTTCCAGGTTGTCATGTTAGCAATGTACAACTTGTCTCTGGAAGGAACAGGCCGTCAGGGTTACTTCAGATGGAAAGAAGACATTTGTGCTTTTATTGAGAAACACTGGACTTTCTTATTAGGGAACAGGTAAAGATGTGATATTTCCCTGAGGGTCTGGTTGGTGAGCCAAAGGAATTAAAACCTGTTATACAGATGGACAAGAATCCTGGTTAATTTGGTGACATCTCTGTTGAGCCTTACGAGTGATAAAAAGGGAGGATTTAATACTGAGAATCTGAATGCAGACATGAGGGGTACACTTGAGAAAGAATCAGCATTTCTTACTGGGGAACAACAACCCCAGTAAAGTCACACAAAAGCAATAGAAATGCATGTATTTTGGCTTATTTCTTTCTTCCTTTAGGCAGCATATGAACCTGCAAAGAATTGTGTTTATCTAAACAGTCACAATGGATGGGCTGATCCTGGTATTGCCGAACTTTAGGAACAAAAATGTGGTCCAGTAAAGTGCTACGTTCCTTGGCTATAAAGCTTGCAAGGACCAAGTTCTTCAAGGAGAACTGAGCCACATCTTTTAGATTGTTTTGGATCTTGATGAAATGGCTCTTACATTGTAGCTGTTAAACACCTGAAACATTTTTCACACTGTCAGACTAGGAACCCCTCTTGTAGAGGGCAACCTTAATTTTCCAGGTGAACAGCACATTTTTTCTGAGCGTGCTGAAGCTGTCAAACCCAAGCCTCACTGTTAAAGCATGTGCTTTGGAGGCAAGAAAGGAACTGAGCAATCCTTAGAAGTTGTATATTTGATTGGCTTCACAGCTTTTCTTCCCCAGGGATTTTTCTGTTGTAAGATCTGGCCTTTCTTCCTAACCAGATTTGGTCTTTGGCTTTGCTTTCAGTGCTTGTCTGTGCCTGTTTGCTCAGAAATGTTAGCATTTGTCCTCTCTGGAAGCCACAGGGACCCTGACAGGAGGGCAGCTGGTGGCCCAGTGTCCCTCATTCAGGGAGCCAATGCCTCCCAGGGTTTGCTGCTGCCTTTTGAGACTTGCCCTAGGAACTGGGCACTCCTTGCTCTGATTAAAATTCAGAGAGTGATTCCGGGTCTCAGACACAGCATTCCCACTTGCCTGGACAAGCCACTAATGGAACAGAGACAGCTAAATTGTGTGTGTAGCAGTACAAGCCGGGCAGTGATCTTCCTTGGCATATTGAAGCTTATCCAGATTTACTGTAACACTCCAGACTTTGAGCTGCAGCAGCTGGGTTTGATCCCCCCACCTTTGAGGTTCTGTACCCCAAGGTGTGTAAGGGCAGCAATGAACCTCAACTCAGCCAAGCCTTGCTTGGCAAGTACAGAAGTTTCTGCATGTGGGGGTGTGCAAAGGCAAGACGTAATCCAGAGATTCTGGGCAACTGAGGTTAGACTCTGCACCATGAACCTGACTCTCCAGAGTCAGGGCAGTTCTTCAGTATTTCTTATCACCTCTTCCCTAAGTGACATCTTAGTTAGCCCTGTGATCAGTTCCTAAAGGAACAAAAAATGCCCAGTAAGAGTGCACTACCCAGCAGAGGGAAAGGCTTAAGGCAGCTCACTGCCTCCAAGGGGCCAAAAGAGTGCTTCAGGAGTCGGTCAGTGGCTGTCTGTCAGTGCCACTGGCAGAAACACTGTCCAGGATGGAAGCACAGCTGGTGAGTGGGGACCTAACCCTTGTTTTCCTCTCTCCCACCACAGGAAAAAGACCTCAACATGGTGGAGCACAGTTGCTGGCTGTCTCTCTGTGGGAAGCCCCTTGTTTTTCCGCTCAGGGGCACAGGAATTTGGAGAACCGGGATGGTGGAAGCTGGTTCATAACAAACCCCCAACACTGAAACCTGAGGGAGAGAAGCTGTCAACATCTGCTCTGAAGGCAAAAGGTAACTCTGTCCCCAGTAGTGTGTAGATTCCTCGCTGGGCCAGAGCTGGGACATCTGAGAAAAGCTGAGTTTAAACCAGTTCATGTGCATGGACAGTTCCTAAGTTTTGTTCTGCTGTAATGGTTGACTGAAGAGACTATGGTGCATATACTGTAGTGTGAGAAGCCTGTCATATTTTATTACCTTTTTCCATTGTGCTGTTTTGTAGGGTTTTGAGGCTTGTGCAGAGTGGTTTTGGTTGGGTTTTTTTAGCTGAAATCCACATTTTTCCCACTTTCCTTTACCATGGGGAATGTCTTTTATCTTTTGTCACTAGATACAAATTTTCCTCTGTGTGGAGGAACAAAATTTGGGCCTTAATGAGGCTTTAGTTATTATACACTGGCTTAATGCTACATGTCCCAGAGTGAATTTCCTGTACACATTGAAAACCGCATCTTTTAAGCTTTGTAGCCAGAGTGGTTTTGACTGCATAGTGTGAATCCAGTGACTGCAGGAGCTCAGAATAAGCAAACTTCTTCTTTAGCAGCTTCCAAGCCCCCCCTGGATCCCATCATTACTGTGGAAGGCCTTCGGAAGCGGGTGAGCCGCAATCCAGTCGAGTCAGCCATGGAGCTGAAGGAGAAGAGGTCCCGCACTCAGGAAGCCAAGGACATTCGGAGGGCCCAGAAGGAGGCGGCCGGGTTCCTGGACCGCAGCACTTCCTCCACTCCCGTGAAGTTCAGCAGCCGCTGCCGCCGCTCCGACATTGTCCTGGAGAAAGGAGAGGTCATCGACTTCTCCTCCCTGAGCTCATCCGACCGCACGCCTCTCACCAGCCCCTCTCCGTCCCCGTCCCTGGACTTCTCTGCTCCCGGCACTCCCGCCTCGCACTCGGCCACTCCCAGCCTGCTCTCGGAAGCAGATCTCATCCCGGATGTCATGCCACCACAGGCGCTGTTCCATGGTAAGAGCCACCATGGGTTTTGTTTAGTGATGAGCCGTATACAGTTATCTAGGAATATTTTTTTTTAAATAAGCTCCCAGTGAGCTGCAGGATCCTTTCAGGATAAGATGGAAGGTAACTGGCAATACCCTGTTGTCTTAGTTGAGTGTGAGAATTGACTGGTTTTCCATAGTTTTATCACCAGCTTCTAAGGCCAGAAGAAACCCCCATTATTGTTTTCTGAGAGATCCTGAATAAACAGTGGGTGGACTTCACACAGCAACTGCTGGACCACTCAGCATAAGCATTTCACTGCAACACAAATTATGCTGCTATGTAGCAAGTCTAGTTTTGTCTCAAATGTTTTTCATGAGAGAAATTTTATTCCCATGGTAATTCGCCCGTACTTTATAAGTTTGATTGTGCTGATTAAGGGATGCTAAGTTTCAGTGAGATCGCAAAGCAGTGATGCAGGCTGAATTCTCTTAGTTCCTTAAGGAGCCAGTTTTCTGGGTGACAGGAAGAATGGTGAGGTTCTGTAGAAGACAGAACCTCTTCAGGGTATGCTAGCTGAAGACACAGCTCATCAGCTTGACTTTTTGATCCCTGGTCTTTGGAAATTTTCAGCAGCTTTATGTTCCTGAAAGAAGATCTGCTTGCAGCTCAGGAGGGGCACAGTTTCCAGATGCCAAACTACAAGACACTTTAGGAGCAGGATTGATTCTGTGTCCTGAAATCGGATTTTTTCAGTATCTCCCATCCAAAATTAGGAGACCTGGGAGTACACAGAAAATGAAGTGTGTTGGGTAAACCCACATTATTGTTCCTTAGCAGAAAAATGCTCTGACTACGATTTTTGAAATGGGACTTTGATGTTTAAATTATTTTTTTCTTTCCCCCTGGATTATTTTGATCTGTTCCACAGATGATGAGGAGATGGAAGGAGATGGAGTCATAGACCCAGGAATAGAGGATGTTCCCCCTCCCAGTGGGACAGCTGGTGCTAGCACCATGATAGCAAGCAGAAAAAAGGTGAAGACAGCTGAGCAGATCAAGCAAGAGGTGGAGAGTGAAGAAGAAAAAACAGAACGGATGGAAGGTGACAGTGAAGATCCTGAAGAGTCAAACACACCCTTGCAGGTGAGAGGACGAGACAAGGGGAAGTCACAGCTGGAGAAGGATGCTAAACCCAGAGTTCCCAAGCACACCTCAGTTAGCATCTATGAGGAAAAGCTGCTGCTGAAGAGACTGGAAGCCTGTCCCAATGCCTTGAGCATGACCCCAGAGGCCCGGAGGCTGAGGCGCAAGCTGCTGGTCAGGCAGGCCAAGAGGGAAAGAGGACTCCCACTCTTTGACTTGGACCAGGTTGTGAATGCTGCACTGCTCCTGGTTGATGGGATTTATGGAGCTAAAGAAGGCGGTGTCTCCAGGTCCCCAGTAGGGCAAGCAACATACAGAACTACTAGCCAGGACTTCAGGATCTTGGACAGGTATCAGGTGGGTGTTCCCAAATTTAAGTTAGCTTTTGGCACTGGTTATTTTAAAGCTTTTGCTGCAGCCAGCAGTGTCACACTGAGGTTATCTGAATCCTAAAGTGAAAAGGATTATGTGAACAAGACTCATTTTGGCTTGGGGCTGTGTCCCCAGCAATGCTCTCCTAAGTCCCTTTCTTCTTGGGACGTGCTGGTTCAGCACTGCTGTCTGTTACTGTCAGCAACACAAATGTTGATGTATTTGTACTCCAGCCCTGCCCAGGTGCTGGTGGTGGAGGCCTGGAAGTACCCAAACCAGGAGGGTGCTCTTGCATGTTTGTAGGAGTAAGATGACTTGCAGCACTTTTAGGTTTAGGCACCAAATTTGGGATTGCCCAGCAGACTCCAGAGGTGGGACCACTGTGGTCCAGTCCACCCTGTCACACTGAAAGACCCTTACTCTCCCTCCATATAATCCCCTTATGATCAGTTAAATCACTGACTGACCTTCTTGCAATTGTTGTGCATTATTTTTGTGCATCCAGACAATGCTGCCTGCCACAAAAGGATACCGCCAGCAGACAACCAAGTTTCTGTACCGCCTGGTAGGCTCAGAAGACCTGCTGACAGACCACAGTATTGTCAGCCCTTACACCTCCCGTGTCCTGAAACCTTACATCAGGTACAGAGGGTCTGAGCTTGCTCTTGGCTTGTGCACCACCAGCCCACGGAGAGGATGCCTCTCTTGGGCAGTGCTCCTCACTCCTTCTCACAGTACAACCCCGTGCACCATGCTAACCCTGAAGGGATAGTGTTTGATTTAGCTGAGTAGTGAAAGGGATTTCATTGGGAAGGAGAATCTGCAAGAGGGGGCAAGGGCAGAGAGAGCATTGCTGTAGCCATTCCGTGCCAGTTGTACCTGCTCTTGGGTCAGAACCGTGATTTCCTTGCCCCTATTGTAAGGAAAGACTGGCTGGACATGCTGTGGGTCTGAAAGTGTCCTGGCCCCTGGCACAAGGGTGTTTTTGCTGAGCTAGGGGCTGTTTGCCCATGTGAATGGAAGACTGTTCTTTTTTTTTTTAAAGTTGAGCATGTCAGAAGATATTTCATGGGCAGTACCTATTTAGATACAGTGGCAATTCTTGTTGCTCACTTGCTTTTTGTGTTTCCTTTTCATGTTCCTGGCAGACGTGATTATGAGACAAAGCCCCCAAAACTCAGGCTGCTGGCAGAAATCCGGGCGAATCCACACAGGAATGATGTCAACTGGAAGGCTGAGCCAGAAGCACCCATTGATTACTGCTACGTTCGCCCTAATCACATCCCCACTATAAACTCCATGTGCCATGAATTCTTCTGGCCTGGTAAGATTCCTCCAGTGCTTGGGTTTCCAAGAAAGAAGTGGTATTGTTCAGAAAAAAAAATGTTCTTGGGCCAATTTTTTCTTCAGCTGTTTCAGTCTGGCTGGTTATTAGAAATCCATTATCTGATGTCACAGGAGTGCATTTGAGGTGGAGACATGGATTTGGTGTCTTTGTCTCTTGAGATCTGTAGAACTGGCAATTAGTCCCTAATTAGCACAGCACTTACAAAATTAGATGCCAGTAGGGTAGTTTAGTAGTTAACTAAACTTAAGCATCTAGTGAAATGTTTTGCAGAATTAGGGGTTGAAATAAACAGTTTTATACCAGAGATTACTGTTCATTACCTTTGTGAGAAGGTTTCTTTCCAGCAGCCATAAGCTGGATATATCAGAGTGAAAGCTGGGAAATCATCTGAGGAGTAGCTGAGGTTGCTTGGTCTGTTCAGCCTGGAGAGGAGGAGACTGAGGGCAGACCTCATCATGGTCTGAGCTTCCTCAGGAGGGGGAGCAGAGGGGCAGGCACCCATCTCTTCTCTGTGACGACAGGACCCAATAGAATGGCTCCGAAGCTGTGTCAGGGGAGGTTTAGGCTGGATATAAGAAAATGTTTTCACCCAGAGGGTGGTTGGGCACTGGAACAGGATCCCCAGGGCAATGTCACAGCACCAAGCTTGCCCAAGAGGAGTTTGGACGCTTTCAGGCACATGTTGTGATTCTTGCATCCTGTGCAGGGCCTGGAGTAGGACTCAATGATTCTTGAGGGTCCCTTCCCACTCAGCTTATTATGTCATTCACTGAATTGCTTTTACAACTGTAGGCTCCACTGTGATGTTCTTTATTTCTTCAAGCCTCAGTACTTACAAGGTATGGGAAAGATTAGGTTTGTATTTTTCTGTGTCATTTGTGGAACTACAGGTTCTTTGGGGACCATGGCTGCCCTTTCTAGGGGTGGTTACCAGGCTGCAGTTTTTAGTAATAATAATAATAATAGGGATGTTCATCTGCTGCATGCCTGAGCTTCTGATCAGCAAACAATGCAGCAGATTAATTTAGAAAAGCCCAGTACAAACAGTACACACCTTTATTCCAGGTAACTGTTTGCTTTGTGTTTTGATTTGCAGATAGTGATTCAGCAGGGCTGTAGTTCAGCAGTGCCCACGTGCTGCAGTCAGGATGGGAGCTCTTTTTGCTACTCAGTACATGCAAATTGTACAGTGTGGGGGGAAATAACCTGGCACGCCTTTCCTTTCACAAGCTGTTTCAGAGCTTGTGAGACAGTTTCAATCCCAGCAGAGGCTGAACCGCTTTGTCATAATCTCTCCTCTCCTGATAATGCACTTGAAATTCTGGCCAAGTTGGGTTACAGCTTCATTAAGTCTTCAGGACTCACCCTGTTTTATTTAACCTAAGGAGCATGGGTGTGTTCCACCCAACCGTGAACTGTTCATCATTAAATCAGAAAGCTGACACTCCCATCGTGCTCCTGGGATGGGAGGATGGAGCTGGGATATGGTGGTTGCACCTTGGTTGTGTTTGAGCAGGAGAGGGAGGCAAAGAAGTGATGCTTGGGAGGTAGAGCCTGGATGCAAAGGGTTTAGCTGGTACAGCCTGGAGGTGGGAGGCAGGGAGATGCAACTGGGTGAGCATCATTAAATCACCACTTAGTTCTTCTAACTTCCAGTTCTTCAGTCCCTCCAAAGCCTTCCTTTCGAAGCTGTTCTTGCCTCTCCCAAGGCAGAACTACATTGTTTCCAGCTAGTGACTGCAAAGGAGCTGGTGGAAGAGAGCTTCCCCGGTGTTGTTTCTCACAGTGCCTTGGTGCCCTAATGGGAAACCGCTCCCTAGTGGGGAGTCTCTCCAGTGGTGAACCATCCTGAGCTAAGCATCTTCCTACAGGAAAAACCGCACCACTGCAGAGACGCCAGCGCCCGGGGCAGTGCGTGTTCCTGTCCAGACACGCTGCCAGGCACTCCACAGGCAAGAAGCTTTGGCTTAATTAACTCAGCTCCCTATTGCCAATCGATCCCTCCCACGTTTTGCTCCACCCAGCTTACTCTCCAGGAAGAAAATAACTCACCCACTTCTTGGTGCCCTATGCCTTATGAAGTCTGCATCTCATCAAGAGTGATTACAGGAAAACATACTCTGCTATTTTGTATTTGTTCCAAATACATTGCAATTGCAAACTTGAGGCTGAAGCAAACTTTTCTGGCACATCTCCTCTGTGTCTTGCATCTCATTTAGGGTCTGTCCACACAAATTACTAAGCAGTCAGTCTTCAGTGCCTCGAGCTGCCCTGCTTGGAGCTGACAGGCTGTGTGGTTGCTCTAGGACTGCAGCAGCAGGGTGATTAGGGGAGGTAACAAACTCCCAGCCTCTTTCTGTGTGCAGCCTTCGACTCACAGAAGCACCACTGCCTGAGAGGCTACTTCATCTCCCAGATTAGAGAATTTGCATGCTAAAAGCAAGTGTTTTGATGGTGTTGGAAGCTGTGGTCAGGCACGCAACCAGTTGAGTGTGCACAAGAGGCAGCAGTAAGAGCTCCAGGCAAAGTGAAGGAAACAGGCAGGAACCATAGCAGGCAATGCCACCAAAGCTGAAGCCCAGTTTCATGTGTGTCACTTCTGAAGACATCCTTGAGTCATTTGAAAGGAAATCAGCTTTGGTAGTTTTTTCCACACAAGCTTCCCTGCTAAGCAGATCTTGTTTTGTCTGTTTTATCATCTTTTCCCTTTCACACTTACCTGGCAGGGGAGACAGCAGGATCAAGCAGCTGGTTTTCACAAGGTAGGGCTCATCCCCTGCACTCTGGGTGTCCTGACCCCTGGGATTTCCCAAAATGCAGGAAATTTGTCTGCATAATTGGTAGTAACAGAGTACTGCTCTAGCAGGGGCCTTGGACTATTCTATGATGCTCTGATCTCTTCCTATCACAAATTTGTAATGAAGGTAAAAAGAAAGGATTGAGTGTTTCTAAAAAGCCTTAAACCCCTGGATTTCAATGGCACTTTTCTTTTGGTTTGCAATGCTGCCAACTGCTGTTTCTCTCTTTATCCCTAGGAATAGATTTGTCAGAGTGCCTGCAGTATCCAGACTTCAGTGTTGTTGTTCTTTACAAGAAAGTTATCATTGCCTTTGGCTTTATGGTGCCAGATGTGAAGTACAACGAAGCTTACATCTCTTTTCTGTTGGTGCACCCTGAGTGGAGAAGAGCTGGGATTGCAACCTTCATGATTTACCATCTTATCCAGGTAATGAAATTAAATCATCCCATCAATCTGCCAAAGAACCAGCTCTGCCTCCTTCCTTGTACATTCATGCAGATATTAGAGAGTAAGAACCCTTTTTGTGAATGTTTATGGGAGGAAGTAGCTCCTGCTTTGGAATCTAAAAAGTGTTTAGGAAAACAACCATCCTGGTTATGTCCTCAGAATTAGAGGGATGCTGCACGCTTCAACTGTCTTGCGATTGACTCTGTATTCTTCAGCAGTCAGTAGTTTGTGTAAAAGGAATATTGTAAATAGGGGTTTTAAAGGAGAAAATGAGGTAATAGTGGGCAGGGTCAGATAGAATTATTGCAGCTTTCTTGACGACACCTGGAGGTTTATTTCATGCATTAAATCACTTACTGATCTCACTCACTTTCACTTTTATCCTCTGGTTCAAATGCAGCTGAGTTAATGATAAAGTGTTTGCAACCTCAGTGTTTGTTTAAACTGGCTTGTACTGGGCCTTGTTCCACAGGAATACTTGGGAAAATTAATCTCGGTTAACTAAATGGGTGGTATTAAAGGAGTTAAACTTCATTAAATCTCTGAATGAATATTGTTATTCAAGTGGCCTTAATTCCACTGACTTTCTTGAATTAAATTGCAGGAAAGGCAGCTTAATTTTGAGTAAGGATGCAGATATATGTCCTTGACAGAGCCCAACTCCACAGTTTTACCACTCCCTTGGCAGAGCGGCCGATGGGAAACATTTCTTAATTTGTGGTAGTCGAGATGAGCTGCACTAACAAACTCACCACTGAAACTGTTTCATCCTCTTTCTTATTTGGCTGAAGCAAGGTAGGGAATGCTGGCAAAGCCTTGGGTAGAGTGATCTGTGCTTTGGAAAAGCACTTTCCGCTCCTGGGCTGCCTGAGGGTAACTCTGCTACCTGCACAGGTCTCTGCAGTGCTGACACAGGCCTCTAACCAGTATTCCTTAAACTCACCCCTTGCATTTCCCAGGCAGCTCTGTGTGAAGTGTTGAAGGAAATGGCCCCCAGCTCAGTCTGCTGATGTGAGATGTCAACACTTAGTGGGAATAGGCGCCAAGGTTTGCAGGGATCCAGCAGGTGGACTCTCAGACTTCTCTCTCCAGCAGAGTTGGGGTGCTGGAGTTGGCAAGTCAGCCATAGAAAATCCTCACACCTTTTTGTAGGATGTATCACATCAATTAACATAATCCTGCTTGCATGAAATTCCCTGTTGAGGAAAGCCAAGCAGATTTGAGAGATTTGAGTCTGATTAGGCACACTAGCAATGAGAGATCAGCACTGTATGTTTGGCTAATAAACATGAGGTTTATTTTGCTGTTGCTGACTTTCTGACAGAGGTAGAAGGGGTTTAGTCCTGTAGAATAAATGGTGGTTGTGACCTTCTGTTTCTCTGTTTCTCAGGTTGTAGGTGCTGCTTTGCAGCCTGCTTGGGCTTGGGGTCTCTGTGTAGCTTGAGACACTGATGCTCTCTTTGGATTAAGAGTAGATCACTGACTTTGGGATCAGTGTGCTGAGTTTGGGGCTGAATTCTTGGGAACAGCATAACTAACAGGAAAATGTTTTGATGGAAATGGTGGTGGCTGGTTTTGCTGTCAAAAGTTATCCTCTCATGCATCTGTCCCAGAGAACTAAATTGCATTTTCTTAATGATCTCATTCAAATTTTCTTTTCCCCAAAACAGCTTCCAATTATTTTTTTTTCCTTCCCTCCTTAAGTTCCTGAGAGTTTTCCCCTTAAATGTTCTACCTTGGAGATTTCCTAGAGGGTATTACTGTTCCCACTTAAGAGTTATGATACACTCAATATAGATGGAATGCTATTAAAACACTTGATGAAAGCAGAAAATAAATTATTTCAGCATCTTCATCAGAGTGTTGCTGGTTAAAATAATTTAGGATCTTCAAGGTAACTTCAGCCTTGCTATTATTTGCTGTCTGAACTGAATTTCCTGCCTTCTCAGGAGGCGAGTGCTGTGCCCTGAAGGATGGGAGAGGAGCTGGGTGGGATAGGCAGGAATTCCAGCATGACAGCACAGAGGTGCTCAGGCAGTCCCAGAGAGCTCAGCTCTGTTTGCTGACAGGGAGGAGTGCAGAGCCTGATCCTCTGGCATGTTTTGTCTTTTCTTCAGGCCACTGTATTTGAGATCAGAGCTGTACACCAAGATTATTTTTAATTAACAATTACTTTAGTAATTGACAATGGAAAGATGACAAATTATAATCCCAAACTGCTTTCGTTATCAGAGAATCCAAGTTTCCCAGAAACAAAGGCTTGGAGGAGCAGCAGCAGCGCTCCCCTTGCTGTTGCTATGTGTGGTAACTCCTGTGCTGGGCCCTGTGACTTTTCTCACATTTCCTCAGTACCTTGGATCCCTGAGCTGCTGAATCTCCTCACCTCCGCATTCCCCCAGAGGCTGTCTCGTTCTCTTGCAGTGATATATCCCTTTTTTTCCCTCTCCCCCTCCCTTGGCAGACCTGCATGGGCAAGGACGTCACCCTTCACGTCTCTGCAAGCAACCCTGCTATGCTGCTCTACCAGAAGTTTGGATTTAAGACTGAGGAGTACATTTTGGATTTTTATGACAAGTATTACCCCTTGGACAGCAAGGAGTGCAAGCACGCCTTCTTCCTCAGGCTGCGGCGCTGAGCTGCTGCTGGAGGGGTCTGGGAAAAGCCCAATCCATCCAAACAACTCCCCCAGCTTTTGGTGGGGGATGTTGGCTGCTCCAGGAGAGCTGGAACATGCTGGTGTGTTTATCCCTAGGACTCTGGATGTCAACAGTGAGATGTTGTATGTAGAAAATGCAATCCAAGAGGATTGATTCCTGTGCTCCAAGGGGAGAGGCCTGGAAATGCCAACTAGGATACACTGAAACCACTGGAAAATTGAAATTCCTTATGGGGAATTTTCCTGCCACTGTTACTTGGGAGAGCCTCATTAGCAAACAAACAAAAATACCAAACAAAAAAGTGTTTATCACTTGAGAGGGGCCCCATGGATTTCAAGTTTTGAAAAATGTTGCAGGTTTTTTGTCTCTGTTTTTGTTTATAAGCAAAAATGAACACCTAAGCTTAAATCATTCAGTGTTTCTGTGGTTTGATTGCTTTGTTAGGAAGTGTCTTGACTCTGTGAAGGGAAATAAGGTATTGGTGCCTGTAGCTGGATTTTAACATTAGGAAAGTTCTACACGTGCCAGAACCGTAGTCCTGGAACCATGTTTCAGGAATACCGAAGAGCATGTGGATTCCCGTTACCCCAAGTACAAGGCTCAGAGGAGACACTTTTGTTTTGCTTCCTCCCTGCTGCCTTCCCTTCCCTTCCTTGCTCAGTGTGAAGTTCTCGTAATGCACTGTGTTTTGTGTTCAGAGCAGTGTCAGGTGGGTTTGTGTCTAGGCAGGGTAGGGCACCACAGCTGCCAAATTCAGCTCTTGGGAACCTTCCCACCTCTCTGCCAGTTGTTGGTCTGCGGATCAGCCCTTTGGGCACACCTCCAACCACAGAGCAGCCTCACAGGCTCCAGCACCCACCTCCTCCTGCTACAGGCACTCTGGCTGGAAGAAACCCACAGCAAAAGTCAGTGGGGATGTTTGAAATGCAGGCTCTGATTTGTAGAAGCAGACTGCTCAGAGCTTGGAGGGAGGAGAGGGCAGAGGTGGTTCAGATCCAGTTCTTGGAAGCACCTAGGCTCTAAGTATCAGTAAAGAGGAGAGCAAAGAATAAATACAAATGCCCAAGAATTAAAAAATACAGCCCAGTTTCTCTGGAAGTGGCTCTTGTCCTTTTCCACAGTATAGCAGCTTCTCTCCCTCCCTGACTTACAGTGAACAGAGAGCTGCACTGACCAAAGGCCAGGCTGTGCATTTTAATTATAGATCACATCCACTGGGATGGTCCTTTCACATCGAGCCCACAGAGAGCTACACACCAAATGTGACTTTTTTGTCCTTAATCTACTGTGTGTACCTGACTATAGCAGTAGTTGCCATAGTGGAGTCTTGATTTTGGTAAGAGAAGAGAAAGGGACACAAAATATGTTTATGTGTAGCCAGTGTCCATCACCACCAGCACAAAACCAGTGGTAGTGGGAGGGGAAAGGAGCCCAGCCAAGGTTGTGTGCCCGAATGTCCATGCACATTTCTGTCTGTTTCATGACTGTGTGAAAATTTTCAATGTTCTTAATGTTACGAGTTAGTTGGACTTTGAAAGAAAAGAAATATATGTCTTTATGAATGGAATTAAAGCCCTTCTCTTGGAAAAGCCTGTCTGTAGTTATACTGTTTGTTAAGGTGTCTCTCCATCATATTTCATTGGAATCTAGCAAACTCCAGTATGGCCCTAAGTGGATGTGTGTGGGCAGCTGACCAAGGCAGGAAACTCCTCATTTCCCTACAGACACCCCTACAGAAGGCACGATGCAGCCCTTAGAGGCTCCTCTTTCCAGGAGATATAAAGTAGTCTGAAGATGACCAGTTCTGCATTGTGTTCTCGAAGGTGACCATGAAGATTTGAGGACCGTCTTGCTCTGTGGTTTTGTCTCTCAGGGACTGCCAAGTGACGATGGTGTTATAACAGCCCTGTGACACCGGCTGTGCTGCACCGTTTTATCCAGGTGCTTCATTAAACCCCAGATCCTCAAAGGCGATGAAGGGATCCTGGCTTTGCAAGGGGTGAGGTTCTTCTAAGGCAGACAAAGGGTGTTCTCAGCCCTCTGCTTCCCTCTTGTGCCTCGGCAGCCGGGTGCTGGGTCACCCCAGCTGTGCTTGAGGAGCCAGCACCGCCCTGCTCCGCTGCACGGCTCCTGCACGCTTCCCTGAGCTGGGCAGCGACCGTAGCACTGAGCGAGGAGCCAAACACAGCCTCACAAAGCAAAGCTTTCCTGGAGAATAAAGGCGGAACTTCGCCCTTTCCTAATAGGGCAGCAAAGCCCAAGTGTATCCCTGAGCTTGGACTCGTCGGGACCTACAAAAAGGCGTCCTTCGGGTTGCCGGCCCGGGCTCCGCGGTGCCGTGAGGGCAG
>WEIU01000693.1:56291-80387 GCA_013389925.1 Aegithalos caudatus | reverse complement strand
CACTGCCCCAGCGAGAACAGTCCCGACGTGGCGCAGTGCTTCTTCTGCCTCAAGGAGCTGGAGGGCTGGGAGCCCGAGGACGACCCCCTGTGAGTACCGGCGGCCTCCGTCCCGATCGGCGCCGCCCCGGCCCGGGGGAACCGCTGGGGGCGGCCGAAGGGCTCAGCGAGGAGAAGAGGCTGCGTGCGGCTCGTTGGGAGCTGCTGCCTTCTCTTTTATTTTCCCTTTCTTGTCGCCTTTTTTTCAGGGAGGAACACAAAAAGCACTCTGCGGACTGTGGTTTTCTTTCTCTTCAGAAGGAACCTGCTAACCTGACGGTGCAGGAGTTCCTGAAACTGGACAAAATGCGAATGAGGAAGGCACTTGTACGTACACTGGCTTCTAGCCCTTGGGTTGTTCAGCTGGCCTTATTCCTCACCACGAGGCTTTGTGCAGAGTGCTTTGTTGCATCCAGGCTCGGGCTGGATCGGCTGGTGTGCCCCTTCCTGGTTCTCAGCTGTGCTTTATGTGGGATGTATCCCGCTTTCCCCTCGAAGCTGAACAATACTCCACTTAGTGGTAGACAGTAACATTATTTTTACTCTTTGCAGAAAAAAGAGATTTCTCAGAAGATGACCAAGGTTGAAGATAAAGCCAAGATCCAGCGTTGTAGTATAAAGAATCTGGCCTAGACTGCTGCAGCTTCATAGTTGCCAGTGACATCTGTCTTGTGCACGTGCTGTGGCACTGCCCTGTGGCCTGCCTGAAGGAATGGCTGTATTTCCTGAGGCTACTTCCAGACTGGCTGTCCCTGAGAAGTAGAGGGAATTCTGCTTCACTCCTCTGAGTCTGTCTGGGAAGTACCTGGCATTGCATACATAATCTTTTTCTGCAGGGATTCTCCTAATCTTCCTGCTGGTTTTTTGAGGATTATTACTTATGGGTTTATTTGTGTTGNTTTTTGGTAAATCCAACTGTTTAGAGATATTTCTGTCTCATAGAGATACTGGTAGCTCTGGTGCTAAAAATTGTATTTCTTATAGGAGTTGACATGCATTTCCATTTTTGTACTGGATGCTTTTAGATACTTTGGGACATGAAAGGGGAAGGAGCTTTAAAAATACTTCAGGGATTTAGGATTGTGGCTAATTACGTTGAGTTATACCACACCTTAGTCTAGCTGGTATTCTTGTAAATTTCTGTTTGTAGTTGGCTGCTGCCTTGTGTTGGTGCATTTATAAATAAAAGTTGAAGGCAGAACAACAAAATAGTTTTACTCAATTTTCTGGATGACAAGAATGTGACCTTTACTGCAATGGGCTGCGCTGAATGCAGTTTTAACATCAAAAAGGAAAATAAGGTCATCATTACAGCTTGCAGTTCTGTTACTCAAGTGTCACACTCTAGTAAGCAGTGTTCATCAGGCATTATGGACATTTCAGAGACATTGAAATTTATTTGTGCCTGGGAAGGTTTGGTTTGTCCCTTTGTTTGGAAAGAAAAAGAAAATTTGCAGAATAGTGTGCAGTCAGAGAGGAATTGTGCTCTGAACTGCCAGGAAGGAATGGGGCAATCCCAGAGAAAATATCTGACTGTTACCAGGCCAAGCTGATCACACAGGGTTGTGGATTCTGCAGACAAAACTGGACACGTGATCACATGCTGCCAAAGTCAAAGAACCTTCAGCTTTATTTGAGGAAAAAGTTTGTTGTAATAACACACTGATGAGAAAATGTTCCTGTGTCTCATAAGTTTGTTCAATGTTCTCTATCCAGACTTACTTGGAACAGTGAAATAACCTTATTATCTCCAGCTGCAACAGCCAAATCCAGTGCTGAGCACCCTGCTGCGTTCTTCTTTTGCACGTTGGCATTGCAGCTGTAAATAGAGCACATTGGTTTAAACTACTTAATTCATTGCAAGTGACTGCACTTAGTGATGCAGTGGCTTGTAGGTGAATGGTGATGTAGAGTAACTTTGGAATTTCTGGGGGCTCCTTCCTGCTGGGACACAGGGCAGGCTCTGGCCCCCCAGCGGTGCCGAGCAGGTCTGTGCTGGCAGGCTGGGGGGGAGCCTGCAGCTGAGCTGGGGGCCCACAGCACCTACCATAACAGGGCTCGGATGCACTCCTCTCCCTCCAGTCCCAGCAGAACTGCCTCGTGGAGAGCTGTGTTGTTGTGCCTGCACAGGAGGAATGAGCAATGCACTTACTACCTAAGGAAACTTAGCAAATAAAACAGGAAAATGAATAGAGGGACACAGAGCACACTAGAAGTGTGGTAGGCTTTGGTGGCATTTATCATATTGAAGTGAATGGGGGAAGGAACTGAATAGAACAGCACTTTTATAACAAGTGATGAGAAATCTTCAAAGCTGGCAACGAAGAGGGAGTGTGGGTACTGCCATTGAAAGGAGCACATTTGTGGAGGAGAGGTGGGGTTTAGCTCTCTCTAAAACTCAAGCATGTGTGACTTTTTTTGCTAAAACTTGGAAAGAGATGAGGCAGAGGATCAGAGCTCACTTACGGCCCTGACTGCTGGTCAATGTCAGCCCCTTTCTGCACCAGAGGGGAGATGGCTCCTGGGTGCTTGTTCAGGACAGCAATTGTGAGGGCAGGGCGCTCCTCCTCACTCAGGGAATTGGGGTCAGCTCCCTGGAACAGAGCAGAGGCAAAGGGAGCTGATAAAACCATACAGACTCTTCAGCTCCCACCTTGCTTTTGTGTTATACCAATTCAAGTTGACAAATGGGCTTCATGCTCAAGACAGAGAGAGGTTCAAAGTGTGTTTTACTTTCTTCTGAAAATGTTTGTCGTGTAGCTCAAAGCCAGAGTAAATGAAACAGAGATCCGCAGAGCAGAAACAGATTATGCTTGCTTTTGCTATACAGAGGACTTGATCCTAAATTATAAAACTAATACTTTTTTTTTTTTTTTTTTTGGTTTGGCTTTGACAAACCCAGAGAAGACTGCCTTATGCACTGACCAAATAGAAATTTGGGGAGACCATCTATACATGTAAAACAGGCCCTATCTTCTCTAAAATGCTCTTTCAGTCTGAGGACTGGTATTGTAAGGCTGTTGCCTCCTAATAATCAAGCTGAAGTTGCATTCCAGACTAACTTTCATGCAGTAAACAGACAGAGTTGAAAAAGGAAGCTTCAACAAGTGTAGCTTACATCACTGAGCAATTGTTCTATGAAGGTGATTCTTCCTTTCCCAGTTCGACCCAGTTCATCCAGCAGCTGTCTGGATTCTGGCTGTGGGGACATATAACAGCCAGGAACATTTCACACAGGGAAATACAGGTAAGTGGGCCAGATTCTGCCTTGGAATGAAAGTGCAAAATGCACACAGTGGCATGAATTTGATGTATCCGAGCCTCGTTGTTACTAATCCCTGACTTCTTTGGGAATGTCTTTCTGAACCTGAGCAAGTGTTGGGTAACCCTGGCTAATATCTCACTACTGAGGTCTTCCTTCAGCAAATGTGTCTGCAGATGATTGACTTTAGGTCAATGCAGCTCTCCAGGGCTGTACAAAGATCTGCCCAGCACAGTAAAATTAAACATGGCTACATCTTTAGGACTAAAGTTTGAAGCTTCCAGAATTTGTGGAAGTATTTTAATTTAAAAGTGTGTATGTTTTGCCTTAGTGACATTAGTTTACTAGATCTTAACAAACAACAAAACCTAAAACCTTTTTCTTTTATATATTCCCCGCTTTCAATCTTTTCTCACTTTGAAAGCTCAGTCACTTGACCAAGCATTTTTATCTCTGGACTCATATCACAGAGCTCTCTATCTTCTCCCACATTTGAGCTGGCTGACTGATCCAAGCTTAGATTAATGTACATTTCCCTTTTGAAATTTTCCATGTCATTACTGACAATCCCTTTAGTAGACAGTTCTTTCAGGAAATTCGATCTCCAGTGTAAGTAAATCCTTGCTTCTTGAATTAAACTCAGCCTCTATGGAGTCAAATGTTGTAAAGTCAAGGGAAGGTGACAATTCCTCCATATGATGTTGCTTCTGAAAAAAATCTGTAAGAGAATCACTGCAACAGTCCTTAGGCCTAATGCAGAGTCAAAATTGAATGGGTTCAAAATGAGAGAAAATCTAAATTCTTAGAAGAAATTAGTTATTTTCAGTTCTGAACTAAATGTCAGTTAGCCATGTTCAGGTTTTATATTAAGTTGGACTTTAATCCCCTGCCCTGCCCCCAGTTAGGGTGCGAACCTTTCTAATTTAACGCCCGGATGCTCTCCACGCTGCTCCTCTATAAATCCTTTTTGCTGTATTTGCAGAAGATACTTACAGAGAGCTTATATTCCTGTCCCATGAGTGTTTTTGACTTGGTTCTCTTTATTTTGCCTCTTGAATAGAAAAGATTGTGATCATCTCTGCCTACCAGAGAGGAAAACAAGTGTTAATTCAAAGCAAAGTCAGTATCCTAACTACAACTTGGAGGAGAGATCTGCAAATAATTTATTCACAATCAAAGCAGTATTTATCAGTTTCCCACATGAGAAAGTGATGAAATACTTGTTGCAGTTCATACTAGTTTTAACAAAAGTTTGTACAGCTCCCAGTGCAGTGACTGCCTCTTGCCAAGCCTCAGACTGGAAGCACAAAGTGGATGAAACTTACATGTGAATTAAGTATGTCAAATGATGCTATAGGAATTTCTGAATTGTAATGCTGACTTTGCAACTGGTTGATTTAATGAAAACCTAAGTCCAATATGAGATGCCCAAAATGTTGAGGCTGTTACTGACATCAGTGGAAGATGGCAGTTAAACAAAATCTCTGCATTAATGTATTTCATAATTTCTCATCTTTGCCAAATATGCCAGAGCTGGCAGTCCCAGGCAGAAACAGTGATAATGTTGATGTTTGTTCCTATAGTAAAAGAGTATGTGAAACATCTAAAGTTTTAGTGCTACAATAAAAACACTCCTGTGACCTGTGGCTGCAGTTTACTGGTCTCAGCTCTCCAGGGATGAAGTATTCCCAGGAGTTTTTGAGTCTGTGCTTAAATCTCAACTCAGACACATTTTGAGACTTAAGAGATCAACCTAAATAGGCACAGAATGTTTGCCTGCCTTGGTGTCCAAGCTTCCAAGCACTACTGTATTCCTGACCACTGTATTTATGGTCTATTGTAAGGACAGAGGAAAAAAAAAATCTCACCCAAATTAGTCTGACTGCCATCCTGTCCATCTGTGACTTCTGTTCCAGCACTCAGGTAATCATTGCTGAACTTCACTGCTCTGTTAGGATGGATAACCTGTAGAACCATCAAATGCAGGCAGTTATTAAGATTATCATGTAATGCTGCTATAATCTTAGTAGCACAACACTGTTGCATATGAGAAAATACATAGGCTTTAAATATCAGTGTCAAATTACCATAAGACATTATCATATCTAATTTAACTCTGTTTTGAGGCAAAATTATGTAGCAATTTTTTTCTGAACCTTGTGTTAGGTATTTCTTTTGATTTGGAAAAAAAGTGATACAACCTCACTTAACGAAATGAAGATTCTCATCCAAATGAAAGTGTTTCTACCACTTGAGAAATTTCACTTCTGAAATTATGTGATACAGCTTTTCAGGCCTCATGTGGCAAGGTAAGCTTTCCAGGATTCCACACAAGAGAGAGTCAGAATTTTGGATTTTTGAAATGGTAGGTTTTCATCTTTGAAAAGCTGGAAATGTATATGTTGTGGCTTTTGGAACATGGTAATTCTTGAGACAGAGATTCCAGATTTTGAATAGAGTTAACAAGAGCTCTGACAAAAATTATCTCCAAACCACTGAAAATTACTAAGCTTAGTTTTTAAGAGCATGCTTTGCAGGCTGAAGAAAAGCAGGATCTGAGGTCAAAAGCTAAGGTGTGCTACAATCATCAAACAACATCAGCCGAAAAAAGAAAGTTAATACTAATAGCAAAAAATGTGATGATAGCACCACAACCATGAAGTCTGGCTTAATCAGATAAGACTACCTGTTCATCCAGCTCTAACAGAGACAGAAAAAATATTCTTTTCTTTGCAGTGATAAGTTAACACCCTCTGAACAAAAGTATTTCTTGTTTAGACCTGAATTTAAAATGTATCAGCATTACATTGCTCTAGTTACAGCTTTAGACCAGCTGCCTCTCAACAGGCCCCCTCCCATGAACTGACCTTGTTAATAGCAGCAAAATTCAATGTAATAGTGACTTCACAGTCACCTTCAGAGATGGTGCCATAATTAATCTAGAGGGAAACAGCAACTGTTAGTATGTCTTAGCAAAAAAACCCCACAGAAATACTTTTAGGAAAAAGTCTTGCTGATGGTGTTTCTTGTGCAGGCAATGCACGAAATCACACCTGTGGCCTTTGCCTACTTGTGGTGTTGTACCAACACTTCCCATGTCAATGCAAAAGGGGCTGGTGTTTTTTGAGTTACTGGAAATTTCACAACAACTGAAACGCCAAGTGAATCCAAAACTGTAATGAGTCTTGCATTTCATGAATGTTCAGTCAATCTCCACTGAGATTTTGTAGCTACATAAAAGGCTGTGTTGTTCTTGGGACTCCCAGATCCAGGAGAACTGGTGGCTGCTTTAGTGACACCAGTCTGGGGAAGCAGAGTGTATTAAAACTTTGGTACCTTTGTGTATGAATTCCTTGAGACAGTACTGCTGGCAACAAGTCTATGGAAGTCATACAAAAGTGCACAGGGGATTATACAGAAGTGGAATGAAGATTTATTGCAGCTGTTTGAGAATCTTCAGGTAAGGTTGGTTATATTTCTAATCCACATGAAAAACTGGAAAAGCAGCATTAAACCCAGATAGTTGGCATCTTCTTTGAACCGTTGCTGTTACTTTTGGAGGCACTGCTTTTAAGACAATACACTGACAGGAGGCCAAGAATCAGCAGGAATAGCCTTCCCTAGGCAATTTTTTATTCTTCAGGCCTATCTTTTGAGTTCTCTAGCAGAGGAAACAATTTGCAATGGACTGTACCTCAACTTAGTTGCACTGCAGCTTCTGAAGATCCTGGTCGACAATAGATCTCAGTGGGTATAGAAATCAGGTGCAAAGCATCTACTGGAGTATCTATTCCTTAGGAAGGAGTCCTACAATGTTTCCACCTTCTTACTATATTAAAGCAGCTGAGCAAAGGCTTTCTCCCTTTATAGCTCTTAGGTGAGAGAATAGGAATTGCCATTGGAAAAAAAAGTGGAAAAAAGTATTCAGGAAAAGACTGTTCCGAAAAATGGAACAACCAAATGAGACAAATGACACATACAAACAGGTCAACATCTAAAGAAACGGAAGACATTTATTTTTCCAGTGTTTATTTTTCCAGTGTTTATTTTCCAGCAGCCACAATAATCTTTTCATGACCTGCCATAGGAAGATTTACTCACAAGCTCCTTCCTACCTTTCCCATTTGAGGTTCTCCAATCAGTGTTCTGAATTCAAGGTTGTTCTGGGCATAGCTTCTAACATGAGCACAAACATGATCCAGCTGTTTTCTCCAGTAACCTGTTCATAGGGAGTTAAGCAGGGGACAAATCCTTAAAATGTGATTAACATTCCTTCTAGTCAAAGATGGAAGATTTAAAAGGTAGTGTAATTTCACTGACATTGAGAAAAAATCTGTAGAAAATTCACCTGATCAAGAAAATGAGCGGGAAGATATATCCTAAAAACTAGGTGAAACACTGTTTTATCCATAGTTATAATTCATCCTTAGGGCCCTCTTTTCACAACAAAGCCATGTCTTGGAATTGTTATAAATGCATACTATGAAGTTGACTTTTAGCAAATATTAACGTGATTGCTATACAGATATAGTTCTTATTTTCTGCTATCAGCAAGGTTTGGACATGGTAATGGGACAGCTGACATATGGTTATGCTTGTAATTGAACTGCCTGGGATAGCATCCAGTAAAACGTGTGGTGAGGACCCTGCTGCTGACATGCCAGCTACCAGCACCAGCTGCCTGTGGAAAGAATGGACCAAGGCCCAAGATGGAGAAGTAAAGAAGATACAGCCAAGAAACACACATGCTCTAAGAAGGAGGATCCAAGGAGGAGCCATGCTGAACAGTTCCTGGAATATGGAAACTAGGTTGTGGAAACTGAATGCCAAGTCACCTGGCTGGCCATAATTTGCATTTTTCTATCTCCTAATTGTCTTATTTGTTTATTAAACCTATTTCTTAAAATTTATAAGTGAACTTTGTTTTTCACAGAATGATCCTTAGGAGTCCAAACTGGTCCTGTGTGAAGGGAAAATCTCACACTATGCCAGATCATAAGAAAGGAAAAAATATTACACTTAAGCTATTATGTGTTACTGAACCGATTTTTGTTGATTTGGGATAACTGACAGGGAACAATAAGCCAAATCAGAAAGAAAACAGAATCAGAAATCAGAAAGAACAAGAAAACTGCAGACACAAACTCAGGGTACACAACATTTTGGTCTGTGTAAATTATCCTCCAAATAAATTCCTTCCAATTATACATGTGAGGGCACATTAAAAGCTTAAGCATTCCTGCTCCTTTTCCTGTCAGGATCTCTGGGACAGTGTCAGCATTCCTTTATGCTGATAGAGGGCAAAAAACATGACAGGCTGAATGTGCCTGGATTAAAAACTCATCTTAAGCCATGTAGAGCTTTTGCACGTCCTGTTCAGGCAATTCCAGAGCTACATTCTCTTTTAATCTGAGAAAAAAACAAAAGGACTTGTTCTCATTTTTAACTAATTATTTCAAGGATTTGGCTAATTTCCTTTTTTAGCATCCTCATGGCAAGTACAGAGCATGATTCATTTTGTTGTAAATAAACTGTGTAGGCTTGGCAACCTCATTTAACTTTTTTACACAATGCAGCTGCTCTGACCTTATCCTTTCCTTCATGTTAAGTAAGCTTAAAACAGTGAAAAGAGACCAAGCCAGAAAGAAAGTGCTGCTCTGGCTTTTACAAGACAAAGCAAAGGCACAAGGAGTCTTGTGTTTGGCAGACTCAAGGTTGAGATAGTATGACAAACTAAACCAACAAATCTTACTTGTTAAGCAGCTTTAAATAAATGGAAAAAGAAGGATGCACAGAACAACATAAAATGTCCCCTGCTGTGGTCTCATATACAAAAACTAAAACAAGTTGAAAGTAGTATTTCAAACATCTAAAATCAACTACTTGGTGAGTGATCTCTCCATGGAAGTCAGTATTATTTGCAATAAAGTGGTTCATAACTAGCCTGATTTGAAAAAATCCAGATGGTCAGGAACATACTCTTGCATGCATGATGTTTTATTAGATCTCAAAGGATTTTTGGCAGCATTGATAAAATACTTGAATCCATGCTGTCAATAGCAGATTACATCTCTATCACACTGATTTAACTTTTGTTACAGTAGAAAAGGGAAATCTTTGTTAAATATACCTGGTAAAAGTCTTGGCTCCTGTCCAAAACAGACTGAAAGTACAGCAAAAAAAGAAATACAGTACACAACAGAGGATTAGTGGTTTGGTACTGCTGGTTTTTTTTCCCCTTTCTTAGCTTTTAGTATTTTTTCTTTAATCTTTACGCATGAAAAGAAGGTTAGTTAATAGTTGATATGGTCGAGAAATAATAAACTCCACCACTTTATTTAATCACTTGTATTTAAAAACTTTAATATCAAATGTCTGATCCTATTTTGATTGAAGAAAGAATGGTCATCTTTGGCATATATAGACAAATATTTCCTGGGTGATAGTGCATAGTCTTGTTGATACAGATAGTTTCAAGCCATGTATACAACTCAGCATGAACTGACTGTAAGAGACATTTATTGATTTATGGAATGAAATAAGTTCCTCAGTCCTTGGTAGGATCTAATGGAAAATACATTACACAGTGCAATTTCAACAAAGTTACCTCTGCTAAAGTGGATAAAAATTAAAAGAATTCAAAAGTAGCTCAGAATTTATTCCTGACCTTTCCCAGTGACAGCAGTTCTCACTCACAAGTCAACAGCTGTACTTCTGATAAACAAATATTCAGAGTTACTTTGCTTTTTTCTTGGCACTATTAGGGGCCAATCCTTTCTTATTTCTGACTAAATTAAGCTCCCTGACATTAAGTGTTGTATTTCCTGTAGTGATGCCTAAGAGAAATGTCACATTTCAGGGGAAGGGAGGAGGAAAACAGATTTCCCCAGTGATTATTTTAAAAATCAGCGTCTGCCTGAATACAGACACACAGAGTCAAAACAGGAATTTCTAAAATGTATTAGCAACTTCTAGTACCCAACAGAAAATGAATTCTGGTAACAGCCTGAGGGGTTGACCATCTGATTGCTTAAGAGAGCTAGATGGGAAAGTGGAACTAAAAGAGTAATTGCTCCTCCAAACCAGGGTTTGGTGCTGTAATGATTTAAAATTAACTTGCTCTATGGGTTGCCCAACTGGACCTCCCTGTGAGATTAAAGACCATTTTTCCCACTTGTAGGTATAGAAGAAAGGATTACAGATGGCCTTGCCCCTGATAAGTCACAGTTGTACTAATTACCAAAGAAGAGGAACTGGCCTTGCCCTTAATGGGTTGCAACTGTGACTAATACAGATAAGTGTGATAAATGGGGTGGGTTGGTTGGCCAGAAGGAGGACTTTGAAGGAGATGCTGAAGGAAGACCTTGAGGAAGGAGATTCTGAAGGAATGATCAGGAGGATGAAAGGACTAGGCAAAACAGTCGAGAGAATAACTGCTGTGAGGTCAGTCTAGGTCTGACTGTTAGAGCCTGTTGTTGTTGGAACTGCAGTCATATTCAGGCTAGGTAAAAACCTGTATTCAGAGTCTGCAAACTGACCCCTGTAGTCAGAGTTCAGCAGGAAATAACCAACAGTCAGAGGCTGCAAGGGAAACCTACAGCAGGAGCTTGCTGCAGCCAGAGTCAGTGAATGGTTGGAGGCAGGATGGCTGAGCTGTAAAGAGGAATAAACCAGGACCCTTTTCATGCTGTGATAAACAAAAAGTCTGTTTATCAGCTTATTTCTACCCTCTAACAAGAGGACTGCTGCAACACTCACTGAGCCATTTATTAGAGCCCTAATTAATACTGATGGACTGTCTTTCAAGGGTTTGGGATCCAGAAAGCTGAAGATTTCTCAGGATAGTAAAACTAAAACTTCTAAAAATGGCAAGCATTTAATGATGGCAAACAGTCAAGTGATTCCACAAAGAACAAAGTGACCACAGAACTCACTGTGAAAGAAAGTTGTCTGCAATATTGGTACTGCTCCTACTGTAGTCTGTGAGAGGAAGGACTCTTCAATGAGTGATGTTTTCATAATTCTATTAAAAATCCTTTCCTCTAATTTAGTTTGTTTGCTTCTGTAGCTTCTATAATTTACTCCACAAGAGCATCCCAAACAAGCTCCTCATGCAGAAAAATCTTCATCATATTTTCAAGAGCTCTGACTCCCTGTGTCTTGGAGTTTTGTTTATCAATATCCCTGCAGGTGCCATCATAGCTCTAGCTGAAGTTCACATTGTAAGGGCTGGGGAAGGTCCTGGGAACTGGGAGCTGTTCAGTGGTTTCCAATTCACAGACAGGACACCTGCCTCCAGTCTTGTGGGATCTGAAGAAATCAAACTGCTACCAAACTATTAAGTGCATGGGTCAGTAGCCCCAATTTTAATATTGCTGTTAGCTTTCTTTTAGCTATTGATGGAGATCAGTGATTGAATTCGAAGGCAGTGCATTTACAAGTGACTGTTGGAAACACTTGTAAAGATGTGAATCAGTGTCCTACTGATGCCACATTCCATAAACTCTAATATTTTCAAGAAAAAAGCAGGGTCATAAATTGTTTAGAAATAATGAAATCAGAACTTCTAACCTTTTCCAGGACTAATGGCTGTCAGGAGAGGCTTATGATCACTCATCTTTTCCACCTTTTCTTTTTGTGAAATCAGCTCAAGCTCCTTCTTTTCCAATAGTTTGCTGGATGGGTAAAAAAGTCCAATGGTTTGGGTTCCTTTATCTTCTCTTTCTGTTAGTTCTGCCCTTGATTTGGGCAAGGAAACAGGACAAGTTTGCCAGGCAACTTGAGCCTGTAATTGTTTTGCCTGTGGGAGGCGGAGGAGAAGGAAAAATGTAAGTAATATAGATATAATTCAGTGACTTACAAGATATTATAGATATAATTCAAGAACTAACCAGAACAGTACATCAAATTGTAAGGGAATGAAAAAGCTAGTAGGAAGAATAATTAACAATTTTTAATTTTAATTACCAGTCTGCAACAACAATGCAACTTATCACAAATACTCAAGTAAAATCCAAGTTCTTCACGCTTGCCAACACTTTTATAGGGCAAGAGCTGGCCTTGCTAAGTATTGGGCTCTTTCTTGAAACAGTTTTAAAAAGCTATTCCTTTGGTGTGAAAGAATACCTTGTATCAGCAGACCACAAATAATTCACAGCCAATAAGATAAAAGTACTTCAAGAGCTAAGACTTTTGAAAGGCTGATTGTTTCACACTTTGCCATTAGAAAGAGGCTGGATCAAGGCTATGGGCTGAAGCTGCTTTTCAGCAGAAAGCAAAACTAACATTTTTGCCTTCCTTGTGGTCCCAGCCCACAGCATTGTCCCAAGCAAATGAATGGAGCTGTGCTGATCCATACCCCCAGTGGGGCAGCCTCTCGGCTGAGTTCAAGCCTGGCTTTGTAATACTGTGTGTGCTACCTGAGAGGATCCCAGTGAGTCCCCAGGATCCATGGGACTGCCAGGAGAGCTCTGTCTGGATGGGGGTTCTATGTAGACACCACAGGACACGCAGAAACGAGCATAGGGCTGGTTGCTGGTACCACACTTGGAGCAAGTAAAATATGATGGAGGAGGTCCAGGCTGGAAAGTTCAATGCAACATTTGTCACTAGAGAAGCACAGGATGAATGACTCAGAAATTATAAGAGCAGAGGAAGGAATTAACAGGAAGTAAAGTACCACCCTGAGTGCCCTAGTACAGTACAGGACTAATGGTTATGCATATAGGGGAATGTTTCAAATTTTATGTGCATTCAGCTTATGGAGAATAAATTCTCCTTGAGTGTGGTCTTGGGTACAAGGGGGAATTGTTTACATTGATTGTAACTCTACTGAGCAGCAGTTAAACACTTGTCCTTACTGAAGTTAAGGAGGCCTTCAGTCAAAACAATCGCATGCATCATCTCATGTCTGGCAATTGCCTGTATAGATGATTATAGAGTTGTTTTGGGAAAATTTGCATTGGGTCAGACTATACTTTAACCTTTGGTGATTGTTACTTTGTCTGAGCACAGGGCTGTTGCATCTCAGCTGACAAAATGATCTGGTGCTTGTTGAGCCATGATAATTTGTTTGCAATTCTAAACGCTTGGGTCACTGACTGATGTGGGGTCAGGATGTCTTCTAAGCCATTCATTTTCCATACACAATCCTCTATGTTGTCAGCAAGTATCTTGGTCATACCAGTGTTACTGACTGACAGGAGCTTTGCACAGAGAAGTGTGACACTGCTGCAGAGAAGCAGCAGCAGGTCTGTCCCCACAGACAGCAGGAGCACGTGCCTTGGCCCCGCACCAGGCGCAGAAGCGGGCGTCGCTCTGGTTCACGCCACTGCATTTTGAGCACTGGGCTGTCCCTGGCCTCTGCTGGCCCTGGAGAGATGGGAAGGAGTCTCCTCCAAACACGGGCTGATGAAACAAAACAAGCATTAGGGAGAAAATGCTCCTCTTGAAGCAAAGTCCACAAGCTTTGTAAGGGGAAAGAGAAAAGCAAGCTGCTCTTACAACATAAAGTAATATTCAACCTAGAATAATTATTGCAGCTTAAATGAGCAACAGTGACCTGCATCTAACCTATAATTTCATTTTGCTTTACAAAACCATAGTAAAATGTAGCATTAATTAATTTAAAAATATTTCTAGCAGAACTAGCACCAAAAAATAAAAACTTTGAGTGGTGTGGTTTTAAGCTGAGTATTTAATAGAGCCGTATGTATCAGTACAGATGAAATTAAGATTGAGGCTCCTCTGCTGACAAACTTGAATTTTCAGATCCAACACACAATTTTCTTTGTACCTTTCTTTTTAGTAGTATGGCAGGGAGAATGTGTTCAGGCAAGGAGTTTCCTCACAATTTGGAATTTGCTGTGTAAATATTTTTTTGCACTCTTTTGCCTTGTGCAAATTATATATTACCCAACTTTTCTATAATTAACTTATATGAGTAAGCAAAAGAAACAGGATTTTTGTCTGAAACTTCTAGAGCTTAAGTATAGATCCCAGTTAGGACAAATAGGACTTTAAAATGTTTTGTTAGGTTTTGCCTTAAGGCTTATGCAGTTCATTTTCTCTACAAGTCAGGAATATAGACAAGGGACAGAACCCAAGGAAAATTATTTTGATTAACCATAACAGCAAGTAAGCAAACACAAAATAACCCTGTTATAATCTGTGGCCTGCACTGCAATTTGAACAATGTAATTTGGGGATTCAGTTGGAAAATAAAATTTACAAAAGCAGTCTAATATGTTCAAAATATAAATTATTTAATAGCCATTAATAATAATATCAGCATTTTTACTATTAAAATACTAATCACTAATTAATCACTTATTAGTAATTTTTCTGATTACTGTTAATAATTATTAGTAAGCATTTAACTTTCTCAGCTAATACAGGTCTCACATTCAAGTCACATGCTTAACTACATATACTACATACTATCTACACACAAATCTGCATTCAGTGAAGCAGACAAACATACATTTCACTTAGGTAAGTACAGAATCCTACTGAAATTCACTTTGAAATGACACTTATGTGGCTATACAAGAGACTTTTGCCTCTAGCTACAGACAGTTTTAGAACTCAGGATGTTAATCATTATAATCAAAAGATTTTAACTTGCAAACTATTATTGTTCTATTATTTTTGTATTTACCACCACCTGGAGAAGTGAAATGTACCAGACACTTTTCATACAAGACTTTTCAGAACTGAAACTAAAATTCTTCTAAGGAACCAAGGTAAACAGGGAGTTGAAACAGAACAATTTTAGGGGTAACATTTCAGTGCTTTTCTCACCTCAGTGCAGAATCACAGCCAAATATAAGCATGCTAGCTGTATGCATGTAGGAGAAGCAGCAAGTGGAGATTAGAAAAATAATGTAAAAGTGGAGATATGTAAAGTAATGTAAAAGTGTATTCTATTTTCAGAAAATAACTGAAATCAGTGTGAATGATGTTCCTGTTGTATATACTCAATTTTTCTATTGCAACTGAAAGTAATCTGGACACAAACAAGACTCCCTTGGAGTCAAGACTACCCATTTTCTAAGAGCCTTCTGAGCTTTCTCAATGACATTCACAATCCTGACTTCCATGACAGAAACTTGAAGGTATATGAGACACATTTGTAGTGGAGCTTCTGTGGGAGGACTGGACTTAAATATGACATTAGGGAGAGAATCTCTGCTTTGGTAACACAGGGACATGACTACAGTTTTCCAAAGACAAGGGATGTTCTGCTGTGGTTTGATTCATCCAGTGTGACTGAAGTCTTACCATCTGCACATCAGGCAGTTTGCTCTCACAAGTTGCACAGTGTTTATGATGAAGAGGATTTCCTGTGCCACACACCTGGCAAATGACTTTGCCCTTTGAAACAGAGAGAAAATACATTTCACATGGTATTTGAAAACTGTCAACAAAAAGACAAAGAAGACTTGATCTTACAAAGTGCTGTGGTTATTTGGCCCTGCAGATAGAGAATAGCCTTCAAGTGTGGGTTGTTTCACACTTTAGTTAGGCCATGTTGCCTGCTCATCACATGGGGACTATTTTTTTTAAATAGTATAGTATGGTACTGTTTCGTCAGGAGATTAATTAGCAATATCTCCAGGTTTTTGTATACTCTGGTTTCAGTTTGCTTAGTCACTATACTCACAAAAAAAAAAAAAATAGACAGCCCAGTATTTGCACAAACAATTATTAATAATATAATACCATAATACTTTGAGGTACCTTAAGAGACCTCTGATGGTGAGTTGACCCTGGCTGAAGAGCAGGTGCCCACCAAAGCTCTTCCATTACTCCCCTCCTCAGCTAGACAGAGAAGAGAAACTATAATGAAAGGCTCATGAGTTTAAGGGCAGGGAGAGATCACTCACTGATTACTGTCAGGGGAAAAAACAACTCACCTTGGGCAAAGTCACTGAATTTATTACCAATCAAATCAGAGTAGAAAAATAAGGAATTAAACCAAATCTCAAAACCCACCTTCCTTCCTGGACTTAACTTTCCTCCTGATTCTCTGTCTCCTGCCTTCCTCAGCAGCACAGGGAAATGGGGGTTAAGGTCAGCTCATCACACATTGCCTCTGGTGATCCTTCCTTCTCAATGGAAGTATGTCCATGTCTTTCTTGTACTAGGAAAATGTTAATCCCTTTTTCCATTCAAGCTGTTTTTAATCCCACTAACTCTTAAAGCTGTCTATAATATAATTATATAAAGCCAGGTTGGATCAAAATATTTGCAGTGAAGTCAGCTGTTACAAAAATGCATACCAGGAGTTAAATCACTATTTTGTTTTACTTATTCTCAATTACCTTTATGCAGGTGTTGTTTTGGGGCTGCAGCTGTGGAGCTATTGGTGACTCACAGATAATGCAAGTGGGTGTATTCATTGGCACAAGATGTCTGCATTCAAGGCAGGGTGCTGTCTGGAGGAAAAGCCACATCACAGTTAAGGACCACAATGAGATCATTAAGATCATAATGAAGTTTCAGTATTTTTCTAGCTGGAGTCTACATCAGCAGCAAGGTCACTAGAAACATAGCAATTAACAGCAACTGATGCTGATATTAATCCTTAAAGATCAAAGGATCATATCATACTGAGAAAATATTAAGAAATCTGGAAAGAGAATGCCAGAAAGATATTAGGTAATTTTCACTAAAATTAAAATGCTACTATAAAATATAGTAGAACTGGAAAGGTGCTGTGGTCTTTGAGGGGACCTGTGAGCAGGCTTTCTTTCTGTTTCAAAACTTAAATTACAATCCTGTTATTCCAGTCACCCACTTCATACAGGTGATTGAAATTCTTGTAATTATGAACCTAATCTAAAGAGGTAGTGAATCTCAGTCATTACATAAAACTACAGCACTGCCCACACCAGACAACTTTCTGATGATACAGGATAGGAAACACACCATTGACTTGGTAGATCAGGTTAATGTCTCTTGGGAAGAGCTTAGGGAAGACAGTTACACACACCACTGCAAAATCTTGATGCATATGCCCACACATGCCACCATTTAAACTTTCAAGGCTGGTACTGTTGCCCAACATAGGCAAATAATTCACTTTTTCATTGCTTTCCTTATTAGAATATATGGCACTTGAATAAATCTATGGTCAGTTTTGCCCATTGTTGGAGAATTTCATTGGGTCCAGTGCTAAGGGCATTGAGCAGAACGAAGCAATTAGAGCAGAACTTTCAAATGAAAGTGTGAGTAGGTAGCAGGTTTGCCAGCATTGACTGTGTAACTTGCAGAGGCTGTTGTTCTCTCCAAGGATGATGTGTGGATTGCTATGATGTTTTGCTGACCTGTGTTCCTTCAGGGAGTGGGAAGCACTGGACTGGCACAGGGGGGATAGGAGATCCACAGTTCTGGCAGAAGTGAGCCAAGGGCTCAGACAGGCGAGGGGCAGAACAATGTGCACATCTGAAAATAAGAGCAAACTGGCTGAGCTTGGTTTCGTATTGCACTGCTGCAGAATAATAATGAATAATCTGGAATTTGTTGTGACAAGACTTAGGCCACTGATTTCTCAGTTGTTTCCAAGCTGTGGTGGGACACCAGACAATGCCCCAACATCCATGATATGGAGTTCTGAACTCTTAACAGCGTTGCAAACTAGAAAGCTCTCTGGCTACTATGGAGTTTAATACTTTCCTCCTCCTCATGGGAGGTAAACAGGTCTCCAGAGAGGCAGTCTGTGTCAGGCCTCAGTGGTGCACTACAGGGAGCCACTGATGTCGATCACAGAACCTTTCAATGATAAGCATTAATGTTCTGGGACACTACTCCAGTGAGCAGTGTTCACAGTGTTCACCTACAGCACTGAGGCTGTACTATAATTTGAAGAGACAGTTTATCCCCTGATCCTATGTGTGTCAGAAGTGGTTTTTTTTAAGGGAGATAAGACAGCTGATAACTGGCAGTTGAAAACTACATTTAGGAAACAGAATTTTCAAAGTCCTACCTATATTATACACTCCAGTTATGAGCCAGTGTCTGTCTTTGCCTTCCTAATTTTTATAGAGGCCCATAGTGTTATCAGCTTGGTTGCAAAAGGCTCAGATACTTTCCAAGGGACAAATATGTTAAAAGGAGAAGTCACTTACTTAAAGAAATCTGTTCTGCTCTGGATCCTTGACACCTGCGTGCTTGCTAAGCTTTTTTGGCTAGTCACTGCAGAGGAACTTGCAAACTGAAATAGAGGTAATCCTTTAGGCTTTAGTAAGGAAATATTTGCAAAATGCATATAAAGATAGAAAAATCAGCTACAGATGTAATTTGAAATAAACTGCACTGAAATGCACTGCTTTGAGGAGTACTTAGTATTCTTTATTCCCCCATTAGCTGCATTAAGGACACACAGCTTCTTCCACTAAAAAAAAAATCAATGCCTTGCTATATACTCCTACCACAGCATTACTGAATATTGAGTCTTAAATATTAACTTGCCAACAAACAGCAGTAAGTATTTGCTGACTGCAGTTTCAAGAATGTATTAGAAGAGAATTAGTAGGAATGCAGTCAGTGTTGATTTCCTTTGCTGGTTTTGTCTATACTGACATCTGTGTCCTGCTTTGGAATTCCCATTCTAGTGCATCATTATCATTACATTTAAATCAGGACTGCAGAATGCAGGCAAAAGCATTGATAGCTGAGAGAGATCACAAATCCTCACCTCCTCCTTTTTTTAGACCTCTGTCCTGATGACAGCCTTGTATGGTTTTCTTCAGCCTGTGCCTTTGCTCACCTGCAATGACTCCATTGGTTGTGCTGAGGTGGATTCCTCCCTGTGCTCTGTGGCTCCCAAAGGACTGGCAAGTAGCTGAGGTCCTTGAGGGGACATGTGACGCGGCTTTCTGTCTGTTTCCAGATTAAAATTACAATCCTGTTATTCCACTGTCACCCACTTCATGCAGTTAATATATATCTGAACATGAATGTAACATACTTTCATTAAGCATAATTAAAAACACTTTTGGCACCTGCATTTTAGGTTCAAATAAGCTGCATGGAATTACAGGAAATTAATCTACAAGAAACCCCACACCTCTCTGACAGAGCTTACTTTTGTGTTTTCATTTATTTACAGTTTTCTTCCTTCTTGCAGGCTCAAAAAACCCCAGCTCCTAAGAGTTATTAATGAGTAAAGATTAACACAATTTCCTGCTCTAAAACAGTCCCATTGCTCTTACCATAGAATTAGAGGCTTTATCTACAGAGAAATCTGGGTGAAGCTTTCATTTCCATTTAGTGTATTTATTTTGGAATCTTACTGCAAGCAAACATCAGTAAAGAAACTCTGCAAAGGATTTGCAATCCCATCAATTTAACAGCATTTCCTGGCACAAGGGGAAATAAAGACAGGGCCATGTTGTGTTGGTGAGAAATTAATGATGATTTAATATGTTTTTAAGAAGACATGTGAAATGTATGGAATAATGAATTTTGTTCTCTAATTGCAGTGTTGAGCAATCAAAACTCAAATTTCCAGAGGATGTTTTGTCTTCTGAGAGGGTTTTAAAATTACCCCCATTTTACAAGTGATAGAAGAGGAAAACTCCATGCTATTTTCTGCTAGAACAGAAGACTATCTCAGTTTTACAAAGTGATACTGTACCTTGAAGGTCTTGGGGCATTTCATCCCAGGCAGGCTTGATTTCCACATTCAGTCTGTTCTTCTTAGGTTTTGTAGTAAACATTCCACCTTCCTTATCCTAAAATGTAATTCCATGTGAATTCCAAATAAAATTTTTGCTTTTGCTCTAATCCTCTCTTGCTTTAGTTATTTGTTAAAATTTTACAAGTACATGCTTAAGGTATTTGTTTTCAATGCAAGCATTTGAAAAGCTTAACTTATAAATGTATTTTTTAAATATTTGACCTCAAGTAGTCATAAAATACTACTGGGGCAGGGAACTGTCCCCTTGAAATTTTAATATTACAAAAAGGACCAAAGCAGCAAAGATGGGCAAACAGAGAGGATATGTGGAATACAACTGGCAGTCAAAGCTTAATCTCTAAATAATATAATATATATAACATTTTATACTCACACAAGGGGATACAAGTTCTAAAATTTACCTGTGTGGCCATATCTTTTAGGAAATTCTTGTCATCATCTTCAACAGGGAAAAGAATGTTTGGTTGTTGGTATTCTACCACAAACACCTTTGTCACAATTGAACTCTCCCTGTAGTCCCTGAAAATCAATATTCACAAAGCTATGAACGTGCCCCAGACCTGTGTGCTGCAACAAGAAAATCACTGATGGATGTGGCTTATTAGGTGGAACATCCCTTCCAAGCTTGCCAGTGATTATTGCAGTAGAAACCTGAGCAATATTTATTTTATAAAACAACTGTCTAATAACAACAACTAATATCTATTAAATTACAATAGTGGATTGAAATTGCTTTAAATGTCCAAACTATTCTTTCACGATTTATTGTCCTTATAGTGAATCTCTGAAAATGTCTTAATAAAACCAAACTGGAAACAAGTGTTAATCTAGGCAGTGATAGCAAGAAAATAAGCACAGACCTAGGTTTTGTGTGTTATATAATGTTATATTCCAGTGCAGACACAAGCACAGGCTGTCTGCAGGTGCTGCTAACAGGGAACAGCAAACACAAATCTCCAGGTGGAGTGGAAGTTTCTGCTCCCTTGGAAATAAAAGATAATGCAACACAGTACAGATAGATAATTTATGTGTCCTCTCTCTGTCTCCAAGCATGAAGTTAGTTTGCAGAAAGTCAGTAGCTGTGCAGCAAAATTCAGTTTTCTATGTATTTTTGCTTCACCCAACATTGTACTTAAGCTGTGAGGTTTAGCATTCTATGATCCTTTGGGAGAAACTAAACAAATATTAGGCCCAGGGATGTGTGGGCCTGATATTTCTGAGTCTGAGAGATTTTAGCCTGTTAGCAGCTGCTAACTTTTTTTCCCAAGGGAAAATTTCTCAAGAGAGCTTCTTCTCAAAAAAAATCTTGGTATACAACTATTCTTTCTCAGGGATGACCAACTTCTATAAATCCACTGAACCACTGGATGACCCCAGAAACACCACCCTGGTTTCTCTGGTGTTTCTGATGATCACATTGCAAAGGATGAGCTCTCATGACAGTACATCATTGGACACTCAGAGTCCAGGAGATAATATCCAAGAGGTAATCCAACCACACAAACACTTGTTGGATAAATGTTATCCTGAGAAAGCCAAGTCAGTGTTATTCATGAGGATCATTTAGATTGTAAACTGCCTTGGGAAAGGCTCATCTCTCACCTGCAGGGTATGGAGTGCTTTAAAAAATGCAAGCTATCACAGGGATGTCTATCCCTTGCCAAAACAGGACTAACATAAAACAAAACAGGATACTCACTTTGTAACTGCCAGGGCCTTAATCATTATTTTCCCCACTGGTAATATAATAGGACCCTTATACTGCAAAGTGCTGCATGCACCATAGCCAGGTTTCCTAATGAGCTCTGGTTTACTTCCATCCAGAGTGTAATAAATAGAGGCCCCAGGTGTGTCTGAAAGAAACAGAAAAAGCAATTCTTCAGACTGTAGGCAACCTTGAAATGACAAAGTACTCACTACTGTGCTTAATTTTTCTCACATAAGGAAAATAAAGCAGTTCCATCAGTGACCGAATGTTTGAGATGAAATATCAGCTACTCAACAAATGCAATTTCACTGTAAGCAATATTTCTGACAGCAAAGTATCTGTGAAATGATTTTGCATGAAAACATTGCAGCAGCTTGTCCATTCCAATGACAAAAAGGGTATTTTCTGCCATAGCAGCAATTCAAAAATTGTAATGACAACATTGTAATGACAACATTGGGAATGAGCCTGGCACATGATTCCTTCAAACTCTGTTTTTGCAGTCAAAGTAAAATGCAACAACATAAAAATTTGGCCTTGGTAGCAATTAAGACTGCTAATGAATCTAACTTTTATATCAGTAATATTGTTTGGATGCATAAAATTACATGCAAGTATATTTGGTGCATCAAACCTCTTGGTTAATTTTGGAAGTTCCTTAATGAAACATGCACTCCAAAAATCATAATCAAATGCAAAAAAAGTATAAAGTCCGAATATTTCAAATGGACACATAGGTAAAGGTTTGAGATGGAGTTAAAGTTCTTGTTCATACCTGATTTTATTTCTATGGGAGTATTTGTGTCTATTTCCCGTTGAACTTTCCCTGGAGGTGGGATTCGAAGTGGGATGATCTGAGGAACTGAGACAGAGCCAGCTGTCATTTTTCCCAGCAGTGATCTTTAAAATAGAAATGTAAAAAGGCAGACAATAATTTTCCTAAAAAGAAGAATGCACCGAGAAATACATTTTAGCATGATTCCTTGTCTTTGTCTCTTTTAAGGAGAGAACACTGGATTCTTTGTGGGCCTGATTTTTGAGTCTGGAGGATTTTAGCCTGCTAGTTGCTGTGGATTTCTTCCCAAGGAAAGATTTCTTTGGAGAGCATTTTTTTCTGTAAACAATTGTCCTTTCTCAAAACAATTTTCTACAGCTGTGTGTTTGTGTCTCTCTAGTTCCACCAATGGGACTAGAGAGGTGTTGTTCCTATTTACCAATCATGTTAAATCTGTATCAGAACACCTTATAAAAAGTAGTAAGAATTAGACAATAAACTTTCTTTATGCTATTTGCCTTCTGAAATAATTGGAGTCTCTCGTATCAAACAGTGACAATTCTTTAAACCATCCTGTGACTGTGATTCTGTGTGTTTGAGCTAGAACAGCTTTAGCACCATATATCAGTGATACATGGAAGGAGTAAGGGACAGCAATCTCCACCCTAATCACGTCAGCCTCATTCCACTAGGCCACCTGAATGAGTACAGGATACCCTGAAAAGGACTAAAGAAAAACAGCTATTTCTTAAGCTTATGCCATTAACATATGAATCAAGAACATACCCATAAAACAGGTGCCAAATCTGATTTATCCTGATGTACATAGTCATTATCATATCATGTAATTCAGAAATGAAAAACTGCATCGGATATAGAAAAACATTTTACAAAACAAAGAGAAGTACTCCAGATCTTCGGAATTGATGCTCAGGGCCAGGAAACACGTCTGTGCTACAAGTATTTGGTTTTGTAACCAACCCTCCAGGGCTCCAGAAACAACCCTTATGACACTCATCAATGCAGGCAGTCAGGGACCCCCCCCACCCTCTCTGGGCAATGTCCCAGCGCTCAGTCACGCTCACAGGGAAGAAGTTCTTCCTCAGGTTCAGGTGGAACTTCCCGTGTCCCAGGTTCTCTCTGTAGCCTCTTGTCCCATTTTTCGGCACCACCGAACAGAGCCTGGCCCATCCTCTGACACACGCCCACCAACCACAGCCGGATCAGATCTTTACCTGACCTGAGGGGGCTGACCGCCTTTCCCTCACGCTCGCACCTGCTCTTGGCACACCTGCACCAAAGCTACGCGGGGCTGCGCTCCAGCCCTTTGGGATCGCATCCCTGGCGGGACGCACGCGGCCCCACCGGCCCCCGGCTCGGCCAGGCCCCGCTCGCCACCCCCCCACGGCGCGGCCCTCACACCTCGCCCCGCTGCACCCCCGCCGTCCAACCCTGCTCACCCCGCCGGATCCCGGGAGATCCCGCTCCTCCCGCTCCCGTTTCCAGGGACGCCGCGAGCCGGCCACTCCCGCCTCCCATTGGCCGTTGCGCAGCAACCGCCCCCGCCCGCCCCCTCCGTCGCGCTCACCTGACGTCATCTGGGCGCGC
>WEIU01000693.1:28238-56266 GCA_013389925.1 Aegithalos caudatus | reverse complement strand
GTTCACGGCCTGAGGAGGGTGGTTCGACGCCCGAGTGTTAATCTCCTGATTAACAGGTGCTGAAGGAGAGGTTGTTGGGGGTACTGAGAGTTTCGTGCTGAGAGGTGCTTAGGTGGCAGTGGGGGTTGGGTCACGTCACTTTCAGCTATCCCGAGTTTTTCTGGTCTCGGAAAGGGAAATGGGGCACAGGGAATTGGTGCCGAGCTCCCTCAAGAAGCAATTGTTGGATAATTTTCCGCTGAGTTGCTGTTGTTAATTTCTTCCATTCTGCCTCTAGTACTGTTTGGATTTGGTTTTGGATGCAGTAGAATGTGACTTTTAAAGCTGCTTCTCCCGTCCTGCAGGATCATTGAGCTGTGCCACCAGTTCCCCCATGGCATCACAGACCAGGTGATCCAGAATGACATGCCTCATATGGAAGCCCAGCAGAGAGCTGTGGCCATCAACAGACTCCTCTCCATGGTGAGGACAGCCCACCTTCCTCATCTTCCTCAGCACATGCATAACCACAAGGCCCAATTAGTGATGGGCATTAATTAGCTGTAGAGAAAAGATAGGATGTTAGCCCATACTCTCATATGTGAAGGTGTTCTCTGAACCCCTCACAAAATCCCAAGCTTGTGGATTGCTCTGATGGCACACAGGGGAAACCTGCCAAATCTGTAAGAACCAAGGTTGTAACTGTAGGAAAGGATCAGCTGGTAATGAAAGAGTGAATATTAATGCTGTTATACACACACTCTTAGGCTTGTCTAATTGCTTTCCTCTTCAAAACAGCAAATAAGGACTTTTCCTGGCCACAAGCATGCAGAGCAATCTTTTTGTGTGTGAGAGAGATGTCAGTAATTTGCTTCTAAGAGTCACTGCCTATCAAAGTTTTCAGCTTTCCAGTGATGGCCACTTAGCAAAAAGTAGAACTTTGCTACTGGAACTTGGAATTGTTCCAGAGCTCCACTGTGATTTCTGGGTTGCCGTGCAAATGGGTGCTTTGGTGGAAACTGAGAGCAAAGTATACAAGAACTTGATGTCCCTTGTACCGTGTGAAAGTTGGGAGAAATAATAGGAATTGTGTAGATATTGTGGGAAAGGTCAGGAACTGTTTGTTATTTCTGATAGCTGATGAAAAGTGGAAACTCACCAGAGGAAAAAAATATCCTCAAGGCTGTTACTGTTTCCAGCAGTTTAAAATGTTAGTTTTCATTTTTCTTTATTTAGTTAACATTAAATAAGGTTTTTATTTTAGAATTTCAGAATGTTCCTCCAAAACATCTTCTGAAACAAGGTGTTTGAAGGAAAGTAAATGTATTGTGCCCATCTCTCCTAGGGGCAGCTGGACCTTCTCAGGAGCAGTGCAGGTCTCCTGTACAGAATCAAAGATTCACAAAATGCAAGGTAAGCCTGTATTTCCTGGGAAAACATATTTGGAACACAATTCTTATTTGTAGTTTAAAACAAATCCAACTTCTTTCAAAATTTGGACCTTTTAAAAAGCCTGATGTCAGTCTTGTTTTACAGTAAAATGAAAGGCTCTGACAATCAAGAGAAGCTGGTTTACCAAATCATAGAGGATGCAGGCAACAAAGGTACTTTAAATTATGATTAGGAATTAGACTAACTTTGGTTACTTATGGGATCATTTCTGTCCAAAGTCATAAATGCTTGCCAAGACAATACAAATATAAATTCTAATATCCCCACACTTGCTTGTTTTTCCCCAATCCCTTTTGTCCATTCCTTCTCTTTTGCTGGGCATGGCAGGCAAGCAACCCAGGCAGTGTTCTGATGTAGCTTTTGGTTGGTATGTACAGAAACAAATGGTTTCTTCTATTTAGTTCTGTTCACTTCTCTGTTTTTTTAACAGGTATTTGGAGCAGGGACATTAGGTACAAAAGTAATCTGCCTCTAACAGAGATCAACAAGATACTGAAAAACTTGGAAAGCAAGAAACTAATTAAAGCAGTTAAATCTGTGGCAGTGAGTATTTTGTGACTTTCTTTAAGAAATTTCAAACATCTGCTGCCTGTTTGGTGTGCTTTTAACAGGGGCTTGGGGACAGAGAAACCTCATTTTGCCTCCAACTTTCTCTTTGACTGCACCAGTGTTTGACTCTTTGCCTTTAGAGTGCAGGTTTGAAGTGCAGGAGATACTGGGTCCACAGGTCTGCCTCTCTGCTGTCTGTCTTCAGTTATCTTGTTCACAGTGGGCCTGGTAAAGCACAGGGAGGTAGAGAAGTTGGACATGGAAAAGCAGTAGCTTTTTTGTGTTCATGTGAAAGATGCTGGCTTCATCTAGTCTTCCAACACTGTTGTAAAATGATTAGGAACCAAAATGTGTTGATCCCTGTCTTACCTGAGGGTCAAACAGGTTGAGGATAGCTCGAGTCAGGTGGATTGCTGTGCCTTAGGTATAGGAGTAATAAACCCCTTTTGCAGATTATCTGCTTATATGTTCCTTCCTTATGAAGGCTGTCAGCTGTTGAGAGCTGTCCATTTCCCTCCAACAGGCATCCAAGAAGAAGGTGTATATGCTGTACAACCTGCAGCCTGACCGCTCTGTCACTGGAGGGGCCTGGTACAGTGACCAGGATTTCGAGTCTGAGTTTGTGGAGGTGTTAAACCAACAGTGCTTTAAGTTTCTGCAGAGTAAGGTGAGTGCCAAAGTCACCTGCCATTAGTTTTGTAAACAGGTGCTAGGCAAGGCTTGGGTTTTCCACAGGTTTTGGCCATTATTGCAGCTAGATTGGCAAATCTGTACTGGACTATTACTTTTGTCACAGTAAATGTGATGGTGTTGTATTTTAATGATGGATATTTTTACAATCTGGACAAGGAGGGAAGCCTTTTATTTCCAAGGTCCAATGACAAACTCTCCTAGGTGACACAAAATTGTGTATCCCTTATCTTCTGTATGCCAGCCTGCCTAAGAGAATTATCATCCCTAAGACCCAGCAACCTGGGAAAGAGGAACTTGTGTGTTTTATCCTGGAAGGAGGGTGCAGGATCCCTTTAAAAAGGGGAATGGATGCAGGGGAGCACTTTTGTTCTCCCTGGGCACCTCAGGGGGTTGCCTGGGGCGGGTCTGCAAGTCGAAACCCGAGAAGCTGAATTTTGCAGTCCAGACCTGCTCCAGAGGGAATTTCAATTTCACAATACCTTTTCCCGCTGCTGCTAGGGACAGCTGAGGAGGAGTCAGACCCTCTGTCCACGATTTTCAGGCCGCCTGCGGTTTGTCAAGGAGGGGGTGGACCTGCCCCTTACTGGGAAGTTTTTCCCAGCTGTTTTGGCAGCATTGGAGCCCTTTGGCTAAAAATTGTTTGTCTGGGTTGTGTTTTGTCCCTGGCAGTGAGTGCTTAGTATAACTAACCTTTGCTTTTTCTCAGGCAGAGGCAGCTCGAGACAGCAAACAGAACCCCATGATACAGAGGAACAGCTCGTTTGCCTCATCCCACGAGGTGTGGAAATACATCTGTGAACTGGGCATCAGTAAGGTCAGAACAGATTCTTCTCACTGCATTCAAATTGTCAGTCCATGATTAGCTGAGTACTGAAAACTTGCTGAAGGTCTCATAAGTGTCTTAGAACCCCACAGCTTGTGTAGTGAAGTGAGCTTTGTGGCTTCATGGCTTTTTGGGAGGGTCACTGATACCGCCTGGCATTCCAGGATAGCTTGTGTATATGTAAAAGAGTAAGCATTCACATCCTTGTTAACTGTCCCAGCTGGTTTAGATTTCATAATTTCTCTTAAGTTTACATATGCGCTTCAAGGAATTTGAGGGGAGGAAAAAAACAAGGGGAAAGTACCGCTCCATTACTGATCACCATCAACAAGTATGTCATTAGCAGTCTTATCTTTTTTTCTTTCACAATTGTTTTCCTGCAAAACTGGAACTGTATTGTGCTAGGATAATGGAGACATCTCAGGTACGTTGGGAAGTTCTTTTTGGTAAGACCAAGGCTACTGCAAATCAAAAGAGCTCAGGAGGTATTAGTACTTGCTTTTCTTTTTTCATCTGCACAACTCCATAAAGTTCCCAGTGAGACTGATGTCTTTTTCTGGACTAGGTTAGAACTCTATGGATTTGTTACTCATGGTGTTTGCTTATTTCTTCCTTGCAGGACTCACTGGCACGCATATTTCCTAACATATATTTCACAAATTGTTTCTTAGGTAGAGTTGTCAATGGAAGACATTGAGACCATTTTGAATACTCTGATCTATGATGGCAAAGTGGAGATGACCATTATTGCTGCCAAGGAGGGGACAGTGGGCAGTGTGGATGGGCAGATGAGGCTGTACAGAGCCGTTAGTCCTCTCATCCAGCCCACAGGATTGGTCAGGACACCCTGTGGACTCTGCCCTGTGAGTAACTAATTCTGTGTATCATTAGTGGTGCATGCAGCTCCTGAACACCGCCTTGCCAGATGGCACATGGCAACTTCTGCCTACGAGTTAGCCTTGGGGCTAAGCCAGCTGTGCTTAAAAGCTGCCTGTGATGCCTTAGCTGTGGTGTAACAGGTTCTGTAGTTGGTCCAAACACCTGCTCTGCCAGGTGTTTCCCACTTCCAACCTCTCTCTTTACTGGACTGTATGTGAAAGGATGCTGTCAAGTGTAGCCTGTTCCAAATTATGTTATTATATTTCTGATCCCAGGTTTGCCTGTGTTTTTACAAAGCTAAATTATTTCTGTCTAGCTTTTGGTCTCTCCTCCCTGGACTATGAACTGGTTTTGTAGGTAAAACTTGTCAGCATGTCACTTTGTGGTGGGATCTGGTTTTCTCTTCTCCCTCAGAGCTGCCATAAGACTTCCTAGGTTTTCGCCTCTGTTAGACTAATGCTGATCTACTGGGAAAGAAGCAGAAAACATGGGAGCATGTTACACACAGCAAGCACCAACTGGAAGTAATTGCTCTGCTGACACAAGGCTTTCTTTTGCAGGTTTTTGATGATTGTCATGAAGGTGGTGAAATTTCTCCATCAAACTGTGTTTATATGACAGAATGGTTGGAGTTCTAAAGTGAAAGAAAACTGTAAACTGGATTCATTCTTTACTGCCAAAGTGACAAAACAGCTTGCTTTTTTTAAAAGCGGACTTCTAAATTTGTAAGCAACTTCAGGACGTGGAGTGACAAACCAGCCATGTATCAGCTGTGTGAACTATCCTGGGAGTGGACTGGAAGTGGAGTCAGTGCTGAATATCAAGGCTGAAGTGGAAATGTAGATCCATTCTCGAACCAAAGTTGGTGATAGCAACTAAGGTGGTTAATGTTAAAACAGATTTCTAAGCAACAATTCAAAATAAAGTTCAAACAAGGCTGAGACATTTTAGTCTTAACACTTATCAATCCCTCACAGCTGATCAGAAAAACTTGCTAACAAGTGGTACCAAGAATGAAATCCTGAATTTTGCTTTCAGATTAATGCTACTGATGGATGCTTAAGTTCTAAAGCTGACACTCTTTTCCCGTGATAGCTTCCATCGAATTGAAGACTATGAATCTGATGTGGGAAAGATTCTGAATATGTCAAACAGACACTGAATATGTCAAACGCTTACTGGTTCTTTATTATCTTTCTTACCTGCTAATTTATCATTAAACCTCTGATTTTTGTTATGTACATCTATGCTTCATTTCCTGTATTGCTGCCTAGTGATGCATCTGCTGTATTCCTTCATCATCAGATTTCTGGTGGTGTGTTCTGCAGCTGTGTCACATACATGGATATCTCCACTGGCATCTAGAGAAGAGGTGTTGTGGGACAAGAGAAAGGGTTCCTCTGGCCTGATGATACAGAGAAAAATCTTACAGATTCCAGCATCCAGAGTGGCAGAGGGCTGGAATGACACACCAGGAGGCAGGGTGGGGTGCACAGGGGCTGTGTACAGACAGTCTGGCCCCTGTACTGCTTGCTGCCTGTGGCTTCAGCTGGCTCTGGCCAGGCTGGATCTCTCCACAATTACTCAGTATCTTTACAATGGTCTCCCAGCACTGGGGAGAACAATCAGGGGGTCAAGCACAACACAAGGCTTGTTGCATCTGGCTATTTTCAAATGTGCCTGGCTGAAAACAAGCCCTCTGGACCCTGTGTTGGGGAAGAGTGGTAGGAAAGCACCTCTGTCTGAATTAGCAGCATCCTGGGTACCCTCACAGAGGGTTAATGTAGATTTTGGAACAGTTTACCTCATAAAGGTAAGAGACTTTACATAAGCATTTTCAATACTGTCCAGGAGTTTGCACTTTATAAAAACAGTCCGGATCATATATGAAAATGTTCAAATCTTGTTTGATTTTCATTTCCCTCCTTACAGCATGGATGGAGGACAGAGGCTAATGGGGGTACGTGTACAAAGAAAAAAAACTCCCATGGTTCCTGTCCCATGTAGGGAGGGTATGGATGCAGAGGCAAACGCTCCTTGTGTGGGAGCAGTTAGGTGTGTACTGGAGCAAACAATGAGCACTGATAAGCTCCTAAGTCCATGGAAGCACTTTGACTGTCCCTGCAAAGTGAGCACTCCCAGCAGGCTCTCCTGCTGCAGTGGTGTCTCCAGGTGAAAGGGATGCATATCTCTACAGAAGCAGAAGAGCTCTTACAAGAGATGTGGGGGTGAAATGATTGGAGCTTTGTTCTTCCTCTGCCCCCTTTAAACTACTCAGTACAGAGAAGCCAAGAGGAAAATGCTGCTCTCTTCCCTGGGGGCAGCCTTGGATCAGACATCCTTTATTCCACCCAAGGTAATTTCATTGAGATGTGGGGCTGGGGTTGCCTTTGTCTTCCTGCCTTCAAAGGGGACCTGACACAATGGGGTCCTGAGTCCTGCTGCTGCAGAGATAACACGGTGCTTCTGTTCTACTGCAGCTAGAAGATAACTTCAGGAAAACAATAGGATGTTATCATGCAGGTGTATGTCACTTTATGGTCTATAATCACATTCATTGGCAATAAGAAAAAGGAGAGAAAGCCTCTCAGCAAAGAGCTTTAGGAAATAGAGAGATGATTTATTAAGCTCTTTAAATTTTTGGCATTGGGTTTATCTGACCTTTATCTGGGTTTAAATGACCTTTGTGGTATCTGAAACTTCTTAGTGTTGAAGCTTAACAAGACTTCAGATCTGGAAAAAAGTGCTTATAAAGGAAAAGTAATTTCTATTTTGTTTCTTAAAGATAGGAATCTGTCTGATCTATTTCTTTATGAATCAGAGAAATTTCTGTTACTCTGGTTCTTCATGAACCTGGCTGATCTATCAGCCTGACATTCTTATCTTGAAAGGGAGTAAATGCTAAAAGGTAGCATTAATAGTATCCTGAGTCTTGTTAATCTCCCTGGCAAAGCTGTCTCTATTCCAAACTGATATGAAATCTAAGGTTTTGAGGAAGCTACAGTGCTCAATATGAAGACACTTATGTGTAGAAAGCTAAATTATCCCTTAAAACATGGATGACAAATTGGAAGCACAATCTGCTAATTTATTTTTGCAGTGCTCTGATCTGAGTGGCTGGAGATACCCCATGATACAACAGGCCTCATACAAGAGGTCAGAGTTCAGCTGCTGCAGGACCATGAGATCCCTCCTCAGCTGGAGAGAGCTCATCCTTGTTTTCATGAGCCCTGATTCTGCTGTCAACCCATAAGCCTCTTCTTCTGAGTGGTTGCCTCTAGTAGTAGCCAACTGTCCAAAGGCTAGTTGGAGGGTGGGCACACACGGAATCCAGTGCAAAACTGTTTTTTTAATTCCAAGATAAATATCGACTATGGTAGCTGGCTGCATTGTGAACTGACAGTGTACAGCTGCCAGGTATTGCCTGCCATGTGTAGCCTTTACACTCCAAAGTTTAAAATATTAGGATGAACGGCAAACTTGAAGCTTTGGTAGTGAAAACATTTACCCCGTGGCTGAGTGGCTGTTTGGTTTCTTCCTGGGTTTGGTTGGTTGGGGATTTTTTATTTTTACTTTGATGGTAACTGACCCGTTGGAGGTGTGATGGGTAATTGTTGTTCCTCTGGTGCTGTTAGAGCACCATCTCCTGTCTCTTCCTGGGATGGCTCCCCCAAGGCTCCAACAGGGGAAAAGATCGGTCTTAAGCCACACCACTTTCTTTTTTTGCGTCCACATGCAGAGCAGAATTTGGGAAGAAACTGTAGTGAGTGGAGACAACTGGGTATCCTATTGCTGCTAAACATTTGATACTTTGAAACAGGGTACAGACACCTCAAACAGAGCGGTCCTCTCCCACACACAGACCACCTTTCCCTCCTTTTGCTCTGCTTGGCTACGATTTTCTCTCAGCTCACCTGTGAGAAATGCATGGCTAGGCCCTCAGCCACGCTGAGCCTAGCTTAGCTTGCAGCCTGGAGAAGGCTAAAAGGTATTGTGACAAGCTCCACGGATGGTGTCTAAGTTCTCGTTGAAAATATTTACTTCCAACATGAGAAAGTGGATCATTCACTTTGCTCCATCTTTGGGAGATCTTCTGGGGAATGGGGAGGACAGGAACCAGAGCTGAAAGCTCTCTTTCAGCTGTTAAACACAAACTAAGTTGGGGCTTGTGTAGGCAGCCTTTGGTGTTGTCCTTTCTCCCACTTTTTGAGCAAGCTTGTGATTCTTTCAGGAAATGCTTTTGGGAAAGATTTTACTTGGGTTATTTGGGCTTTAAGACTGTGCTCCTCTTCCAAAATGCTTTGGTTTAACCCAGTAGACAGGTAAATGCCATACAGGTGTTCCCTTACTTCCTCCCCAGTGGGATGGGGAAGATAATTATAAAAAAAAGTAAAGTTTGTAGATTCAGATAAAGACAGTTCAACAGGACAGAAAAGGAAGGGAAAATAATGGTAAGAGATTATATAAATCAAGTGATAAACAATACAGTTGCTCTTTCTTTGCTGACCATTGCCCAGGGAGTGCCAGAGCAGTGGGCTGGAAAACAGCAGCCAACTCTCCCAATTTTTATTATTCAGCATGACACCATATGATAAGGAATATCCCTTGAGCCACTTGGAATCAGTTGTCTTGCCTTTGTTCCCCTTCCAAATTCTTGTGCACTCCCAGCTTCCTGGCTGGCAGGGCAGCACGAGAACCTGAAAAGTCCTTGAGTCAGAGTAAGAACTGCTCAGCAAGAACTAAATTATGAGGGTGTTATCAACATCTTCCTAATCCTGAATCAAAAATGCAGCACTAAACCAGCTCCAAGGGCGGAAAATTAACTCTGAAAATTGAAAGCAGGGCATAAACTCACAATAGTTGCTCAATATTTTGGTTAATCTTTGGTTAATTTTGATTTGCAGGGGGGGTGCACTATGGCCTTGAAGCCCTGGGTCCTGGTAAGGCTCTTTGCTGTTGAGATGTGGCAATGGGAGGAAGATGTAAACAAACAGGCAACTTCAGAAAAGCAGATTTGCTTTGCCTCCTACTTGGAGAGCCAGTCCTGGGTCTGAGAATGTTAGCAATACTAGTAATTTGAATTTTACACACTTTAGCATACTCACATCAGTAGAATGATTCTACTTTTTAATTCCCACTGTATTTGGGATGTCAGGAAGCTGGGAAGACCAAATGAATGTTCACCTCTGACAGCATTTAATTTTGCTTTGTTTTGAACATGGAACTGTACTCTGCACTTTCCAAACACAGATTTCTGTTTAATTTAAAAGAAAACAAAAATGAAAAAAAACCAAAAAACCAAAACCAAAAACCAACAACAAAAAACAACAAAACACCCCAAGGTGGACAGTGCATGGATGAGTAGACTTGACCACAGGGCAATAATTTCCTTTAAGCAACAGTGTAGTGATGCCAGCATGGAAACCTGGGGGATATTTATAAGCTGATCGCTGCATGATTGTAAGGCAAATACCCAAACTATTAGAAGCAGATTGAGGTATTTCACTGCAATGCCTTTGCATCTTGAGTCTACGTGAAAGCCTGCAGGATTCAGGAATGGATTTGCATCCATGTGTTCAGATAGAACAAATACCACTTGCACGGCATCACACAAAGCTGCAGGGGAGGGTTCCTGTCTTGGGCTCACTAGGAAAAGGCCTTACCTCCTTGGCTTTGGAAGAGAGTCTGAGAAGCAACACAAGATGGAAGCAATGAAAGAGTGAATGTATTTGCCTAATTTCAAGGCAGAGACAAATTCCTGGGGCAAGTGAGGTGTGCCAAACCTCTGTCTCATATCCGCAGGCTGCCTGAAAATTGTGTCTGTCCATGGACCTCTCGTCTCCAGAGGGTCTGGGCACTGCAGGGGTCTCCACAGTAGGCTGGGGCACAGATTTCCTGGCTGAGTGATGAACCATTGTGGCCTCAAGCAGTTGTAGGGGTAAAGCTCGGTCAGGGAACAGAGCGAGAAGGAAATCCAGTGGATTATCCATGCCTTGCTACTGGGCTGGACGGCCTCCGGACTGTGCCCAGCGTGTGTCGCTGAGCCGACGTGCCCGGGGACAGAACCCTCTGTCCCAGAGACGAGCCGGGAACTGAGACAAAGGTGTGACTGTGTGGGGCTCACAGTTTAATTCTTTAAAAAGTGTGTCGGTGTTATTAGTGGAGTGTTATTCACAACCTCTTCCCAGGAGGAAGTTCCGTGCTCCTTGCTGAACACGACAGCTCGCTCCCGAACAGCTGAGCCCCTTAAGAACAGAACTGCTTCCCTCATGCCGTGCCAGCATAGGAAGGCGGCACAGCATGCCATATTTAGCAGGGACACCCGGCCCGTCGCCATTCCAACCCGGAACCCGCCGCCCTGAGCCGGGAAGGGCTCTCTGTGGCGGCCGCCCCGCCATGTTTGGTAGGGGAATGCCCCTCCCCTCCCGAGAGGCGGATTAGCGTGCCCTTAGCCAAGATGGCGACGGAGGCNAGAGGGGATGGGAATGGGAATGGGAATGGGAATGGGAATGGGAATGGGGGTGGTCTGTGTCCCCTGAAGGGAGACGGTGTGAGGCGGTCAGTGACGGCCTCTGTGATGGGGAAGGGGTCTGGGGCGTCCCCTGTGAGGGAGGCCAGTGGTGTCCCCTGCAGGAGGGTCTGGAGGAGGCGGTCCGCGGTGTCCCCTGAAGGGGTGTTGAGCACGGTCAGTGGTGTCCCCTGGAGCCGTGCTTTCATGGGGGTCAGCAGTGTCCTACAGAGCGGCACGGGCTCGGCGGTGTTGGCTTTGGCCGCGCTGGGGATCGGCAGTGTCCCCTAGGGCAGGGCTGCGGTCAGGCGTGTCCCCTGTGGAGGGTCACAGTCGCCGGTAGCAGTGCAGCAGGGCAGTGCTTTGCCCCGTGGCCGTGCTGGGGATCAGTGGTCTGGGGGGCGGAGGTGGCACCTATGGCACGGGGGATTTGTGGTGTCCCCTATAGCCATGCCAAGCGCAGCAGCTGGGTGACTACACCTGTCCTCCCGCTGTCCTGATCCCAAAGTAGGGCCACAGCCCATGGCAAACCCATCATGGCAGTCGGGGCTCTGCCTGGGGCAGGGAAGTGGTGCTGGGCTACAGTTGGAGAAACGTGGAATAAATTTGCCCTGTGGCTGTGCTGCATACCTGAGATGTCAAATGTTTGTATGAGTGTTCTGATGTACAGGATCTTTTACAGGCATATTTAGCTCTGACTTTCACCTTGACAGACGTATTTGTGGTGGTGGTGGTATATTGTGAGCCCTTCTATTTTTCCATCCAGAGGGAGGTGGAAACATGGGGCAATTCTCCTGAAGCTTGATTTACATCCTTAATAGCAAGGAAGAGGAAAATGTCAGTGAATTTGGAGTTCTGTAGGAAAACCTTACACCAAAACTTACCCTCCTCTGAGGGGAGGTGTTGCTTCTGACATGTGTGTGGCCCTTCTGAATATTGCACTTGCAGTGAGGACCAGGAGTAAGGTAATCCTGGAGCATCTGCAGCTGTAGGCGAACCTCTGAGTTTCCTTGTCTGAAGCAGGTTGTGGAGCTGCTGCTTTTGTCTCTGTGAGTTACTGCTAGTGTTGTGTGGTGTTTGTGGTCTGGATTTGACAAGTAAGTTTTTTGGTAGGCTTGTCCTTGCCTTTCTCAGAAAAGTCAAAAGTAGCGATGGCCCGGAAGCTTGTGTTTGTGTCTTCTTGTGAAGAGTTTAGTAAGAATGACTCCTCTGTTGTGTTGGGGATATTCCTCGATGTTTTCTAAGTCTTCACTCTCATTTCCTTCCTTACTGGCAGTGGGATAATGATGCCATGCAGAGTGGGTGTCCAAAAAACCTTTTTTGACTTTTTGTCATGTACTCCTTTCCCTTTGAAAGCAGGTCAGGCTGGCAGCTTAGTAACATTTGAGATTGTTTTGGTCTCAGACTTGGCCTCCTTTTCTGCCTGCAATGTTTCAGATGAAGGCTCTGGGATGTGTTGCAAATCTGGCCTGTTTTCCTTTACTGACCCAATCAGGCAGGATTGCCTTGAGGCCAGCATGAGACTGATTGGATTTTGAGATGTTAAATGTGACTCATAAGAAAAAAAAACGAAAGAATAATCTCTTGCATTCTGACTTTGAGTGTCAGTTTTCCTTGTTTCTTTGTTGGATTTGGTGGTGTTTTAATTGGCTGTAACGTTGATGAGAGCACTGGACAGAAGAGATTAACGGACTCACATGGTTCATTTGATAACGGGATTAATTCATTGTACTGTATTGGCTTTGTCCTGCAGCTTCTTGTGCCCCCACCTGTGGTTGATCTGCTGAGCTCCTTTGCAGGCCTGTTGTCCACACAAGTGGCTGCTGCCTGAACATGCTTTCCTCTGTCCTTCCAGAGCTTCTGCAGGGCCATGGCAACGTATCTGGAGTTCATCCAGCAGAATGAGGAGCGTGACGGAGTGCGCTTCAGCTGGAACGTGTGGCCCTCCAGCAGGCTGGAGGCCACAAGGATGGTTGTGCCCCTGGCCTGTCTCCTGACTCCGCTGAAGGAACGTCTGGACCTGCCCCCTGTGCAGTACGAACCAGTGCTTTGCAGCAGGCCAACCTGCAAAGCTGTGCTCAACCCACTCTGGTAGGAATCGCTCGGCTGGGGATGTTGGAAGAGGCTGGATAGTACCTAATTTTCACCTGAACTTCACTACTTCCTTGTTCTCCTTTTTCTCTGCCCAATGCCTGGCAGCCTCTTTCATTCAGATGTGGTGGGTTTGTTAAAATCCATACATCAGCATGCCTCTTACTAGAGCTGGCAAGAGCAGAGGAGACAGGAGGGTCTTTCGGGAGGCTGTTGAGGCAGAGAGTCCTCTCACCATCACAGAGAATTTTGTGGTGAATGAGGAAACTCATAATAGACAAAGATGCCCGTTGTACTGATACTGTGCTCTGGGCTATAATGTTCACTTATTTTCCTGTTTCCTACACATCCTGATGCTTGTAGGTCAGTTCCAGTATGTGCATAATGAAATAATTTTAGAGAAATATCTCAGTCCCAAAATCACATGATGATCATGCATACTCGGAGCGTCGTGTTGGGCTGAGAAAAAGCAGGGAATGCCAGTAAGAGGAAGTGAAATGAGATCAAAGCCACAGTTTGAGGACATGGAGAGGCATCCTGCACTAGCAGGATGTTGTACTGGGCTGAGGAGAGTAAACTGTGGGACAAGGAACAACCTCTTTGTTCCATGTTTACATAAGATCTGGGTGGATGGCTCCTGCTGCTCTGAGACTGGATCACTCCTGTGCTACAGCTGTACAAACAATAAGACAATGAGATGAGCTTAAGTGTAGTGAAAGAATTATTAGACCCAGGTCTGTGTCTGCCACGGGCTGAGCTTCAGAGAGCTGTCAGTGTTCCCTCATGCTGACAGCATGGCTGGATTAGCTAATGAACTTCCTGGTAATAGAACAAGAGTCTGAGTCCCTAAAACACTTACTGTTCAAGCTGGTCTGTTTCTTCCTCAGTGCTGTGAACCAGCATGGATTAATGAATTAATTGTGAAGCTGTGCTGTAAAATTGTTCCTGAAGTCACACTAATGCCTCATCTTTCCCTTGCAGCCAAGTTGACTATCGGGCCAAGCTTTGGGCTTGTAACTTCTGTTTTCAGAGAAACCAGGTAAGCTGGAAAATTCACATCCACCTTTTCAGTGAACACTTTATTGGTGGCCTTCCCTGGACATGAAACATAAATTCTGCTTCTCTAGATCCCTTCCCTTGGCCTCTTCTCTTGCTGAACCCAGTTTAGAGTGGGGTCTGCTTTACCTGACATCTTGTCAGTGATTTTTTTGGCATGCCCAGCATAGTGAGGAGATAAAAATGCTATTTTGTTCCGTGTGTCCCAGTGTGTTTTTTGCATTTGATATTTAGTATTCCTACAGAATATGGAATTCATTAGATTTGAGTAGCATTTTGCCATCAGAAACTATGGCTGAAAGAATTTCAACTAATACATTATTGCTGCTGTAGCCTTATCTTTTATTTATACTGAATTGAGTGGCTGTCCATCCTGCTGGCCACTTGTTGTCTGTGCTTAGGCAGAGCACTGTGCTTGTCATGAATTAATCAGGTTGGGTCAGTGGCAGTAAATAAAAAGTTGAATAACTACATCATCAGCAGGGCAGGCTCTGTGCTGCAGAGGAGAGCCCTACATTTTTGTCCTGCAACTTCTTTGTCCTAATTTTTTGTTCTCTTTTTCAGTTCCCCCCAGCATATGCGGGCATTTCTGAAGTCAATCAGCCAGCAGAACTTATGCCTCAGTTTTCAACAATTGAATATATTGTGCAGGTATATGAACCACAGGCGAGTCTGAAGCTCCCACAGTTGTCTTGTTTGTGACAAATGATATATGTGTAAAATTTTCTTAGGGTAATGCAAATAAATACCATGTCTGTAAGGTGCTTAAGAAGGGGCTCATTTTATTCCTTGGCTGGAGGCTTTACAAAATGTTATTTCTTCCCACATCAGCGAGGCCCACAGACGCCGTTGATCTTCCTGTATGTTGTGGACACGTGCTTGGAAGAGGAGGATTTGCAGGCCCTGAAGGAGTCCCTGCAGATGTCCCTGAGCCTGCTGCCTCCCGATGCCCTAGTAGGGCTCATCACTTTTGGCCGGATGGTCCAGGTTCACGAGCTGAGCTGTGAAGGGATTTCCAAAAGCTACGTGTTCCGGGGCACCAAGGACCTGACAGCCAAGCAAATCCAGGTGTGCTCTGCCACCCCTGGCTGCTCTGCCACCCCTGAGGCCAGGGGCTTGTACCCCTCAGCTCTCTTGGGTTCACAAGCACAGGGCTCTCTGGGAGAAGGAGGGCTTAGTGCTCTCAACTGTGAGCCTGTTGCCCTCCCAGTATCTGTTCTGTCTTTTTGCCTTTGTAGATTTCTTGGAAGGTTGTTCCAGATAGAGTTTGTGTGTCTCACATAATGGACCCATGATCCATTCCTAATGGCAGTGTGAAGATGAATAATTTTATAGACTTATGTATATTTAATGCTGCAGTATTGCAGATCTCGGGGTATATTAAATAATATAAATAATATTTTTAGTGTTTGAACAGTGCATATCCTCTGCCTCCTCTTTACTGTTCTTAGGATATGCTTGGGCTTTCGAGGCCAGCTGTCCCCATGCAACAGGGAAGACCTCTTCAAACTTCAGAGCAACCTGTTATTTCCAGCAGGTAAGCTTCAGCAGCACAGCACACAGCAGAGCAGATGTTTTATGTCCCTTTGGGCCAGTAGGTCACGCTTCTAACCCTGGATTTCCCGAGAGAGGAAAAGATTTAAATGGTATTGTCTTGTTACAGTTACTTACCTCCATTGAACACAGTTTTCTCTTTCTCAGTTTCTTCTTTTTAGCTCTCCTGCCTTTCAGCAAACTCACCTTTGAACTTCTTTCCTGTTCTTTATGTGACTTTGCCTTCTTGTCAGTTCCTGATGTCTTCCCTTGATCAAAGTTTTTGTTTTGTACAGGCTTATTATCTTGGAAAGTTTGGATGTAAGAAGACAACCTGCTTCATGTCTCTTTACTTCTGATTACTGTCTCAGTGATATTTATGTGTGCCAGGAACAAAGAGGCACATTTTTTCTTCTCTGAACTTAGAAGCAGGAAAATACTGTGTTTGCATTTTTGCAGGTTCCTACAGCCCGTGCATAAGATTGACATGAATTTAACAGATCTGCTTGGAGAGCTGCAAAGGGACCCATGGCCAGTGACCCAGGGAAAGAGACCCTTACGTTCTACTGGAGTGGCTCTTTCAATTGCAGTTGGATTATTGGAGGTACTTCTAATGCTGTTGTTTGAGATGAGCAAAGTAAGCATGCGGCCGTGCTTGCTGAGATGAGTGCAGGTGTCAGTGCAGCTGGGTTACAGTGGGGTGCAGAGGTGCAATTTGTCTCTACTGACATTTGAGCTGTGCTAGCACCAGCTGATGTACAGTGGGCTGAAAGGTTCCATCTAAATGGTAAAACTTGCAGGTGTTCAAAGGTCTCTGATTCTTGTGTGTTCCCACACAAGTGGTAATGCCATGTACTGGATTTATCTGAGTATAATCAAAGATACAAGTAAAGAGAACAGAAACTGCCTGCTTCCTGATTTGAAGATATGAAGCTTGACATGGTTTGGGTTCAAACTTTATCTGTGTGCTGTGACTGTTAGGAAATGCATCACTATTTATTGAGGTGGTCTCTAGCAGGGACAAGTCCCCACTGACATTGCAGGAGCATGTGCAGCCCCTTCTCTAAAGAAAGCATTGATGCCATTTAATCAGTTTCCTTTTTTTTTTTCCTCATCCCCCTCTCTGACATAAGTCTTTGTTTGTATTTTAGGGTACATTTCCAAACACAGGGGCCCGAATAATGCTGTTCACAGGTGGGCCACCAACACAAGGGCCAGGCATGGTGGTGGGAGATGAACTGAAAACACCCATCCGTTCCTGGCATGACATAGAGAAGGATAATGCAAGGTTCATGAAGAAGGCCACCAAAGTAGGTACTAAGGCTTGATGGGTGTGTTTAAAAGCTGAAACTGAATGTTGTGTCAGAACACCACATGGGTTGCATGGTTGTCCTTGAAATAATCTGAGTCTTTGTGTGTGCTAAATTATGGAGATGGTTAAGGGAAGGGTAAAAAAGCTTTCTCCTGGTTAGTTCTCCATCATGGTCTTGTGCCTTCTCAGAGAAGAAAGTATTTCAGTGTTGTTTCTTAGCTGATGGTGGGTGGAGAGTTTGTTCATCCACATCATTGTCTCTCCTTCTGGAGAGGAAAAAAAATCTGTCTCCTAAGAACTAGTTATTTCCAGAAACCCTCCTTTGTTTTCTTGACATATAAAACAACCATTAAAATAGTATAAAAACGTCAGATATCAAGTGTGCCTGTCTGCTTAGAGAAAGCAGGATGACACCTGTTCTCTTAACTATCACTTGGCTTCCCATATCTTTGGGTTCTCACCAAGTCATCACAGACTAGATGATCCCATGTAATTTATGCACTGTTTATATTTGAGACAATAAGCTCATCCAAATGCATCTCTCATCCGAGAAGGTAGCAGTGTGCTGCAGCCAACATTTCTTTAGTTACCACAGCACTGGTGATTATCCCATCTGTACCTTGTGTCGATCTGAGGTGGGGAGCAGCAGAAATTGCAGACTGCAGTCTCCTAATCCCTGGGTGTGTGTTTCCAGCACTACGAGACTCTGGCCAACCGCTCCGCAGCCAATGGGCACTGCATTGACATCTACGCCTGTGCCCTGGACCAGACGGGGCTGCTGGAGATGAAGTGCTGTGCAAACGTCACTGGGTATGTTCACAGCAGGGCAGCACACAGCTGGCACCTGCTTTTAGGGATTTTTTTGGAGGGGGAGAATAGTTCAGGAAGCACTTAAGTGTGCTGTCAGGGCAGAAGGGGTTTTATTGCTCTGTTCTAAATTGTGGTTTGCATTTGCCAGGAATTATATGGTATGCCTCACCTGATCCCAGTGCACATTTCTGGAGTCTCAAAGCAGCATGTGAAATAGCACTGCTGTTAGAAAACTCAATGGTGGGTTGAAGCTTTCCTTGTGTGGGCCAGATTTTCTCTGCTTGACAGCTCGCTTATGCTTTCTCTAGGGATTCTTGACTTCCCTGGGCCCAGTTTTAAGTGACATGTTTTAAGGGATCAATGTCTGTGTTCTACGCTGCTGGAAATTTTCTCTGTGAGGAAGGCTGTGTGTTAACCCAGGCCTTTTGGGGACTTGGCATGTCTTACTGCAAGTGCAAAATGTTTGTAAATAACTCCTCAGTGCTCAGCGGGGAGAAGAGAGGCAGTTTGACCCTGTGGATGTGTTACTGAGCTGCATCTGGTCAGGCCTGGGTTTGCCAGGGCACTTGGGGGAGGCACAGCACCTTCCTTGTGCTGCAGTGGTGCATCCACCCATGGTGTGGTGTGGGTGGTTCCAGCCCTGCTCAGGGAAAGCAGGCTGAGCAGAGTTTTCCAAGGTTGAAACATGAACATTGGTGAAGCAATGGCAAGAAATAGAGCTGAGAAATCAAACTGACAAAGGTGGAGCACTAACCCGTGTGGCTTTGTAGGAGGCACCCATGAAGCTGCGCTCCCTGGTATGAATCCCCCCTATGCAGAGGCATGCTCTAAAGCAGTAACTGCATGTGTTTGCACGTGTCAGAGATTGAGGGATGTATCCTTTGTACTTCTAGTTCCCAGTTGCTTCATTTCCCTTGTTTTTTCTTTCCCAGAGGGCACATGGTGATGGGAGACTCCTTCAACACTTCTCTCTTCAAGCAGACCTTCCAGCGGGTATTTAGCAAAGGCTACAATGGGGAATTTCGGATGGCTTTTGGTGCAAATCTGGATGTGAAGGTGAGATTGGATGACAGTAATGGGAAAATACAAGTGCTGTTGATTTAAAAGTCAGTTTAAGTCTCTTGGATATTTGGGGTGTAGGAATGTGTACGTTTGAGGTCAGATGCAGTGGTTCTTTGGGAGAAGCGCTATACTGGAGGAATTTTTATTTGGAAGCTTAGTTATTCTATGAGTTTATTTTTTTTGCTTGTTTGTTTTGTTGAGTTTTTGTTTGTTGGTTTGGTTTTGTTTTATTTTAAAACAACCTGTCCTCACTCAACAAGGAACATTTCATACTGTTTCATCCCTATAAATATGTCTTCATTACTAAAATGTGGCTCTGTAGATTCTCTTACCTTCACTAACTGTAGCAGTGGGTGGTCTGGGAAAATACCATCTCAATAAAGCTGAGCAACTAATTTCTACTGTGTGTATTCTATTTGACTGACTTCATGGAAAAAAAAAAGCCAACTTTTTCTTTTACCTTGTTCAAGACATCCAGGGAGCTGAAAATTGCAGGAGCTATTGGACCATGTACATCCCTGAATGCTAAAGGGCCATGTGTCTCTGAAAATGTAAGTTTCTGACATGGAAAAATCTTTCATAAAGAAGTAAATATACAATGCAAAGTTTCTGTCTAGACCTACAGTTGAACTAGAACATTGGCGTTTTCCAGGAAACATCCCTAGGAAATTACAGCCTCTCCTAGACTAAATTCTTGCTTCCTAAGGCTTTATTTTAACTGTATGGCCTTCACTAACTTCATTCACACCCAAAAGATGAGGAATCTAGAAGGCCTGCCATTACTTGTACCTCTGATCAGAATTTAATATAAACTTGCCTCTCCTGCTGCTGGAGGAAAATTGCTGCTTTCTTTTTTGATTCTGTGCAGGAACTTGGAATTGGAGGGACATCTCAATGGAAAATCTGTAGTCTGGATCCCAGTACAACTCTGGCCATTTACTTTGAAGTGGTAAATCAGGTCAGTCCTGGCTTCTCCCTTTTTTTTTTTTTTTTTTGGGTTTTTTTTTGTTTTGTTTTTTTTTGTTTTTTAATCATCTTTTTTACTCATCAAACTACTTGTTACAGGTCCAGAAAATGCAATGGCTCCCCCTGTGATGCAGGTGGATGATTGCAAAGCAGCCAAGTGTTTTGTGATGAGGAAATAATTTCAGAAACTTTTTGCATGTGTCATTTTCTTTTATGTGCTCTGGGGGCTTGTTACAGCTGGGAAGAGTCATTAAAAAGCCATCAGGTTTTGAAGGCTGACCGTGTTTCATTTGCAGCACAATGCACCCATCCCTCAGGGAGGCAGAGGGGCAGTGCAGTTTGTCACTCAGTATCAACACTCCAGCACTCAAAGGCGCATTCGTGTCACCACCATAGCCAGAAAGTGAGTACCCCGTGCCAGTGCTCCGGCAGAATGGCAGCAACTTCAGCTCCAGTCTGTGCTGGCATTCCTGGCTTCTTGTTGCATGCACTGGCACACACGGATGCACGTAGCACTAACCCTTTGCTAACCCTGCAGCTGGGCAGATGCACAGACTCAGCTCCAGCACATCGAGGCTGCATTCGACCAGGAGGCAGCTGCCGTGCTTATGGCACGGCTGGGAGTATACAGGGCTGAGTCTGAGGAGGGACCTGATGTTCTGCGTTGGCTGGACAGGCAGCTCATCAGGCTGGTAAGACCAACACACTCAGCTTTGGGCCTTCTTGATTTCAGTAAAAATGGAAGAGACAACAGCAGTCTTTTCTCAGATTGACTTGCTTTGTGTGTGCTCGGATCATGGTCACATAGCTGTAGCGTGGAATAACTCAGAACCCTGTGTGATCAGCAAGTTTAGGATGGGATAGATGAATATCCCATCATGCTGAATGGGTTAAACCTGAGATTGAGTAAGGGATACTAAAACACAGAATAATGCAGGTGGGATGGTCTCTGGTTCAGCCCTCCTGCTTAAAGTAAGACCAGCTTTGAAGTTTGAGCAGCTTACTCCAAGTCTTGTTCAGTTGCATTTTGAAGATCTCCAGAGATGGGATTTCTTACGCTTCTCTTGACAGCCTGTTCCAGTGTCTGATCACAGTCACTGGATTTTTTCTCTCCCCTGTCTCTATCTCTCAATCAGAATTTCCATTTCCCCATTTACCAGTCAGGTAGAGAGCAAGTTGACCCCCTAATCCCTCTCTTCACCAGGCTGAACAAACCCAGCTTCTTCAGATTCATTTTCTTCATAAGATGCTCCAACCCCTAACTTGGTGGCCTCTGCTACACCCAATCCAGTATATCCATGTCTTGCACTGGAGAGCCCAAAACTGGACACAGCAGTCAGATGTGGGCCAAGTTCAGGATAGTAATCTGAATTAATTCTGCAACCTCCTACTGTCTCTTGCTTTGAATTTCACAAGCCCAAATTGTCTAAATCAGCGCTGGTCTTGTCCAAACACCCATGTGGGATTGGTACTAATACAGTATGGCACATTGGGCCCTAAAAAAACAGGGCCAGTCAAATAGAGATTGGAACACAAGCACAAACAGGGGCAAGCTGTCTGCTGAGATGACTGTGGGATCATTTAGAGTTTAATTTCTAAAACCACTGATACTTATTTTCAGTGAAATGGTGAAATACTGGTCTGCTGCTGTTCTGCAAGAAGTGTTCCATAGTGTGCAGAACAGTTCAGGTGTAAAAGCCCTGAATTAATGGAAAATATCCCCTAATCCCTAGAGGCACAATACTGTAGAGGCACAATCTTTCATTCTTGGATAATTTCAAATCTAGAGTTTATTAATATATATATCAAAATAGATTGAATCTTCATCATCATGCCAGTAAGACAGAATACACTGACTTAAAGAAAAATACTACAGCACTGTCAGTGCTGTAGTATTTGCTCTTGTCAGGTTCATGCCCTGATGGTGTAAAAATTAACAAGAACAACCTGTAGAAAAAGTGATGTAAATTCTATTAAAAAAAAAAAGAAAAAAAAAATAGAAAAAAGAGAGAGATAACCAAAGTATCCATTTTGCTTCCAACAGTGTCAGAAATTTGGACAATACAACAAAGATGACCCCAACTCCTTTAGGCTGTCAGAATCATTTTCTTTGTATCCTCAGGTAAGAATGTCACTTCCCACAGCCGTGGGAAAGGTGTGCAGGGGTGAGTGGGAATGATGATAAAACATCTTGCACTATTTATCAGATTCAGGAGGGGAGGAACAGGTGCTTTTTAATGTAATGGACTGGTCCTGTAGTTCAGTGCTGCAAGAGACTGATAAGTGAAGAAGTCTGAGGAGTTATTAAGGGATAGACTTTTTCCCCAAGAATTTGCTGTTCAAAAATACTGGACTTGTTTTGGCAACTTTGGCTGACATTTCTTGTCTCACTTCTCTTTCTGGTGCAGTTCATCTTCCACCTGCGACGCTCCCCATTCCTGCAGGTCTTCAATAACAGTCCCGATGAATCTTCCTATTACCGGCACCACTTTGCCAGGCAGGATCTGACCCAGTCCCTCATTATGATCCAGCCCATCCTTTATGCTTATTCTTTCCATGGGCCTCCTGAGGTGAGTCTGTGTTTCCCAGGAAGAGGTGAATCAACCCAAAATAATGAGTACTCAGTCGAAGTAAGACTATTTTGGCCAAAAGGCTGCTATAGATTTAAAAAAAAAATAAATTAAAGGATAAGATACTTTTGTTCAAGATCATATCAAATTACACTTGGATGGGCAACTAAATTGCTCTCTGGCACCCTGAGATCTGAGGGCTTAGGGTTGTCTGTCTTTGTTCTTTATTTTCCCCAGCCAGTGCTTTTGGACAGCAGCAGTATCCTTCCTGACAGAATCCTACTGATGGATACTTTCTTCCAGATAGTTATCTACCTTGGTGAGGTATGGTAAAATACCTTCTCTTTCTCTGTGCTCCTTCCCTCCTGCCATGCATAGTAGTATGAAATACTAACTGATAGTATGAAATATTAACAAACTAATTTCTTGCAAAGCCCACACAGCATAATGACCATGTCATATATGTGCTGCCTTTTGGAATATAATTCCAGCCACTGTCAGAGTAAAAATACTCGAATCACTAAGGATATGTTCTGCACTGAGTAGCAGCTGTAATGTTAGCTTGGCCATGAAGGTGGTCCCATACCTGCCTGGAAAAGAAACCTGAAGTTAAGCAGGGCAGAGTTACAAGATGATACATATTTTAACAGAGTTGCAAGTATTTTCTGAAAAGTGACAGGCTTTGCTTTCACGGTTTTCATCTTTAATTACTTCGCCTCTTAAAGAAATCGGTTAGGCAGTTTTCCAGTTTTTGCTTTTAAATACTGGATGTTTTTGGAAGCTGCTGCTATGTTCCTTCCCTCATGACTGAGGGAAGTGCTTAGATACTGGGCCTTTCTAAAAATCTTCTGGATTTACCTTAAAGGGTTTCTATCATCTGTTGCAGAGCAGACACTCAGCAACTAGCTAAAATTCAGATAAGGGAAGAGCTGAGTGTCTGACCTGTGCATGTATAGAGGAATTGCTGCATAATATGGTACATGCAATGGATACCTTAAAAATACTGTAAGGCCAAGTCAAAGTTAAAATGCCAGTGATGTATAAATGCTTCATTTCTGAAACATATTGAAGATTTTCAACAAATTGCTGTGGCACTGTACAGATTGCTGCCAGCTTTTGTTTTAGGTGCTTGTGCTTAAATTCAGGGGCATAAAATAATGTTGTAGCCACAGTAGTGAAGGTGTGTGTTTTCCCCCTAAGCAGAAGTACATGTAGCATTCTGCTGCCTTAAGACACGCAGGGTAAAAAGGGGAGGCTTGTAGACATCTCTGCTCCATTTTCATTTCCTCCCTGTCCCATCAATAGACTATTGCACAGTGGCAGAAAGCTGGATACCAAGACATGCCTGAATATGAAAACTTTAAGCACCTCCTGCAAGCCCCACTGGATGATGCCCAGGAAATCTTGCAGACCAGATTCCCAATGCCACGGTACATCCACACTGAGCACGGGGGCAGTCAGGTAAGGAAGTTTCTGGGGGAACTCTTTCTGTTGTTGCCTAGAGCAAATGGCTCATTCTGCTTTTCTGAAAGGATGGTTCTGGTAGTCAGAGTTTGGCTCTTCAAACTACACAGCTTGCATATTTTCTGATCACCTTTTACTACAACTCTGTCTTTTAATAAGCTGATCACTTGCTGGATATGCTTATGAAATCTGAGGGTGGAAAAAAAATGGAAAAGCTGACTTAAATATGTTTTTATTCCCCAGTAAAAAGGTGGGAAATAAATTATTTGGTTACGTGCCTATAGTTAACTTGCTAGGACAGTAATGTTGAATGATTGACCATCTTGTTTTTTTCGTTCTCAGACACTGAATGAAGATATAAAATTGTTCTTATTTTTGCTCTTCCTGGATTTGCAGTGTGCTGTGCTTGTTTGTAGCAGTGCAGAGATAGGAACTGGTGCTCCAAACCAAAGATGTGGTGTTGATTTTTGATGTGACCCTGTTACACTGGTCTTGCACTGAGCCCATTTTTGAAGAGCAGATGTGACATGGGGAGAACAGTGCTGGTGTTTCCTATGCCATGGAATCAGAGCTGCCCTGCCAAGCAAGCACAGCCTGCTGTAGCAGGGTACTCAGTGCTCCTGGGAGACAAGATGTGTGTGGAGCAGGGATTTCTGGACTTGAAACCTTTTTAAGTTAAATTAGTAGCTTGGAAAAGCAGAGAAACATTGCAGGTCGTGCATCTAAGGTGAGATGAAGCCTGAGGGAGCAGACAGGTCTCTCATTTTACCAAACTCCTCTTTTGTCTTTATAGGCCCGGTTCCTCCTGTCTAAAGTGAATCCTTCTCAGACCCACAACAACCTCTATGCCTGGGGCCAGGTAAGCAATGGAAGGGCTGCTCATGTTTGGGAATGCTGTAAAATACACATGGACATGTTTGTGTGTGCAGTAGCCATCCTCTCTCACCAAGTGGCCACAAACTGCATTACATTTGTCTTTGGTTCCTTATAATTGTTGATAAGATAAGCAGCATTGGTGGGCAGCACTGGATGATCAGAATGGAGTTTTCAAGCCTGGATATGCATTCCCGGTATTCTGGAAAAAGTAACTTGCATATGGATACATATAGATCTAATTTAGCTGAGAATACTAGACTTTTTTACCCTCTTTGCTTAGCTTGTTTGTGTAGAGCTTTGGGCAGCAAAATTCCTAGTGCTTTAGGAAGAGGAGACTTCCCTGCAGCAGTTCAGATTGTAGGAGAGGATAATGTCAGTGCTGTTGCCAAAGAGTATCTGTCTTTTGCAGGAGAAAAAGGTGATTGTTTTAGCAGGCAATTAGTTCAGAGTGCTGACATTTTGTTTTCTTTCAGTTTGTCCCCTGTGTCAGTTTGTCCCCTAGCAATAGTATTTTAGGCTCATTATTTCTTCTTTTTTTTTTTGCAGGAATCAGGAGCTCCAATCCTGACAGATGATGTGAGTCTCCAGGTATTCATGGACCACCTTAAAAAGCTGGCAGTTTCAAGTGCATCGTGACTGATCAAACTGAGCAGCAGGAGCAGCGGATTCGGATTTACATGGATCGTGTTGATGACAGAAGTGGAGCAATTTATTTACATTTCCTTTTCTCTCTTTTAAATTAGGGGTTTTAACTGTTACACGAAATAAACATTCAGGGAGAGTTTTTTACTTCTCCCTTCTAATTTATTTGTATTCCTGTTTACTCTGCATTTTCCACATATTGTAATTAGAGTTGAAAGGTGTTATGACCAACAGAGATTTTGACAGCCTTTAGCTTAACTTAATGTTTTAAGAGGTGTCTCAGCAAGGAGGGGGCTGTATTAATGAAAAATAAAAGCGGGTATGAGCGCTGCTCCTTAGTGTTGTCCTCAAATCCCGCCCTCGGTGCCATGGGCGGGTCTTGGCTCCTTTTCCCCCTTCCGGCCCGGCCCCGCCCCCTGCGCGTGCCCCGTTGGGGGCGGGGCGCCCCACGCGTCAGCACGGCGGCGATGAAGCCGGGGCGCGCGGCCGTGTGGAACGCCAGGGCCGCGCTGCTCTACTCGCTGGGCGGCTGGACCACGCTGGGCTCCCTCCTCTACTACAGCCGCCTGGACAAAACCGGCACCGGTACCGGCAGCGGGGTCTGCGGTCACCTCAGGGGCCTGGGGAAAGGCTGACGTGACCGCGTTTCACTGAGGGGGAGTCCGGCCGGCGCGTCCTGTCCGGGGCGGAGCTTGCGCGGGGGGTGGGGCTTGTATGAGGGACGGCCCGGCCCCAGGCGGGTCCCGGGCTCTCCTGGCTGCCCAGCGCCGGGATCCCCCGGGTTCCGGTCCCACCGCTTTCCCCGGCTGGGGAAGGTAACGCTGAGTGTTGTCCGCCCTCCCTGGGGCACTCCGGGCTGTGCGGTTGTCGGAGCGCAGCCTCCGCTGGGGCCGGCTGAGGGACCCAGGTATCCGCCCGGCCCGCGCCCGGCAGTCCCTCCTGAAGGAGGATGTATCCCGTGTTGATGGGAGAAGCTCGTGCTTTATTTCAAGTCACAGGAACGGAGACTAGACTCCTGCCAACATGTTGCTTTTATTTTTGCGCTGTGGGAATGGTTCAAAGCTGTTCTGGCGGAGGATTAGGCTGGGTATTAGGAAGCATTTCTTCACTGAGAGGGTGGTCAGACAGTAGAATTAATAGGTGTTTGCACTGGGCTGCTTTGGCTAGCTTTAATGTGGATAGCTTGGGAAGCCTGCTCTTACTGCTGCTGTAGTACTGATAATTGTCCAGTACCAGTGCAGGTATCTGACCTACCCTAGTAAATCACTTTTTTCTAGCTAGAGTTAACAGATCTTTCCTATCTGGTCCTCAGAATGTAAGGAAAAGGAAACAAACAAACAAATGTGGTCAGTGTGGCTGCCATGATAAAGGGATAAGACTTATTGCTGTGTTCTTTTTTGTCTCCCCCCCCTACCATCCTTTCTATTCCTTAGAGAATGAAAATGATCCTGAGGCAAACCAAGGGACCCGCAAGGAAGTGCACACTAAGGAATATCCTTTTGGATTGACACTGACAACAGAAGTAACATACAAAGAGGTTCAGCCTCCTCTTACTCGACTGCTCAGGCGTGTGGTTTCATTTTTTGTTCCTAATGACGACCGTCCTTCCGAAAAGTGAGCTGTTCAGAACATTGTGCTGGACCGCTGAGATCATCCCAGTTCCTGGCACCAGACCACTGCTGAAAAACTGTCCTTGCATTGCTGAAACAGCAGCTCTGCTCAGCTGGTGTGAAGTTGCTTTCCCAGCTGGTGTGCAGGATGTACCCAGGTGATCCAGGATGTACCTGGGATGGCTCCACAGCTGGGCAGCTCTGAAATGGATATTTCAGGAACAATTAGTAATTGGGAAGGAATGTAGTTTAATGTTTTGGGTAAGACAGTTCTTAATGGTCCTTCAAATAAAAGCTCACAAGAGATGAGTTACAAGTGTGGAAATGTTTCTGTAAGCTAAAAACTTACTGAATGCTCTGCAGCAGGCTCTTGTTTCTTTAGTGGTTTTCCTGATCCTTGCACATGCTATGTCCCTTAGTAGGGTACTGTCCCTCAGCTCTGTGGCCAGAACTGATGTTCATTCTATAGGGTTTTCCCTATAGAATGAACATTTATGGACATCACCTTCCCTGTTTCTATTGGGGTTCTCCCTACAGCCCTTTTAGGAAACATTTTGCCCTGCCCCACATGGGTCTATAAGGTTTCCCATCTTGCTGTATGGAAAACTGTCTCCATCTCCTCTGCCCAGACACCACAGCTCCCAGATCCTTCCAATTTCTGAAGGGGGCCCTGCAGGGATACTGTAGGGAGAGGGATTCTTCGTCAGGAGCTGTGGTGATACAACAAGGGGGAATTGGTACAAATAAAAAGGGGAAATTTAGGTTAGATATTAAGAAGAAATTCTTAACTGTGAGAGTAGTGAGGTGCTGGAACACGTTGCCTGGGGAGGGTTTGGATTCCCTAGCTGTGGAAATGTTCAAGGCCAGGTTTTGGGTAAGACCTTGAGCAATCTGGCCTAGTGCAAAGTGTCCCTGCCCTTTCAGCCCACACCTGTGATTCTGCAGGAGCTTTTACAACCCAAGCCCTACCCAGCCCGTGCACCTCCAGACCCCCCTTTCCACATGGACTCCTCAGGTCCTAACAGCCACCACCTCCTTTTCCCGAGTGCTCCACCCAGCCACTAATTTTTACGGGCACCCCGCTGTGTCCCTATAGCTGTTCCTATAGCGGATGCCACTCTGCTTGTTTGCGTGTTCTTTTCCTAGGCACACC
>WEIU01000693.1:0-28154 GCA_013389925.1 Aegithalos caudatus | reverse complement strand
CGTTCGGCGCCGGCCGCGCTGCGCTGCGCCATGAAGGCGATCGTGCAGCGGGTGGCCCAGGCCAGCGTCACAGGTCAGTGTGTCCCGGCCGCGGGGGCCGGGGGCGGCTCTGTGTGTGTGTCTGTATGTGGGTGCGTGTGGGTGTCTGCGGGCGTTCCTCTCCCCTTGTCCCCCCGCGTGGGTTTGGCGTGGGTCCGCTCGCTGGCGGCTCCCCCGGGGGCCCAGCCCCGTGGGGTGCGTGTGTGTGGAGCTCCGTGTGCAGCCTTGTCTGGCAGGCGTGGGCCGGCAGTCACGCTGCCATCGCCTCCTCCAGCGCCTTTGTGTTGGCAGCACAGTCGCAGTCATCTTGCTCGGCGTGTGTTAGCGGAATCAGAATATTCCGAGTAGGAAGGGACCCACAGGGATCCCGGAGTCCACGTCTTAGCCCTGCACAGGACATTCCCCGAGAGTCACATCATGTGCCGGAGAGCGTTGTCCAAACGCTTCCTGGGCTCTGGCAGGCTCGGTGCTGTGACACCGCCTTGGTGCTGTGTTAGCGGGGCTTGCCTCACGGCCGTGCGCTGCTGTGCGTGTGCGGTAGTGCCATCCCAGTATCCCTCTCCCGTGTGTGCCCTGGCACTAAAGGCACAGTCACCTCAGTGCATCGCAGGCACGTTGATAGTGCAGCCTGGATCATCTTTTTGCGCTGCTTGTTTGTGTCAGTGGTGCTGTCCCAGCTGCCGCCAGGCGCTGCTCGCCTGGGTCTAGCCCCGGTTCCGATAGGAATGGTGTGTCCTGATGGAATGTCCCTGCTATTGCGCTGCTTTGCACCTTCTGTGCTCAGGGTGCTTAAAATCTCCAAGAAGTTTGCCCGTGAGGCAGTGAGTGCCTGCTGTGGGAGTCTTGGGTGTGCAGCAGGGTGGCCTTCAAGTTATCAAACAGCTTCTGCCTGTGTGTCAGCTCTGGCAGAGTGTGTCTGTGAGGGAGCAGCTCTTGTGCACAGCTGGGACTGTGGCCACAGCTGGTCACACCCTGTCAGCACTGGGGTTCTTGCTGCCTTAGTACCACTTTTCTGGAGAGAATTTAAACTGTTGTTTCTGTCAGTTGAAGAGTTTGGGAGACAGACTTAGCAGAATAAATTTGGGAGACAGACTTAGCAGACTGGAGGACTCATACCCTGATCCTGCTACTAGCGCACAGACACTTTCAGCTTTCACTGGCAGCCTGATCTCCTTTCATTTTGTGGGATGTTTGGAGCTTTTTGTCCCAATCATGAGCCTGGATGCAGTTTTAACAGCTGGGTTACTGATGCTTATCTCAGTTTTAAGACCGTATTTATTCTTACTACAGTCATCTCAGGGTCAGCCACATTAAGATAATTTACTTAAGACAATTTAAGAAGTTTCTTAGGAAAACACAACAGTTCTGTGATAGTTTGTGTTTTATTGTAAATGTCATTAAAGGGGTTGTTTTCCCAATTAGGAGGGCGGAATTTGCAGGTTGTTGAAAGTCACGTTTCAAAAAAATCCATAAGGAGTCTTATCAGGTAGAAATCACCTGTTCAAAAAAAGTGCAAAGTGTGGAGGGAATGGTGGAGTAGGGAAATTGAGTGCACTTAGTGGCATCGACCAGGTGGATAACTTTTCAAGGATTGGGGAGAGTTTTACCACCTTTCTGTTTAGGACAAATGATCCAATTGTAGTATAAAAACCTTTATGCAGTGTTTTTAAATGCTGGAGTAAATAACCCAGTCTCATAAATAAGTGGTGGCATTGGAAAGCTTTTAAAATAATGCTTCTGTGTGATCTTTCAAATCTACAAACTTAAGACCCAGGAAACAGGGTTTAGAATGCTCAGTTTTTAAGTGGTTGGACAGCTGAAACTAGTCCTAACTTGTGCCATAAAACAAGACAGTGCATTTAGCCTTATTTTTCTTTTCCCTCTCTCCTAACTCCAGTGGGTGGTGAACAAATCAGTTCAATAGGACGAGGCCTCTGTGTGCTGCTGGGCATTTCTTTGGAAGATACACAAAGAGAGCTGGAGCACATGTAAGTCACTCCCTTCCTTTTGCCTTGTATTCTTCCATTTGTGCATTGCTGAATACCTGTGCAGTAGCCAAACAAATCAGCTATTCCTGTTGGGAAATTCAGGTTTGCCTGTTAGCTCCTCTTCAGATTTTACCTTGAATCCAGGTTTCTTGGAGTTTTCTCTTCATGTTGCATTGAGAAAAATCTGTTCCCATTTTCTGCTATGTGTTTTTTATCAAGTGAACTATTTTAGGTGCCTGTCCTTTTTGAGTCTAAAAGAAATTTGTCCTTCAAAGATGAGATTTATGAGAATCCTCAAACTCTCCCTTTAGCTTGCACCGTGAGTTTTGTTCTACCTAAAGGCAGGATAGTCTTGTCAGTCGCTTGTCTGCAAACAGGAATCAGTTTGGCAGCCTGGAGGACTGGCTCTGGCCATCTGTTCCATGGCCACAGAACAGTGGGATTCAGCCAGCAAACATGTGCAAGAGAGAGCTCTCCAGGGGCTTCTGTCTCTTTTGGACTGATTATTGCTCTCGGGCTGACCTCAGTCCTTGCAAAGGCAGAAAAGAAACAGGTAACGGAGCTGACTGATGTCAAGAAGAAGGGTTTTTATTCTCTCATGCTCGTTTGCCTTTCTGTTTTCCTCCCTTAGTGTGTAACATCTGCTCTGCCATCACTTCCCATCCCTACCTTGGTGGATGTGGAAGCTGCTTCTGCATTTTGCAGGCAGGAATCTGTAGCTACCGTGCTCTCAGCACAAGGTTGTTGGGATGGCTGGCACAGGAAGGGCAGGAAGCCAGCATCTGGGCAAAAGGAGTGAGAGAAAGCAGCTTAGCCAGGCTTTTCAGGTCCTATTAAAGGAAACTTTGGTAATCCTGTAAATGAAACAATGAACATCTCTACGAAGAAAACAGAGCAGTGATGATGATTTCAACCTTCTGCTGGGGCCTTCCAGTGGATGTTTTCAATAATCCACTTCACTCAGGAGTTAATTCTGTTTGCAGTTGACACACGCAAATTGGCAAGGATGTTCTTGTGACTGTGCCTTAGTGATGGCAAAGCTCTGAAGCTAGACCATAACAAAGTCTCAGCTTTGTCTTGGACTGACTGCCTCATCTCTGGTGCAGTGCAAAATGCCTGGTTGATGACTGCAGTTGAAACCCTTTGCCCTTTATAGGCTCCCTTGATGCCGCAGGTGTGGAGAAGCCAGAAGAAACCAAAAACAGGAGAGTGGCTTGGATGCAGTCCTTTTATCAGTCAAAGTCCTGGCATGGATTGGGTTGCAGCTGTCTGCTGCATTTCAGGATCCACTTGTGAAGGTCTCCTTGTTGTCTTGAGCCAGTTAGTTCTGTCCCCTATCTGTAAAAAATTGGCCCAAAAATTCAAACCACTTTGCTGCCAGCTGCAGTTTTGCCCTCTTCCTTGGATTCCTCCTCTCATCCTGATGAAAAAGTGTTGTCATCTGGCTTGTGGGGCCTGGTTTGGGAATAGTGCTAGGAAGTGACAAAGCAGGAGGAGTCTATGTGAATCATGATTGGAAACAAAAATGCACAGTTTTAAACACAGTTTAGGATGATCTAATTTCCTACTGAGTGTGATTTCCTGGTGCGGTGGGAGGATTAAAATTCCCAAAGCTGTTCACACATTAAATAATATTGTGACACATAAAAGCAGATCGTAAAGAATGACCTTCCCTACTTCCTGTGCCATCCTGATGTCACTGTGTAACATGCAGTTAATCTGTCCTGGTACCACACTCCGTAAAATGATGCCATGGATTAATGACCTGATGCTGTTGTGTAGCTGCATAAGGGCTCTCTTGGTTAAGGCTCCCACTAATGTGATGAGATTCCCATGGCTGGGAATGAAGGTACAGAGGGATATCTTGTTATGTGGAGGCAGACTTAATGTGCATCTGTTAGCTCATTTTGTATGGTACCTGTTGATCCTACATGGGACAATTTAGGAATTGTCTTCTCCTCCTCCCAGGGTTCGAAAGATCTTGAACTTGCGAATCTTTGAAGATGAAAGTGGGAAGCACTGGTCCAAAAGTGTGATGGATAAACAGTATGAAGTGTTGTGTGTGAGCCAGTTTACTCTCCAGTGCATCCTGAAAGGAAACAAGCCTGACTATCACATGGCAATGCCCACGGAGCAGGCAGAGTCTTTTTATAACAACTTCCTAGAGCAGCTAAGAAAAGCCTACAAACCGGAGCTTATTAAAGGTAAGGACAGAAGGTTGGTAATGTCCTTGCTGTGACCAGTGGACACTTTTTGTGTGTGTTCTTTCTGATTGTTGCTTTCTTTATTGTGTGATTTTCTGTAGCTGAAGGGATGTTAATTACTTTCACTAGAGCCTGTCAGGGTGATTGCTCCAGTCTTCCTCTAGCCAAGTAATTTCCTGGCCTTCCTCTGGGTGACATGTGATGTTCTTGTATTCCTTTTGGCAGCCCAGAGAGGCTGCAGCCATGAGAACAAACTCTGAGGTCAGGTGCCCTCGAAGGCTGGATGTTTTGTGCTGTACAGATAGATTAAGCCAAGAGAAGCTTTTTTTTTTTCTGAGAAGTGTGTTTAGTGAGGTTCAAAGGTGTCACCAGTATATGATGGACAGCACAGTTCCATCTGTCACTTCCACATCCTGTTACATGGAATTGTGACAGGGGGAGGTTTAATGTGCTACTTGAGAACAGCTTTTAATTTAGACTCTTTCCTCAGCTCTGTGTCATGTGTGGAACAGTTTTCTCTTTACCAGAAAATGCCTGGCTTCCCTGTGCATTTATGCTCTGTCCACATTCAATCTTCTCTGTTTGGTTTTTTGAGTATTTTCTGTCCGTTTTCATGTTCAGATATGACTTTTTGCTCCACTTGACACAATACAAGTTTCTAGAAAAGACTGTTTTTTAAGTGATGTCTGTTAATAGATAATGGTTGCCCTTACTTTCCTTATGAGGAAAAAAGTAAAAAAAAGACAGAAAACTGATAGCTGGGAAAAGATTTGGAGGCTAAATTTCATATTGACTCTAGGTTAAGGGTAATTATTGCAGTGCTTTTCAAGGAGGCACAGTGAAATGCAAACATATTCACATGTCCAAGAATGTCCATTTTTCAAGCTTTTCCAGCTTGATATGTTCTTCTAACATTTATTCCTGATAAGGAATGCATTTCTGATAGCTCTTCAACCAGTTTGATTTTGAGATTTTTGAATTCCTTCTCTCAGTGAATAGCAGTTGTGTACCTGAAATTAATATTAAGTGCCCTTTTGGCACTTTTTTTCCCAGTGCTTACTGTGAAGCGAGCTTTCACTTTGGCATTTTTCTTTCTGTGATAAAAGCACAGATTTGGAAATCCAAGAGTGCTATTGTGTCAGATAACACATGCATTTAAAACTGCTGGCAGCACTGGAACTGTCAGTTTATGATTTTGCCAGTTATGGTGTGCTGCTCCCAAGTCTGTTAATATTCTTTTATATCAAAGTTTCTGCTGTGCCAATTGTTTTGCCAGTGTGGTTTTTTTTTTTTGCTTCTTTGCTGTCTGGAACATCTGTACTCACATTGCCCCTACATACACAAAGGCACACATACAACAGTTGTAGTTACTGGGAGATTAGAGTTTGATTCTCTGGATTGCTGTAGATGCTCTTCCCTTTTGATCCTACAAATTGCTTAATGCATTTTAGAGGAGGAATTTAATCACTGAAAGTGGAATTTATGTAGCTGAGGCAATGACAGATCAATAAAGGTCTTGTCCTAGCTCCTAAGGGCCTTGTGTTTTCTGGTTCCTGTTTGTAGATAATTTGGCTGTTGGGAGTTGTAGGTGCTGGGCAGGCACCTCCTCTGTGCTCCCTGGTCTACCTGGAGCTTGCCAGCCAGGAGCTCAGCGTGGGAAGTGTTCCCCAAAGAGAGGCACAAACCATCCTTTCACACCAAGAGCAGTGGAACACTTGACAGACAAAATCTTGGAGAAGGTTCAGAGCCATGGTTCCTAGTTAACACATGGGCACCCACATCTAGGAAATGAAAGGCTGCATCAGAAGCCCTTGCTTGTTGTGCTTCAGTGCTTTCTTGTGTTCTTAAACATCTCACTCCTCTCTGAGGAGCAGAGCTGGTGACTGCAGGCCTGAGCACTCTTGTACAAACTAATATCCAAATATCAGACCTACCAAGGCTCCTTTTTATGTCTGGGGGCCTTTGCTCTCTGTTGAATGTGGATTTAGTCTTCTGAGGTAGTAAAGATTAACATAGCAAGAAGTGTGAAAAGTTTTACTCCCTTAGTAGTAATATTTAAGTAAATATGAGAGGATTGTTCCACAAGGAAGAGTTTAACTCAGATTAAGGTTTGGTACAAGTTGAAAGCACAGTTATTCTCCCTGATTAATTCCCTTTCTGAGTGTTGTCACTTCAGAATAAGTGCTCTTATCTGAAGCAACAATATTCACATGAGGTTAATTAAGAATAACTTTTCAAGTAGACAAGCTTAGAAGTATAAAACCAGTGTGAAATTTCTAGGTCATAAGGCTTGAAATATATACAAAAATATTCTGGAAGTAAATGATGCCTCTTTTTCCAGTCTTTATGGCTCAAATGTGGCTTCTCTGACTCATGTCAGGTGAAGATCTTCCAGCTGAGGAAGGCATGCATGCTGGGCTTTTAGAGGCAAGGAATTTGGAGAGATGGGTGTCCAGCAGAATGAATTTGCCACTTAATAGTACTTCTAGGATCCTATTTTATTGCAGATGTTGCAAGATGAATTATCAATCCAGAAGTCTTAAAGTGGGGAAAGATGAAGAGCAGCAACTAGAAATTGAAATGTGTGAGGAGAATGGGAGGAAACTGTTACAGAAGGATGTTCCTTTACAGTAGTTCTGGTGCCAAAACAAGATAGAAAGTGCTTATGACATGGGAGTACTTTGAGTGTTCTGGTGAAGGTGGGGAATTATTTGACCACTTTTTCAGCCTCTGGGAAAAAAGGGCTTGTGGAGTTTATTTTTTTTTAGGTCCGTACACATGAATGGGAAATGGAAAAGACCAATCCTTTTTGTAAGTGAAGTACAGCAGAGGGACGGGATAATTGTAGAGAGCAATTTGAAAAGTTGTGCTCCCACTAATGAAGTTTAAGATAATATTCTCTGTTTATTATTTATTTAAAGATGCACTAGTTTTGACTGGGTTTTGTGGTCATGGGGTGTAGGTAACATCTATGTAACTCTCAAAGACCAGCATAGGTTACAAGCAGGAATGAAGAAATGGCTGTAGCAGATTGGGACTGAGCTGCACCCCAGTGTCCCCTACTCTACAGTATTCAATTGTCAAATGCTTCAGAGTAGGCTCCAGATCTTCTTATCTTTTGTCTAAATATAAAGCTTCTTCAAAACATCAAGGTGGTCAGTTGGACTGGATCCCTAGGCTGAGCTGTTACATCTTTAAAATGTCATCTCCTGATGACAATGAGAACTGCCTATCCTGAACTGTGGGCCTGTATTACCTGTATTACATCCCTGATTACCTGTAGACTTTGTTTTGTGTGTGTTTCTCTACTCAGCTGTGTATTTATCCTCTCTAAATGTCAAGCTACATACGTGGGTGAACATACACTCTTTTTTCTTAGCTTTCTGCAGTTCAGTAGTTGGCTGCCCTTCTATGTATTTTTTATTTCTTTTTGGTATCACAGTTGGTAAAAGCTTTGGTGTGTGTTATCCTCCCAAGGGCCCTGAGCACGTGTCATCTCTTCCCTTTTCAGATGGCAAGTTTGGTGCCTACATGCAGGTCCACATCCAGAATGATGGTCCTGTAACAATAGAACTGGAGTCCCCAGCAGCCACTGTTGATCCTAAACAAGTAAGTGGCCCCTCAGGTCTGTCTGGAAAGGATGATGTATCCTCTGCAAATTTGTAGCATTCCTGTTGTGAATTACTTCCCTTAGGTACAAGGACCTTGTCTTTCCTGTGCAGCCTCTGAACAGTCAAATAATTGCATTGTTTTCTTCAGTTCCCTGGCCTGTTAATGGCTGCCTGCTGTCCTGGGAAAGGTTGTGTGTGTGTGTAATGCAGAACAGCTTTTCACAGTTTATTTCTCCTCAAAGCTGTTGTTTAATCATGACTCATTAACAATGTTTTCAATAAGTCTTGACCATCCCCCTGCCTTTAGTGAAATTTCTTCCATGTGGGAGCTTTTGCGTGTGGGTGCACTGGATGGAAGTGGAGAGGTACCTATCTGTCAGAAACAAGGGAATAGCTAATTTCAATCCCAAATTTAAGTCTGGAGTTGACAGGAGAGTGAGTTAGCTCTGCTGAGGAACTGTACAAGCTGTGCTGAAAACCAAATGCAGTGATGAGGCTTCCTTATCCTCTAAACACAACAGTGGCCAGCTTTTCCAGGCTGAAAAAAAAGGGGGAGGGATTGTTGTGCTTCAGCAAGGCCACACCAACCATATTTGTATAATGCTTCACTTCACATTGATGAAATTGTTACAGCAGTTTATAAAAAGGGCATGAGGGAAGAACCAGGAAACTACAAGCCTATTAATCTAACCTCAGTGCCTGGAAAACTTACGGAAAAGATCATGCTGGGTGCTACTGAAAGGCATTTAAAGGACAATGCACAGTCAATATGGATTAAAAAGGAAAGTCCTGTCCAACTGGTTTAATACTCTTCTACAATAAGCTTACCTGCCAAGTGAAGAAAGGGGAGATGGTGGATTTAATTTTTCTAGATTTTAGCAATGCTTTTGATACTGTCCCTCACATCATCCTTCTCAACAAGTCTTCCAGCTATGAAATGAGCAGACACAAGTACCCTGTGTTGCCTTAAAAAGCTTCATTTGAAGTTGGTTTTGTTTTTACCTTCAAATTCTGTTCTGGATTCTTGTGTCATGTTTTAGTCCCTGAAAAATCTACTTCTGTTTCTAGTCTTTCTTTTTGTACCCTTACAGTTTTAGCCCAAAGATTCTCAGGCCAAGCCAGACATAAATAGCAGCAGCAGCAGCTCTGTTTTTGGTGTGAGACGTGCTGCCCTGTGTGTAGGTGTAAAATAATCAAGGAATTACCAAGGTGTTCAGGATTCTGCAAGGTTTCATTTCTTTCTTGGGGAACATTGGCTTGTTTAAGGGTTTTGCCTTCACAGTTTAAGGCTGCAAGCTTTACCCATCTGACAACAACTTTCTGGTGTTCTGGCCACAACATGGGCTGAAGATAGGGAAGGATGCAGTTTTTTAAACTTTCTCTGGCAGTGTAAGGCCCAAAACTCCCTTGACGAGCCTCTTAAAAGGTCTTTGGGTTTTCTCATGTTCCCTGAGTTAGACAAAAGGTGGAAGTTCCAACAGGATATTATCAAGAGGTCAAAAGAACAATGACTTCACTGGCAACCTTCAGAAAACCAGACAGCTTTGGCAAAATTTTAGAGCAGCATCCAGTTAACACAAAACATTTTAAAGTATTGACTTTAACCCATTCAACTTTGCAAACTCCAAACCTGTTCCATTTTAAGTTGCTCAAAACTTGGAGGAGAGGGAATTAGAAGAAGAAAGAGGCAGAAAAGATACAGAAAAGAACGAATATAGCTTCCACTCTTGGTCCCAGCAATGTTCAGCAGATAGAAATTCCAAAGAGGAGGTAGGGTCAAGACATCCATCATGCAAAGTGTGATGAGGAAGAGCCTGTTTAAATTGTTGTTCTCTTTCCTCTTCCCTGCCCATTGCGTTCTTTTTTTTTGCTGTCAAAAATCTGTTGATCTGTTGATTTGTTTGTAGCATGGAAACTAAGGCTAAGAGATGGTGTGTTTTTTATATTTGTGCTTTCAGCTTTAGCAAGAAGAGATAACTGAACCATCCTGCAGTGTTTAATGTGATGCTAGTAGGAAGAGATTAGACAAATAATTGCTGATTAATAGCTTTTTTATGCCATTGGATGTGACAGTGAAATATGTAATTTTGTCTGAGCAATTGTCTGTGTTTGTAATTGGTAATTGGAACTTTATAAGTCATTTGCAACGTAATTAATAAAAATACATTTGGATTGGTCAATCCAAATGTATTTTTGTATTCCTTGTTCTAGAGGGATATAAATAAATCACTTCTCTTATACTTGGGGTGATCTTGTTATCTTATGGTGATTATTCACTGCATTTTCTAAATTTTCGAAAATCTCACTTCAGCTTTTTTTTTCTTTCTTTCTTTTTTGTTTTGTTGATATATGTATCAGTGGTGTGAATCTAAGTTGCAAGTTTTATACAAATACATTTAGAATTTTTTAGAAATAGACTTCTGAAATAGTTTTATTACTTGATGTATTTTTCCTTACTTTGTGAATAGCTGACAAAACTTGAAAAACAGCAACAAAGAAAAGAGAAGACCAGAACCAAGGTGCCCTCTGAGTCAAGTAGAGAAAGGAATGTTCCCCGAAACAAGGATGACCCCAGTGCCAGCAGCGGAGCTGAAGGAGATGTGTCCTCGGAAAGAGAGCCTTAGTTCGTCCAGGGCAGGCCACAGGTTTGGCTTTCTCCTCTCCTCTGTAGTGCTTGAGCCCCTGCTTGTGTCACTGAAGCAGCACATGCAGAGAGTGGCGTTAGAGGTGCTGGAAGGGGACATTTTATAATCTTGCTGGTTTTATAAATTTTACAACCTCTGCTCCCATCTGCAGTTGCACAGCAGAATGTTGGGGTGGGTGAAAACCTCTTCCCACCAGTGGTCTTGGCTGGAATTGTGGGTCTGGCCCAGTCGTGACTGTTTCCATGCTGACTGAGGAAATCTGAAAGTTTGATCTGATGATACAGCAGTGACTTAACTCAGAATCCTGCCTCGTTCTTCAGATACATGGAGACACAGGGCTGTATTTCTTTCTGTCCTCATGTAGCAGGGAGTTCACTCTGAAACAGCCCAAATACAGCACAGTCCCCAGCACTGGAGGTGGGAAACAGCTCAGAAGCTGGAGACAGGGCAGAACAGCAGCTTCCTTTCATGGTTCTTACCTGCCCCTCCTCAGTTTGTTCTTTCCCAGGATGAATTAGTAACAGGCTGTTCCATAGACCTCCACCGTCTAATAAGGACATCAGGGCATGCATTGAGAGCCTAACTTGCCTCAGCAGTAGGAGATCTTCTCTCCCTTCAGGCACTTGACCTGCAGGACATGCCTAGACATCAGTGAATGGAATTAGGCTGAATATAGACTTGAATCCTTTGTCATGGATAATCTGCCTCTGTAGATATGTGTTTATCATACTCTTCCAGTCAGCTTTAAGCCTTCAGGACACAGCTTTCATTACCTTCCTTCCCCCTTCCTGCCCCCGAAAAGCTACATTGCTGATTTTGACTTTTCAAGTGTTTCCAAGCTCTCAAGAAAGTGTTATTATCCTCATCTGCACACTGAAGCCCTGAGCTGGCAGTTTGCAGTTTAATTATTAACAGCTTTGCAAAGTTGAAGTTTAACCTTTCTCTCATTTTCCTGTCCCCAGAGTTTAGTCTCGCCCTGATTTATACAATACAGCATCCTTCATTGCTCACAAAGTTACTTACTTTTTATTTCTTTCTAAAATCCATGAATTTCCCAGGTGGTCAGACATTGGGTGATGATTTCTATTGCATACAAGGTTTCCACCCCCCACTGTTTCTGGGTTGTGTGTTGAAATAAGAACATTTTAGAGGGTTTGCAGGCCTTCTGGAGGGCTTTGTTAACATTTGGATTTCTAAGGAGCTGAATGTCTCTAAAATGTGGTATACAGATAGCCTACCATTAGTTTTCATGCTGTGACAATAAGTAAGGATTATTTTCTGTATGGGATTTGAAGGAATCCTGCTATTTTTCTGCTGTACCTACAGTAATGTTCCTGTTTGTTGCCTTCCACAGTTTCTTACACAAAAGCTACACTGAATTCTTGAAGAAAGACCCAACATTCGCCTCAGCAACACTCTTCAGTGACTTTGGAAAAGGATGGAAAATGGGAAAGGAGAGCTGAGACATTAGAAACCTATCATTCTGTATTGAACCAACCAAAGCAATGCTGTCAGATTCAGTTGTTAATGTGTAGTGTCAGTAGTGAAAAGGACTTGTGACATTTTTGTGTATGCGTTCTCACATGACTGCTGAGTAAAGGGTGACTGTAGGCAGATTGTAGCAGAACATTTCACTCTCAGTACATAAGCTCCATGTAAAGAATAAATCAGGGTTTTTCCTTAAACTTACACTTGAATTCTGAAAATTCTCTGAGCAGGCTTGTGTATTGATTCTCACTCTGTGGTGTCATGTGCTACCTGTTTCCATTGCAGTGTGCAGATCTGTTCATATTTTGGTAATTTGTTAGCTGCTGCCTAACATCAGGTTAGGCAGTCCAGTCTTTCTGCATGGATTAAGTTATTACAAGGGAAGATCAGCCTCTAGTTGTTTATCATGTGGAACACATCTGTCTTGTAAACTTTTTTAAAACCAGAAAAGACTTTATTAAACAAATGATGCCAGCTGAGTTGCCTGTTGGTGTTTGTGTATTGCATTCCCTGAGTCACTCCTGGGTGTGACAAAAGGGGGGGACACAGAGCTAAAGTTGTAGGCCAAGAAACGCCTATTGCTTCAACTCATCCACCTTTCCTCTGCAAGGTTGGAAGTCAGGCTGCTGACATGAAATCTTTGCTGTTTGTAACACATCGAAGTCATTTATTTTGTGATGGCCATCAAAATGCTGCACAGCTGCTCCACCTACTGCATCCAGGGCTGCTGACACTTCTGTCAGATCCATGGCAGGCAGAAGAGCATTTGGAAGCTGCCAGCCAACAAGAGCTGAGAAGAAGCTGCAAAACTGCCAAGGAAGCTTTGGGGGGAAATGAAAGACTGCAGGTTGTTACACTTCAACTTCTTTCAGAGATGATGGCACCTTTTACATTTGCTATTCCGCAGGTCTGCCTTGTCCTTCCAGTCTGCCCTGGGCACCTGCTGTGGCTGCCCTCAGAGCCAGGATGCACAGCTCTCTCCCTGGTTGTAGGGATAATTCACTGGTGAGAGTTGTTAATCCAAATGCACATCACGGTTACAATGCTGTTCATCGTGTAACCACTGTGTTTTTTCTTTTTAACTTGTAGGCTCCTTGTAACCAGTCAAACCAAGATAGAGTTAGAACTGCAGGCTGACATGGCTTTTTAAAAACAATGAAGGTTAAAAATTCGGCAAGCTACACAGCTGGCATTTGAACAGGAATGGTGAGTGGGCAGGATAGGTGGAAGTGTTACACTTAGACTTGCCTTTAAGTATGACATAATTTTCCATCTGACCATTTTATGCAATATATGGGAAAGCTGTATGTTTGGGACAGATGCTGCCTGTTGTCCCATGCTGAGTATCTTTAAGCATCACAGTTTCAAAAAAAACACCACCAACCAGCCAAGCCCACTTAATTTAAAAGTAGTTTAGCAAAAATTACTGCCTTACTCTAGCAGCAAATCTTGGGGAATGCCACTTTTCCAAGTTACATGGCTTTGAAATTGGATATTTATCCCATGAATTTTTCTCCTTGTAGAGAGCTGCAAGCAAAAACTAACAGATGTAAATTCCTGTGTCTTGTTCCTCTGCTTGATATTTCTTAGGAAAAAAATGTTTTCTCAACAGAAGACACCTCCAATGAAAATGTACTGCTTACTGTGGACTGCTGAAAACCAGAAAATACAATTGTAATGCTAAAAAACTTTTGGAGGTGTTTTTCCTACATCTCCATTCAGATACTGGCTCTAGGGGCTATGATAGTTTGAAAAACAGGAATTTAAGAATGGAACAATCAGAATAAATGATGTTTCTACAAAGCTGTTTGGAAAAATGATGGGAGTATTTTATTTTGAGGTGTAAATACAGTAATCAAAGTCAAAATAACATGACTATTGATATAAGTATCCAGTGGCTAAGCTCATAGTTTAGAAGCTATTGTGGACAATTAATTTAAAATGTTCTCATTTACAGAGGTGCTCATTCATGGAGCACCCCCACTCTGACTAGTGGAGTTCCTTCCTTTCAGTACCTGCCCAGCAAAGGGCAGGCAGACCTCGCCAAGCAGGTTTTCAGCTGGTGTAAAGTGTCTGCTCTTTGGCTGCCAGTCCATCCTGAGCATTCTCACAATGTTCTCAGAAATGCCCATTTTTGGTCGATTTTGCACCTGTTTAGAAATAGTTCTCTCTTAGCTCAGATGTGTGTAGCTATGGACTATGCAAGCAGCAAAGGTTTGGTAAAAAATTTAGAAAGAGATTCATAAACTCTCAGTGAAAGTGAAATGGCAGGGCCCTGACAGGAATTAGAGCAGATGCTGTAAAAATACAGTGGAGGCTGGTTACCTTTCTGTATTCTGGAGTACACATTCATTCTCATGCCAATCTCAATTTTATTGTAAGTCATTTTATTCCCAGTGCCTTAGAAGGAGAGCACTCTGTCTTCTCCCCAGTACATGATTTGCCAGGCCAAATCCCAGTTCTTCCTATGAAAACTGGCCTCCTGTTCACCCTGGCATAAATGGCTCAGAGCTCTTTCAAAGGAGATGAGGAGCCAGGTTGAAGCTTGAGGGTTTTTTTTTACAATGGTTTTTGAAAATAAACCATGGAAATGCTGAACTGTGGCTGATCTTGGAGTCCCACACTCAGCATGGAAGGGCTGATGGAGCAGGTGTAAACCCATCTAAAACACCTGTATTTCCCTTGTAACCCCATCACATGATGCCCACATGATATATGGGATATTTTGAAAGCCACAGATGTAAATGGGACTGAACTCAGAGCAGCACAGCCTTGGTGGAGAAGTGCCAGAGGCTGGAGACAGCCCACACCATGGTGGGGTCCTAACAGCTCTGCTTGCACCACAGGTGTTAATAACCTGCTGATCTTTGGTCAAGGGCTGCCTGGGAATGACAACACGAAGTGCTTCAAAAGGCCACCCTGGACCAGGGAATAGTCCAAATATTCTATTTCTCCTTGCTGATTTCTTTCAGAGAGTTCCTCTCATTTAATAAATGGCTTAGTACTACTCACAGCTAGCAGTATCTGAATATGTTTTTGTTTTTTGTGAGTTTAACCTAATACCTACAGAATAGAGCTGCTCCTTGTATTTACATGCCAAAAAATTATTATTGATTTAATAAATATATTGTCAACATATTGGTGTATGGGGAATGTGCAACAGTTGTGACTTAAGGAGAGGAGATTTACACTTTTTATAAGAGAGCACTTTGCTGTTCATTCAGAAGTGTTTTCTTTTTCTCTTGTGTTTAGGTTACTTGGGGGATGTTGACCAGTGCCAGATGAGGTAGGATGGTAAATTTTTTTCCTGTTAAGAACTGGGACTCATTTTATAAGGGTGGTTGAAAAGCCTCTGGCTGTATAGAGCATATATATGCCTTTTTACTAATCCTTCTGCACTAAGACAACTGTATGCAAAAGGTTGGAGTACTTTGGGGTGGACAGTTCATATGGCAGATGTTATTACCCTGTAAAAGCCTTCCATGGCATATCTCCTAAATCTTTGAGGGTATTGGTTTTGGAGTAACAGAAATGGCAAACCTTGACTCAGAGAGTGTGAGGTGTGATTGGCTGCTGAAGAAGGACCAGAGATGTTTATTGCTTTGAGACTATTTTCCTTCGTGCCACCTGGTGTCAGCAGAACCTAAGAAACTGAAAATCATTACAGTGGCTTAAGGTGGTTTTCATTAAAGTCTCCTCCCTAAAGAAAAACTATCATTTTAGTGATAATTGACACCACTGTTTCTTCAGAGTATATTTGGTGTATTTGCGCTCTCCAGAGTTAAAAAAACTGTGCAGTACAATAATTATTTATGCATGTTGATCCAGTGATCTGCATTACATTTGTGCAAACCCCTCAGCCCTGCAGAGAAGCTGTGAGGGGAAGCAGAAGCCTTTTGTTACCACAGCTGACACAGCCCTGTGGTGGCACTAGCATTGTCTGTGCTGCTTTTTGGAAGCCTCAGGCTCTGAGCTGTCTTTGGTTCAGAGCATTTCTGTCAAGTTACACAACTGCAATTTTGGCAGCACCAATAGATGTGTTCTGGGTGTCAAGGCAGGAGGTGGATTTCCTGAGATGAGTCCGATGCTTACAATCACTCCTTAGGACTGACAAATATCTGCCTGGGGAAATTGGTGGGTGCCTTTTGAATGAAATCAGAATATGGTCCTACTCACATTTGTGTTTATAAGTCTTCCTTTAGGGGAGAAGGCTGGCTTTGATTGTGCAGTTTGAATCAGAATATGAATTTTTCTTTCATTCTGTCATGAGTTTATTTCTTTGAGGTGCTCTTGCTCCTCAGAAGCCAGACAGTTTGTTCTACAATAGATTTTTATTTGTATCTCTTGATAGCTCCAAATGAGTCCTCTCTAATTGCTTTTCTTTGTTTGTTTGGGGTTGGGGGACACAAGACTGGAATATAAAGAACAAACGTGTCAATCCTAAAATACACTCACATTCCAAAAGCAATCATTTCAAGGGAATGCTTCAAAAGGGCAGTCAGATGGAATATTTCTCCCCATGGAGAGTTGATTATCGTGTCCTGGTCCTGCAGTGCTGAGGTTTGCTGTCCCTGAAGCAGGCACAAACAGCAATCAGCCAGGCAGCATTCTCTGATTTGCTTTAGGAAGTGAAACAGCGTGGGCAACAGCCTTGTGATGCCCAGCCAAGAAACTCCTGGTCAGTGTGGAAGATTTCCATGAGGTTGATAAATATCCTTAGAAAAGAAACCTGAACAACCCCCCACAAACCTGCTTTATGATATACTAATACATAGTGAGGACTTGATGAAATGGGAGGGAGGCTGGAGCAATGGAGAAGTTTCTTATGGATTAAATGAAATACAATTAAAACTTTAAGTTTTAGGAAATTTATGGGAATATAGCCAGTGGGCTTCCTAAGTTGAAGTATCCGCTGCAACCATGAAGTTGTGTGCCTGCTGCAAAATTGCCTCTGTGTTTCAGGGGAGAAGAGGGAGGTAAGAAACTCTTTTATTCCACTTAGTTTAACTTTAACATACAAATATTTTTAACATAGCTAACAAAACATTTTATGAATAAATTTCTATTTCCCTATCTGTGTTTTGGGGAAATCCATGTTGTTCTATAAAACTGACTAGAAGTATTTCTAGATGATAGGACAAGTGATATTTCTTCCATTATGCTCCAGTGGTAAAAGTATACTGAGCTAGTCAGAATGTTCCTGCTAGTAATTACAGTGAAATATAATGTATTATGGATTAAAATCCATAAAATTGATCAGAGTATTTAGAGTCAGAGTAATGTCTCTTTCTAATAGGAGGTATTGTTGAGAAGCCCATGGAGTCATATGCAGCCACATGCTGATAAGAAAACCATCTTGAAAAGCAGCATAGTGCATTCTTGAAAGGATAAAAGTGCTGACATTAAAACTGGAACTGATTAGGTTCAACATGGTTTAGGAGCAAGGATTTCAAATTAGCCCAGAAGTTTTGGCAACAACCCTGTTGTGGAGGCTGTTAAGCCACACAGTGTTAATAGAAACACACTCCCCTGGAGAGAAGAGAGACAATAATATAAACATGCCCCCTTAGAAGGGGAGCAGTTAGGCCAGACAGAATATAAACATGACCCCCTAAAGGAGAAACCCCAGCAAACAGCTCTCTGTGTTATGGTGAAGAAATGTGTTAATCAGATATACCCCATTGGTTCTTTTTTACCCCAGCCCATTGGTCTGTTTTGGATCCTTCCCTTGACCAGTCCCTTTTCCAAGTCCTCTACCCATTGGCCAAGTTGTGAAACCTCACCCCTAGCTACCCTATATAATCCCACGTGCCTTGAGCTTTCTGGCTCTTTTCTGCTCTGGAGCTGTGGAATAAAGGAGCTCTCCTGGAGATCGGAAAGACCCCATCTCGCTGCTTTTACTCCTGTGTCGCCCAGGGGTGGCAAACACAGCTCTGCTGCTCAGGCAGCTCCTCAAAGAGCAAATCACTGCACTTGAGAGTGCACTAGAGAGTGAATCACTTTGTACTTGGCAGTGCACCAAAGAGTGAAATCACTCTGCACCTAAGGGTGCACAAAGAGCTGAATCACTGCCTGAGAGAGCCTGTGCCTCCATCGATCCAGGTGTCTTTTTAAAGATGCTTCTAGTGAGGAAGGTTGTGGCACCTCCACCACTGGACCAGGCTGTGACACCCCTGAACTTCAAATCTTGTTTGCTGCTGTCTGCTTTGGTGTTCAAACTGTGCTCTGTGTTGATGTGTTTTTACTTGGTTTTTTACCTCCAGGAATCTCCAGGGTGAGCAGGATCTCAGGCTGGGAGAAGCTGTGCTGCTCCTGATGTTGGTACTGGTGTTGGTGATTCTACAGTGCGCACTAGACAAGGCAGAAAGATTTTGCATATCAATGCCAAGTCAGTCACAATTATTTTTTCCATTATTTCCTACCTGAAATACATGTGTCTGTAAAGATAAGCACAGAACACATTTAATTCCTGTTTCTGCCTTGTGCCTCCTAAAGAAGGTGCCAGATGCACTGCTTTTGAGCACATTTTACCTTGCCTTCGAGCATCCCTTCTTTCCCCATCATCAAGCTGATCAGCTCCTGCTCCTCTGTCCACTGTGACCCTATGTTGGATTCATCCCCTTGGGGCTCCTGCATAACCCCAATTTCCAGCACAGCTTGCAAAGTGGGCTTTGTTTTGGTTTTGTAAATGTTTAGAAGGATGTAAAAATAAAATAAAAGATGCTGAGAAAGAAAAAATCCTGTTTGTCTGTGCAGGCATAAATCCCTTTGAGGTCCCAGTGAGGAAATGCGGAGTAAGGGAGAGGGGGAACAGCTGGAAACTTGAGTTGTATCTGTGAGGTTTTTTTTCTTGGAGCAAATCAAGTGGAGTAAAAATGCCTCATGTATGAGCTGGATGTTTCTACACTGATGGCAGCATGCCCAGCATTACCAAGTGCAAATGCCATAGATTAATTAAATGCATCAGAAAGGTGTTGCCATGCTGTTGTAAATAAAGTATAAAATACATTGGCCTGTAATCTGAAGAGCTCTGAAGTGGAGCCTGTAGGCTGATCATCTGTTCATCCCTCAATGTCCATGAGGTAGGAATTTGGGACATCATTTATTTGCATCTTTCTGGCTTGCTACATTGGTGTAACACAATATTTTTCAGTATGTCTCTGAAGTGTGATGTTTGAACTCTGAGGTTCATCTGCTGTCCCCTCTCTGCTGCTCCTGTTAAGGCTGTTTTATACCAAACCACAGCCTTCCTTTGGACCTGGTTCGGAGGCCAAAAATCAGGGGGACTGATGATTCCTTAAAAACAGGAGGAATGAGGAAGAACACAAACATCCTTACCTTTGTGCCACACAGTCCCAGACAGATTCTGTTACTGGTCCCCCATTCAGAATGCACAGAAGATGCTGAGGAAGACCTTTTGGGCTGTGGCATTATTTGTATGGTGATGGTTTTCACCTCCAGCTTGCCTGGTCTGCTGAGTCTGGTCATCAGACTCAATTCAGTTTTCTTATATCACCAGCATCTGGGTAAAGTGGAGGTTTAGTTCATGAGTGTGGATGGATACAGGCTTAGTTTATATAAGCTGAAAGTTATGTTTCTGAAAGGGAAATCCAGAGACACTGGAGAAACTGCAGCATTCAGAAAATTTGTCAAACCAGCTTGGATTACTGAATGTAGGTATTTTGTGTCCTCAAAGCAAAAGGGTTTCATACAGCATTTCTCTTTCTTATTGGTTTGATATTTGCCAGCTTTTCTCCTTCAAGCCAGATCTTGTTGGAAAATGNTATATATGTATACACATATATATACTAAATCAAATTTGTAAAGTGACACTATAAAAGTTCCACTTTAAATTTTATATACATGCATATGTCATCTATATAAATATATGTCTTATATAATATATATATGCATCTGAGTCCTGCAAGGTCTTAAAAGAGACAGTAACAATTTTGCACACAAAGAAATATGGGATACAGTAAAATTTTGGGTTACCCTCAACAGTCTGTCATGTCCAGCCAGGGATACTTGATGTTTTCTTATATAAAATCAACCTTGAATTTACCTTAAACTTTAGACATGAGTAGGCCCAGCAGGTCTTTGCTTCCCAGGGTGTCCTAATTTCTGCGTGCTTCTTTTTTTCCAGCCTGATTTGATTGCCAAAATCCTTACTCAGAGACAATTTACTTCTACCCTTGCTGGAGTCTCCTGAGATGTGTTGTGTAGCATGGGTATTTTCCTGATGTGATACTGCTCACTTCTTGGGACCACTGCCTACAGTTCACCTCATCCAATTCTCGAAAAGAATAAAAATATTTACTGTATAATAAAACACAGTGTAATAATACTTAATGAGATTTTGTCTAGACCTGTGTTCTCACCCATAAAAACCCTGTTTATAGAAATCTTGAACAGCCTTTTCAGTAACAAGGTGGAATATATGGAATATATTTAGGCCCTTCAGGTGTTGCTGTACAAGCTTCACAATAAGTGAAGAGAGAGCCTGTAGGAGCAGTTTTACTTCTTCCTTCACCCTAAATTTGTCTTCTTGAGGGGTGCAGGGCTCATTGAAGTTTGCAGCATCTTATTTCATGATGCTGTCATGTGATACCTCTTTATTGATCTCTCTGGGAAAGCCTGTAGTGTCTAGAAGAGGTCTCACCAGATGAGAATGATCCCTTGCCTCAGCTGCAAGATTTTGCCTTTTTAATGTCTCCCAGTAGGTCCATGAGAGCTTAAATGGATGTGGGAAGTGGGGAGTCTGTCAACAACCCACAGCTGTTAATGCTCCTTGTGTTATACAAGGCACATATTTGGACAAACCACTGGGTGAAATGACATGGTTTCTTATTCCCGCCCACTTTTATTTGGTCCTCGAATTTAGATGTGTTTGAGAAGAGCCTGTGCTGGTGAGTCTGTGAGTGAGCAGCTTTGCTGGAGCACCTGCAGCAACTCCAACCGTCAGCATTTGCTCCTGGAAGCAAAACTGAAGGAGGAGAAACGCTGCATCAGGAGTACTTCAGATGATTTCTGGACAGTTATGCATACACTTGTATTTTGTTTTAATTCTTTGTTGATCTTGCAGTGAAACCTAAGCCTTCTTTGGCACCTTTAGAGACTTGGAGTTACAAGACTTCTTCCAAGCAGATGGTTCTTAACTTCCATCACAGACTATTTCTGGTGAATTCCTTGCTTCTTGCTTTGGGTGTCAGTACTTTGAATCTTACTTTTTCCTAATATAAAAACTTCTAGTGATAGAGTTTTAGGATTTTTTTCTTCCAGATGTGTGCTTATATAAACTCCAGAAATGCAGCCCACCAAACCAAAACTGTATTGAGATTTCTACTATTTTAAAAGGATTTTGAGACACTGGATCATGTCCAGAGAAGGACAAGAAAGCTGGTGAAGGATCTAGAGAGCAGGTCCTATGAGGAGGGGCTGAGGGAGCTTGGGGTGTTCAGCCTGGAAAAAAAGAGGCTCAGGGGAGATCTTCTCACACTCTACAAATCTCTGGAAGGAGGGTGTAGCCAGTTGTGGCCTGACTTTTCCTTCCAGACAACCAGGACAAGAGGACTCAGCCTCAAGGTGCACCAGGGGAGGCTGAAGTTAAACATCAGGAAGAATTTATTCATGGAAAGGGTTGTCAAGCATTGGAATAGTTGGGCTGCCCAGGGAGATGGTGGAGTCACCATTCCTGGAAGTGTTCAATAAATTACTGGGTGTGACATTCAATGCTATGGTTTAATTGGCAGGGTAGTGTTTGGTCCAAGGTTGGACTTGGTGATCTTGGAGATTTTCTTCAGTCTTCATGATTATGTGATTGTAAGGGTTTCTCCTTCTTTTCAGTGACTGCTTTTTGGGGATCTGGCAATTTGCAGATTTTTTTAATGTATTGATTTACATCTCGATTTGTATCAGCAAGAACTTTTTTTACATCCTCTTTAAGGTGAAGGTAAATAAGGAATCTTTTCTATGATTCTGTGCTTACCACCTACGGTGTAAAACAGAACTAAAACCCCTTGTTGACCTGGGGTTGGCATTGGCAAGATCTGTGTGACCTAAATTGTTACTCCCCATATACCCAGACCATTATATCCCATGCCTAGGCCTAAAAAATTCCTGCAGCTTCAAATTACCTTTTATACCCATCTGATGAAATTCTAATTAATAAGAAAATCATCATTTTCTTATGAACACACAGAGAGAATGATGTTCTAAGTACTTCTTAAACATCATCAGGTGGTAAATTTAACACTAATCCTGACTGCTTTGCACAAGTGATTGCCTCTTCTTATTTGCAGTAAATTAAAAAGAGGGCTTTTTTCAGTTTAAAAAAAAAAAGTAAATACAGTGAGTGTATTTAAAATAAAGCACCTTCATTCTGGGGGTAAGAAATCAGGTACTGATGAGTTTATTTGTGGGTTTTACTGCTGTGCCTCCTGAAGGGAGGGAAATGTGCTTGTGTTTTGTCTACTCACTGGCTACACCTTTATTTTCATCTCAGAGTCTGAAATATTTTGTCTTGTCCCTAAGCAGTGTTGCAAAGAATTTTTTTGACATGAAACACAGTAGAAGTCAGGGAGAGGTTGTGTGTTTGATTTTTAGACCAGACCACAAACATGAGAACCAGCACTGTGTGATCATTTAGGACAAATTAGTTCTGCCTGGGGGTGGGGGAGTGAAGCAAAATAATTATGTTTATTACAGTAAAAATTTAGTTTAAAAGTAATTGAGATGTGCACTGAATCCTTTAATTACATTTTCTTTATGAGAATGACGTCTTTTTTCCTGTTGGCCTTGAGAGTGCTGAAAATGGGCACACAGGCAATGCACATAGGAATTTTGGCCTGTTCCAACATGGATGTTGGATGAAATTCCATGCCCCAATCTTTGTCAGGTAGTCTTGGAGTCTACCACCTCATTTTCATGTAATGCCACATTCTGAATGACGTTTTGTACAGCTTTTCCATTGTTAGGTGATTTTTTCCTGCCATATCCTGCCAGCTGTAAGCCAGTCTGAATGCTAATGGAATTGGAATGCCCTAAAAGAATCCATTGAGATTACAACAGCAATAATTCTTTAGGTATTATGAATATTCTGTCTATTTATGACTTCATTTGTTATATTTGGGAAGGGAGTCTGTTGAGAGATTTTTTTTGCGAATGGTTTCTATTTAGTATGTCTCTGTAAGTGAGGCATACAGCCTATTTCCAGAACAGAAATATATTGGCTTAGTGGTACTAGGAAGCTAATTTGAGTTCCATTTCTGTTTACTGGGTAAATGAGCAAATATGAAAAATGAAACTAATTTTAACTAATTTGTTCCACCACCAATTTTTCAGGTTATATTTACAGTAGTGAGTATACTGCAGTTTTTTCTGATTTCTGTTTTTATTATATAGGGAAAAAATAGGCTATGTCAGTCCTCCAGCATTTTTAAAGGCAAAAAATACTTATTTTAGGGATACACTGAGAAAATAAAGACAAACCGGAATAAAGGAGCAGCTCAGGAATGTGAGGATAATTTTGAATTACACATTTGTTTGTTGCTGCTCAGTTTGCAATGCTGGAGAACTTAAGAAACTTTCTACCCCTTGGTAATGATCATAATTTCTTTAGCCTGGGTTTTTAGACTTTCACTGATTTATCATTAGATACAGTTTTACAGGTTTAGTTGTACTTTGGGACATTGTAATGTCAAATTTCAGTGTTTTCAATCTAATTTTGGTTGCAAGCAGGTCTGTAAAACCATTTGGAGTAGGAATAGAAAACCACATGTAACACTTAAGTCGGACTGTAGATAGTAATGGGCAATGAATTGTAATTTATAGTCCCACTTCTTCCATTAAAAAAAAAAAAATTAACATGCAATATGCCGCTAATAATATGTCTATATGAACCCAACAGTCTGTCAACTGAGGAAGATTATTGGCATGTGAATTAACCATTGTGTCCTCTACATGGAGGAAGTGATTCTCCTCTGTATTATGTTATTTTACTGCAGTTTTAATAGTGCAGCAGAAATAACTAATACCAAAGGATTAGATTTTTAAAATATTTTATTATTAACTTAATGATAGGGTGAGTGATATGGTGGGTCTTCAGCAGACCATTGTGCTGGTCTGGAGAACTATGCAGCCCTAAATCTTTAAAATGCTATTCCTTGAAGATAGGGTCATTATTCACTACACAGAAAAGAGATGCCACATGTCACGCGTGTAAATTTCAGGAAGGTGAGTTAGTGCAGAGTTCACCCAGGAATCCCATGACTTGCACCTGACTGGCAGGATTTAGGAACAAAGATAATTAATACAGTTTAAAAACGTTTAAAACTGCAAAATACTGAGGACATGCTTGATCTTAACCCTTAGTAAAAAAGGGAACTTTGGCTGAGCTGTGGCTGAAGCTGTGCATCAGACTGAGGATTCTTATCAGGCTTATGAGGGTTTTCCTAAAACTCTTCATGAGTGAAAGATGGGCTGGCAACGTTGTCAATACCAGAAATGTCTTTGAATCAAAAACAGCCTTTGCAACTTTTCCAACAATATGAAGTTTGCAATCTCTGAGCAGCATCACTAAATGAGTACCAGAGGGTCTCTCCCCCAACCTTTGTTAGCTGGGGAAGATGCAAGTCAGAGGGGCAAGTTATGGAATAAGGTTATTTTTCTGCTTCAATATCTCAGTGTTCAGAAGCAGGAAATTTGCATTTTAGCTGCAGCTCACATGCTCATCTCTAAACTCCAGGGAAACCTGGATCTAAATGCATACCATGGGCATCTAGTATCACTGTAAAAGGGACTGCTGGGGGATATTGAGTATCTGTTTCTGGTTCCAATTAAAACACATTATTGCTTGGCTACTCAGAATAATGGGAAACAGGGTGTTAGAGGCACCTGAGCCTCTGTGTGCAATGTAATTTACACAGCCAGTCAGAGATGTAAATCAGTGCTGAAGCACACGTTGTTATGAGAATATTACTGAATAAGAATTGCTGCCACTCATGAGAAAACTGCAGTCTCAGTCATGAGAAAAAAAATTAAATGTAGTTGTTCCATAATGTCTGACAGATAATTAGTGGCTCCAGATATTTGAAGTAATGTGGAGTTGCTAATACTGGTGACAGAGACCTTTAATGCCTGGATGTTGTGTGGGGCTGGGGCCACCTGCAGGAGCCAAACCTCCTCACTGAGATCTCCTCTGGGAAGCTCAGCTCTTTGAAGAGGAGCCTCGTAGAACATAACTGCAGTCTAGATTTTGTGCTCTCAAAAGGCCTTATCAGCCTCATCTTTGTCTTCTGGGAACTTGGCTTGATGCTGTAATTGAATCAAATTGACTCTTAATTAGTTAGATTCTGTTCAGATAGGATAGGTTATTGAAAAATACTGACTGACTTTCTCTGTGTGCCACGCTGTGCTTGAAGCCAAAGCTGCACAGCTGGATGCAAATCCTAAATCAGTTCCCAGTATTGGGATAGTCCCTGTATTTGAGATGCAGGGCTTGTTATTTCATGTGGCACAGCCTGAAGGTGAAATCTTAGCAGGTGGGCACAGTGTTGTCTCTCCCTAGGTTTCCAGGGTTTTGATTTAATAAATATACTCCTGAAACATGCAATCCCCCTACTTTGGATTAATTTAGGATACTCCTCGTAACAGGAGAAGTTTATTTGGATGATTCTTAAGTAATGCAGTTGAAGCAGATGAGCAGCAGGAGCATCAGCTGCCTTATCTGCTGTCAGGTGGCTTTAATCCAGTGAATTTACTGTGCAGGGCACCTGGTAAGCAGATAATGCTGTATTACTTATTTAAATAAGGTCTGGTAATCTCCAAACCTCTTGCCTGGCTAGTCCAACATGTGCTTTCAAAGGATGGTACATGGTAATTAATTACTGTGATCAGGTTTAGTGAGGGTTATAGAAAATCTGAAGTAAAAAAGTGAGTGTGTGAAGGCTAAATTCAGTAAAACCAATTGTTTCCCTCTCTATAGGAAAAAAGCCATAAAGAAAAATTACTGATTACCGCCCTGGAGAAAAGCATATTTTCTCTATTTGTATATAAAACACCTGGTATTAGACTCAGATTTTTTTCAGCAACAAGAGTAACTTCCAGTGCGTGGAAAGGGATCTGAAGATACAGGAGATGAGAATAAATGTTAGGAGGGAAGGAAATATGTTAAATTAGAGACTGTGTGAGACAAAACAACAGGGCAAAAATACCAGTCTGATTTTGGTATTTTATCACATAGAAGTGATTGTGTGGTAATGTGTCACTCTTGACTAGGCCCTATAGAACAAAGCTTGTATTTAAAACTATAGAATATTTGTATTTTCCTCTGGTTTTTATTATTAATGAAAAGATGCTTAGACTTCTATATTTATGAGCTTTTACCAAAATAATTTAACCTCTATAATGTCATTAAAATTATTACTCAGTTACATGAAAAGTGCAGGATTTTAAGACTTACTTAGTTTAAAATGTTGATTTATATTTCAGATATAATTGAGATGTCAAATGTGTTTCAGTAAAACATTTTTTAGCTGAATGTAACTCTTAAAAGTGTTTATACGAGTTTGGTGTGTTCTTTGCAGTTTACCAGTTAGCAAAAAAGCAAAAAAGCAAAATGACTATTTTCTTAAAGAGAGCTGGGCTTTTGGGTCTCTCCCCTGTATATTTTTTGATCATTGTTTAAAAAATTGTTTCCTTGTGGAAGTCAAACATGAAGCCCCTTAATGTGGAAAGAGGAAACCATTTTTAAAAACTATTCTAGAGTGTGTAAAGAGAACTTTTGACACAAATCTCTTGGAAAATAGCAAATTATTAACAATTTTTTTTTTTTTTTTCCCATTTAGTTTTATTTCATATTCAGAAGGAAATTAAAGGATGTTTGTAGATCTAGGCAGGAATGACGTGGCTTTTTATCCTACATAACACCGTAACAGTTGCTCATACCCACAGCATTCCTCACTTACCTAATTAAGCCATCATTAAAAGTTCTTCACACACACTAAAGATTTGAAATGTAAGTTATATCAATTCCTGAATATGTACTAATGTAGTCTCTGGTGGAAGGAGAGTTTGAAATGCTTGTTAATTCTGTATTTAAAAAACCCCAAAGCTAAATATACTTCATCTGAGGGGTTTTTTTTTCTCTCTTCTCCTCCAAAAGTGCCTCCCTGGTAGCAGAAGAGCTTGGAATTAGATGTGGGATAGCAAAATGCTGCAGAGGAGGGTGTTGCCTAAGGCTGAGGCATTCCCCTTTGAAAGCAGATACACTTTATTCCAGCCTAACTTCCTTTCAAAAAGAAACAGATTCAAACAATATCTGATTGCATTAACAAGGGTGATACTGTCAAATGACTTTAGAATTGTCTTTGATGGCTTACTGTCTTTAGGATATAAATCAGGCGAGGATTTGTTAAAAAATAGCAAAGCTGTCTGTGTATTGTTCCCTTTACTGTTTTAGTGCTATTGTGTGCAAAATTTTGTGTCAAAATTGTAGATGAGTGTTTGGCTATGTAGGATTTACCCTCTGGATAAGGATGCCCTTAATTTTATTTTGGAGTTAACGAGCTGGGACGGACTCCCTCCAGTTGCAGAGCAAAACCTTTCAGGCCAGGAAGAGGATGCTGCCTGGGCTGCCAGCAGTCCCTTTGGTGGGTGCTACAATTGGCAAAAACCCCACTGTATGCCCTAATTTTCAGTGGAAATTAAGTGGGAAACAGTTTTTTGTGCTTCTACCCAATAGCAACAGAACATCAAATAATCAACAGTAATTATCCAGAACCTGGGGAGGGGCAGAAAGTTACCTTTGCAGAAAAAAATATATTTGAATGCATTTTGCTGATTGTGGTGTTTATTTCATGCACATCATGTTTAAAAGAGGTATTTTTGATATGTGTCCACTTCCCAGTAATGTGTGTGCCTCATACTGAACGCTCTAGAAAGTCCCTGAGATGCTGTCACACGAGCCACAGCACAGATGACAAGGTGATGCTGAGAGTACACACATCAACCTGTGCTCCCAGTATAGCTCCAAGCTCAAATGAGGGAAAAAACTGGAAGATGGTGACATGGCCTTGCTTTTTAGAGACTACCTTTGATACCCAAAGGGAGCTGGGACTCACTCTGGGAACTGGGTAGAGTCCCTGTGGAGGGCCCAGGGCCTGCCACCAGGAGAGATAC
>WEIU01000691.1:62580-72704 GCA_013389925.1 Aegithalos caudatus | reverse complement strand
TTTTTTTTTTTTTTGTTTTTTGTTTTTTGTTTTTTGTTTTTGTTTTTGTTTTTGTTTTTTTTCCTTGGGACTGTTTAAACCTGCTCTGAACTGAAGCCCACTGGGGGCTCACACCTGTGGCCCACCAGGGCCTGGGCCTCAGCATTTTCCAGCATTGGAGGGACAGATGGGAGACTGAGCGAGCTGAGCTACACCCACAGCAAGGACCTTTCTGAATTTGCCATCTCTCTTCAGAGTAGCGAGAGGTTCTGTTTCGTGTTATTCATTTTTTGTGCTTGTGGGCACTTTGTTTGTTGAATAAATAGTTTTTTCCACTTTTCTCTAAGGAGATTTTTCCTGGACCAGTTGGAAGAGGGGCCGTTTGGGTTTGCTTTCCAGAGGGACCCCATTCGGAAGTTTCCTCCCAAATTTTCCCTAAACAAGGACAGTCAGATAACTTGCTCAGATAAACCAGTTGAAGCAGGCAGCTACAATTGTCCAGGTCAAAGAAAACCCAGGTTCAGCCATTTTCAGGCCTCCCTAAATCCTTGGGACAATGGAGCCGATCTGCTTTTCAGGCAAAATGGGATTATTCAAGGTGCAGAGCTGTGTTCTAGGAGAGCAAGAAGACTGCAGTTCCTTCACCCATGAGTAGTCCCTGATGTGGTGTACTGGAGGTCACTTGGTGTGCTGGGGAAGCCCTCCAGTTGCACATGGCCACATTTGGCTGAGAACATGTCGCGTACAATTTTGCTCTAGAGACAGACCCCCTTGATGGAAGGGCCCAGAGAATGTGTGACACTACTCCTTTGGAGAGTCCTAGAAATCTGCTGAGCTGGGAGAGTGGTCTGTGTGTGAATATTTGGCTTCCTTTAGCTGTTAGAAGGGGTAAGAACCTGTTCCTCCACTGATCCCAATAGCATGAGCTTCTTCACCCCTATGCAAATAATGCAGTAACTGGCTTTTTCTCTCTTTATTTGAGGGTATATCAGTGCTGGTTCTGTATTCAGTCAATTAAATCACGTGCCCAATTGTTGTAGCACACTATCAAATATTAAGAGAAAGGGAAATTAAGTAACACTTCACCCTTCTTAACAATTTATAAGCCCACCTAACCTAAATGACAAATTTGAGTAGGATGTGTTGTGTTAGGCAGATTTAATGCAGTGCAGGATTTACACTTGGCTGCTGCTATAGCGAGTTAGTGCTAACCAGACGTGGGCAGGGTGGGGCAGATTATGTGAACCCTTCATGGCCAGGAGAAACTCATCTAGAGAGAAAGCTAAAGCAGTTCCAGCCTGATTCTTTTTAATGTCACAGTTCATTTGCAGAACCATAACTGGAATCAAGAATTAAAAAGCCTTGTATAAAAGTCAGTAACATTAAACCTTTAAGACTCATGTTTCATGTGTCATAAAAAGTCTATGAAAGGATTTTATATTCTGTACAGTGTTTTAGCACTTTCAATCATTTTTTTTCCAACATAACTTTTGTGAACACTTTTATAGCCTCTAAATGAAAAACTAAACTATGTGTCATTCAAAAAAAGGTTTTATGGATCACAGAATTTAATATAAGTTCTGCACCATAACAAGGAACTGATAAACCTATATTAGAATTAATTTAAAATGTAAGAAACAGTTTTAGAAGATTGTGCATCACACACTGTGGTAAACAACACTAGTAAGTAAAAAATGTGTTCTATAGACACACTCTTGGAAAGTGAACTGCAGTGCCTTAACAGAAATGGTTTAAGTGGTTAAAAAAATATTAAATGTGGTTTGTCATTTATATTCAAATCTAAAATTTTCATGTAAGTGAGAATATTTTACATAAAGGAGTAAACTGTAAAAAAAAGTCATCAAATGCACACGACAATAAAATCTGAGTTGAAACTCTGTCCAATAATATACAATATGATATAAGATCTAATCTTTCTCCAGGGAAAAGACTGTTACTCCCCAGTGTCATTAACATTTATGAATTAAGGCTTCTTTATGAAATGGCAAAATTAAAATTATATTCTTCAGGTGCTAATCCTATAATATACATCTGTTTTATACTAATGGGCAAAGATCTTATTTCTTTAATACATGATGGTTATGTGCTGGTATCAAAGGCAGAATGTATCTTAGGAAATATGTATAAAAGTAAAAATTTGTACATTTCATCCCCTGTAAAATGCTGCACAGGCTTAAGCAGTAATTTTCCAAAGACTTTTGCAAGGTAGGTAAATATAATCTGCCAAATATATATACTGAAATCTCATTGATTATTCCCCGTTGCTCATGCTGTTTCTGTTCAGGTCTATCTGTTCATGCTAGAAGAGGGCTGAAAGGGAACCTCCCTTCTACATTTCCTGTTTGGAGGGGTTTTCACTTCTGGGACTATTTTTCTGCCGTTGACCATGCCTGTAACTCCCTAGAACAGAGGAATAATATGAACTATAACAATACATTGTGAGTGGCAACAAAGAAATGCATAAAAATAACACCACATTCATTTCTCTGAGGTTTAGTTGTTAAAGAGCTTCTTGTTGGGGCTTCATGTTATGGTTAATGAGAAAGCAGTTGTTCATTAGGGCTGAAATGAAGCCTATTAATTCACCATTCCTGCCTGGCATTCAGAGTTCTAGATGTTCCCAGCAACAGACAATCTCTCTGAAGGCCATTATTTATAAATGGTAGACAGTTTGATCTTGGCTAAGTAGGTCTTATAAAAAAAACCAACAAAAACAGCAAATGTGGGAGCACCTCAAAGCTCTCTTATTGAAATGTCTAGGCCTACACTGCAGACATCTGTTCACAAGCTGGGTGTTTAAGCTCACAGGGTGGTCAGCTGCACCATTCATGCTCCATGCATGCATGCCCAGTTCTGTGTCAGGTGAGACCTTTGGAAGCAGCAGCATGCAGTTCACTGGGATACTTCAGAGTGACTCATGCAGTACCAGAAGCTGCCACACATGCAAAGGGATCAAGGCCCAGATCCTTCTGTTGTCTATGACTGGAACTTGGACACCTAACTCTCAAGTAGCTACTGTACGGGATGTGGATAAATCTAAGTGAGTGAATGTGGAGCAGAATCTCAATCCTACCCTGTGTCTGTGAGCAGCCATACGAGAAGGAGCATACTGGAAGACCAGGATCAAGTGCCATATTTTTAGAACTATGATGGGGAATATAGTACAACAACAAACCACTTATTGACCTAGACAGAAGTTCCCTTTAGTTAAGTGTCAAAATTTTATCAGTGGCGTTACCTATAGTTGGACATCTTTTCTTGTGCTGATATGATCCTGAGTTTCCTTTTGCTATCTTTTAGAAGGTCAGGGACATTACATATATTTTACTATTTCTGCAAAGTACAGTTTGGTGATTTGACCACTCACATAGGTTGTGAGTCTATTTGCTGTCTTTGCATTTCAAAGACAGGACAAGTAGGCACAAATTGAGCCAGAGAAGTAAGCAGTGAGTATGCATACTGCTTGTCTTTGCTGCCTACCTGTGAAGACTGTGAAGAAGCAGTCCATTCGGAAGTCTGGGATGACTTTATGATGCTTGTATCCCCAATTGTCTGTTCTGTTTATGCTGGATATTAAGCATATCATATATTATCTTTGTCAAATTTTATCAGAGAGCTACATACTTCTTTGTGTGCTTGCCCTATCCTTTTTACACTCCGGTGTGCCCGAAGAATCTTGGGTACAATCATCACAGTATGCAAAATGTGTGTATATTTCACATTTTTGTCTACTGGCCCTCCTGTTAGCATCAGTATTGCCAGGAGATATTCTGTTAAGGAAATGCCTATTGAACTTAACTGCTCAGTACCTCTTATATTAAACATTTAAGGATGTGATTAAATTGAAACATAAGTCTATGATTTTCCTTTTCAATGAGGTATTTAAACATGTTTAACTTTTGGGCCTAAAGTGTGTTTTAATAGGCTTTATGAATTTGTGACAAAATAAATTGGTTTTTAAGTTAAAACTGGTGCTTTGTTAATTCTACATCAACAGCAATAATTTTGATTTGCCATGTATCTGGATTTTGCTAGCTAATTTTAATTCACAGACATTTCATTAGAGTAATTCATTGTTAAAGAAATAGCCTTGTGGCTTTATGAACCTTCTAGGGAATTTTAAGCTACAGGATTGTTGACAATGTGCTACTTCCCTGAAAAGTCAACCTTGTAACTTGTATAACTATGCCTAACCTTAGCAATACTTTTAAAATTACTTGTACACACATCACCTTCCCTACATGTTTTGACAAATGACACATTTCCTTTGGTGCTTCTTTGTGGGTAACAGCGTGTGAGGATATGGTACTGGCAAAATTTATTACAGTTATTTTGTAGTTGATATTAAAGAACATGATGTATTATATCAGGTGTCTGACCTTTAAAGATGTTAGGACCCAATTCATTACAACATAAAATTTACATATTATTCAACATTCTACTGTCCTTTTATGAAGAAGTCATGATGCATACGTACATGAGATTTAGGGCAGACAACTATCCATGCACATTGAAGACTAGAGACTGAAGACAATGTGAAATAAAAAAATATTGCAGTTTAGAAAAGATTCACTTTTTTAATCCGTGAAATGGATGACTCTGGCTGCACCTTTTTGAACAACATCTTAGAAAAAATAAATGGAGCACACAGAGACAATCCTGTATTTGTTATTAGCTGTATTCCTGCGTCTTTTGTAAATCCTGACAAGACCTACCTGTCTCTGTTCCCGCGTTTGATGAAGTTTTGCACTGATATGATATATGAAGACTCAGGCTGGGGCATTTCATCAGTGAGAAATTGATGAGTATTTCTGTGCACTGTGTTTGCACATCCTCAGCTAGAACCCACTCTGAACATTGTACCCACAGTTCTACCTTTTTTTTCTGCTTAATTATTCTTGTTTGGGGTATGAACATGCATTCTTTGCCACAGCAGATAGCAGCAGCTGCAGTCCTCCACTTTCTATAACTGATACACCTCAGGTGTGCAGCTGATATTGTGCACCTGGTTGTTGTGCAGTCAATTGTGGATATCTGGAGATGTACCAGGTGTTCACACCAGCAGCTGTTCTGCTGCATTTGTTCCACTCCTCCAAGACCTTGCTGTTGGAGAGAACCTTATTGTTTCATACCAGTAAAAATATAAAGGCAATACATGGGGTTGGCTAAGACACTTGATAAAGCAACTGTAAATTGTCCAAGCTTCAAAATCTGTGTAGAGCAGTGGTAATGACAAATAAACAGGACACATGGATTTTTGTTGGAGCTGGATGGTTTTTGCATTCCAAACATTAGCTGTAACCTCTTATAAAGGCTGTGCTGGTTTCTCTACTGATCTGCATGATTTTGTTGGCATTCTATGGCATCTTGAGGCAGCCTTTTCCAAAACATCAGAATTTACTGACAGATTTAAGATTGTGTCAAGATCATAGGTTTAATATGATTTTCACTTGGAGAAGAGTGGATCAAGACTGGATCACTTTGCTTTTTGTTGTTCTAGTAGTCAGACTCCAGGGGTAAGATTAAGATGCCTAGATTTAAGTAGGCAGAGTTCCCCTCTGAGGGTCTTTAAAACAATCTATTTCTCTCCATTAGTCTCCAGACAGAGAACATAGTCACTTATGATAGAATTAATTTGCTAGATTTCCCAAAATTTGGCTTCAAGCTAAGTTACCCTGTTTTATCTAAGGGTTCCTGATCACATAGCCTTCAGCAAAACTTGGACCTGGGCTTTGAATTTGAATGGATTATGGATAAAAAATTCCACCCTCTTTGGATACGGAACATGGGCTCTTTATTGTTATTGCAAAATGTGATAATACAGGCAGTAATGTGCATAAGAGACGAAAAAGAGGACTGAGACAAGGACATGTCCTACCCGAGTTAAGCATGGTTTTACTTGCAAAGCAAATTTTGCAAGGATGTGACTAAACTACCTTCAGAATCTGTATAGACTGATATAAAGTTGGGTAGTTAAGGCTGAACATAATTATGGTTTAATTTACCCTGACTAGACATATGCATTATGAGACTATTTTTATTTATGTGCTCCACCTGCATAAATGTTGCTGTATTTATTTTAAAAAGTTAACCTGAGCACTGGGCATTTATTTTGTGAAGAACTGATGTTGTGTACTTGTTTTCTTACAGATAATAAAGTAATACTGGGAAGGACTTATTTTACCATAAGTTAGCCTTCTAGAGGTTGGGTGCCAATTATTTAGCTAGTCCTGAATCTTTCTGTAGCCAGTGAGTAAGGACGGACGCCTATTCTCCCATCCAATTTATGCCTAGAGAGGTTTAGTGGTTCAGCTGATTTCTCTTTTGTCAAGAGAGAGACATGATGGCCAGCTTGGGGCTAACTTCTAGGTGACTCAGATTTGATGAAATAATCCCATGCGTAGTGGCCAACATAAGAGATTGAGAAAAAAGGAGAGAAGGTGTCGTGGTTAAGGGAGCTGAATGCAACCATAGGGAATTTCACTCTATCTGTGCATCTGTCAGGGAATTCCTGTGGGATGCTTGTCAAGTCACTGAACAGGTGGTCAATAATTGTGTATTTCTTGTGCTATGGGTGTCTGGAGTCTGATTTACAGAAGCAATAAGCATTCACAACTGAAATTGAAGTAAATTGTAATTTTACTGTAGAATGCTACATGCTCATAAATACTTGGTTTTGTTGTTCTTAAACTGAACATCGCAAACTAGTGAATACTTTGGGGCCCAAATTCTTGGTACCATTATTCCCAACTGTAAAATGGGAATAATGACACTCATCTCCCAGAGGTCCTAGGGAAGTTTTACAAAGAAGCCCTTGGGGAAACAAGTAATTCTGTGTTTAGATCAGCATTTGAATTGTGTGCAGCAAGACCCCGGTTCATATGCTGAACAGTGAGGAGGCAACAATACTGAAAATCTGTGTGTTAACTAGGCCTTAGCCTTAGCATGGATTCAATGAAGCAAGAGGAAAAGACAGAATGTGATGATGCCAGTTTGAGAGTTCTTAAAATGCAAGTGCAGGAGCAAATTAAAGTTCTCAGAGGTAACCTTAATTTTGATGTTTCACAGTTTTTGACTGACAGAATCTCATGAAGTTCTTTTACCACATTTGGTTTATTTCTAAGACAATAAACTGAAAAAATCCCACCCAGAACTGTCACTTTATGTGATATGAACAGCCATCAGTAGCACTTTCTGGATGGTGGACATCAATCACAAAAAACATTAGCCACTTGAGTTAATGGGTAGGAATACCAGATTACTGTGTTTGTCTTGTTAGCGCAGCAGGTTCATCCTCTTCACTGAATACATCATAAGTTATGTGGGGCATACAAATAAAGGGAATTTCACAGTGCAGGTGCCTTGTGTGGATAATGTGGTGGTTTTCATAAATACTGACTCTCATCAGACCAAGGAGTTTTGAGTTTCCTTCCATTCTCTGGAAGAACAGCACTTCTGGGCACAAACTATGCATGGCTTCACACTTTGGATTTAGTTCACCTTCTTCCTCCAAGTTGTACTTTTCTACAAAATTTTAACATCAACTCTCCATTTTCTCCACAAATCATGCTCAGTCTCATTTCCTCAGGGTTTTCAACAGCAGATGCATGAACCCCATTTTTCCACCATACAGCTTCTTGTCCAAACTCTTCTCCCAAAGTGCCTGCCCAGCATCCTTATCCTGAGATCTACTCAGTCCATCTCCAAATAATTTTTCAGTTAGTCCATATTCCATTTGTCTCCATGTTTACTTTTCCAACACCCTTACTTACAAAGGAATAGCTGCACTGTACATACCTACATTTAGATAACCTGAATTTGTTCCAGTTTCTTGCAACAGTTCCAGTTACAAGAAAAGCCATTTGCAATTGTGATGGGGCATGCCTCGCATGGATAGAATCTCTCAGGAATTAACCTGGTAAAATTTAGTCACTTATAAGCACATAGCTTCAGAGATTTGAAATACACTCAAAATTTGAGGAAGGCTTACTGAAGATAAAAATCCCCACTGCAATGATAAATTGGACTTTAATTGTTCTGTAAATGCTCCCGGAAATGTCTGGTTGGGGGTGTGCTTGAAACAGTCCTCCCTTCACCCCACCTCAACACTGCTGTACCACGTCCCAGCAGGCTGTGTCTTACAGTCCCAAACAACAGCCTCAGTTTGCAAGAGATAGTTTCACATAGTTCCCCTATCCCTGTGCAGAAATGCATTTCTGACATTCTTTGGGAACATGTGTGTCATGTCCCAAAGACATGGGAGAGTTTCCTTACATTCTCCAGAGCTGTGCTGCTACATGTGGTAGATGTGAGCAGAAAGGCAAGGGATAAAACACAGCACAGGTAAGAAAAAGATGCTTGGCACCAAAATTTTCACCCTAAAAATTCTTAAGCAAAACAATTGGAGAAGTTCCGGGTAGCCTTCTTAAAAGATTGTACTGCCATGCCATCTACAATGTCCTCATCTCCTCAGGGAGCTGTGCTCATTCAATGGTTTCAAAATTGTTTCAGATCCTCCAATGAAAGATGCCACATAGACTTTATGCAAATAACCAATATCTTCATTAAAAATATGAACACTATCCCTATGAAAATTACTCCAAACACCAAAGACATGCCCTCTATACTTTTGCTGATCTTTGCAACTAGAGCATTCAACACACTTTTTTTCCCCAGCTATTAAGTTTGAGAGAAATAAAATTAGCACGTAAGCAACAAGAAAATTAAATTAATAAACATTTGAACACAGAAAAATACAAACTAAAATAACAGGTTTTATTGAAATAATATAAACTGATAATAAAGCTTGTGAGCTTGTGAGCTAGAAGCTGGCAAGATATCTTAATAGAACACATAAGTACTACAGAAAATCTACTGATATTACAAGGCATTATTTTCTGTAACCAGGGGAATAAATTGTCACATAGAACCCATTTCAGATTTTGATGCATTAGCTATGGTGTGAGGACAGTGTATGAGCAGGCATTTTATAGATGAAATGTCCATTTATGTTCTATTACAGGCTCTCATGATCCAAAGAACTTTGCTTTTAAGACCCATGCACAACTTGCAGTTTGGTAACCTTCATCCAAGCCAGCAAGGCATTTCTCAGCACGTTATCCACGTTGTGAGCACAAAGACTGCTTCAGCTCTGTTCCTAGAAAATGTTGTCCATTATTCTGATTTCACTTCTGTCAGATTAGCACTTGCATAAATGAGTGAAATGCAATGCAATGCAATTTTCATGCAATGAAAAATAAATGGGAAAAAGGGTTGTTCTTTTCAGAAGAGGATTGAAGAAATTACATGAGGTTGAATACTTCATTCAGCTGCTGACCACACTTGCCTTGGACAGATATTTGTAAGTAAAATATTTTGTCTTCTTAGCACTCCATCAGTTTAGGATACTAAATGGATTTCCAAGGATAGCCTTTGAGCTGTATTCTCCTCACCAGCCAGCTGGTCACCTGTGTATCACCAAGAGGATCTCTCTGCTTGATCAAGTTAAATTCCTTTTGTGCGTGCCCTGGAATCTCTGTCCTAATGTCAGTGGAAGTTTATTGCTGCTGTGGATTTAACCAGAGGATCTGACCTGGACAAATATGCACAAAACTCACAAAACTTCACTAAACTTCAGTTGAACCTGACACCTTGGTTATGAGCAGGCTTAACTATTGAGTCCTAAAAGGAAGCAACTAATAAACAAATTATTCTTTAATTATTTACTATTATTCTTATATAATAGAAATAATAGAAGAAATAATAGAATAATAGAAGAAATAATAAAAGAAATACTAGAAGAAACTGCTGTGAAAAACTAACAAAAGAGAAAAATCAAATACTTTTTTATGAGCAATGACAGCTGCTGGGATATTTGATTGTTGTTTTATTATAGCAGTTTTTAAGGAAAACTTTTTTTCACAGAATTGCTTTTCAACTCAACATGTATGAAGAAAATAAGCAGTCCTTCCAAGTCACTAGTTCCCTTTTTAATTCACTTCTAGGGAAAAGCAAAAGCAATCTTGGTGTTGTGTATGCATGCATGTGTATATGAAAAGCAGAGTCATCCAAAAAGAAAATCACTCATTACTTTAGCCTTAATAAATTAAAAAAAAAAAAAAAAA
>WEIU01000691.1:2631-62570 GCA_013389925.1 Aegithalos caudatus | reverse complement strand
AAAAAAGAAAGAAAAAAGAAGAGAGAATTAAAAGTATCAACAACTGTTGTTTTACCTGATAATTGCAGCAAAAATCACATCCACAGATAAGGTCCACAAAAGATGGACCTTAGACTATATTACTCAGTATGGGAATACTGGTCCCACAGACTCTGGGGGGGAAAAAAGGTCATTTAGAGTGTCCCTTCAAAGTCAGAATATTCTGGAAATCTGTGACTCTGTGAAAGAAAACTGAGCTAAATTTAATCTTAACAAAAACACGTGAAAAGAATCTCGAAGAGAGAAAATTGTTCCAGGAAGCAATGTGTCATGCGAATGTCTTTGAAAGCCTCTAATAATCNGCGCCGCTCCCCGGCCTGCGGGGCGGCCTCTGGGGCTGCGGGGGACAGGGAGGGGGTACCCCCGGCACAGGCTGACGTGCGAAGAGTTCAGGAGCCCCGCTGGGATCAGCTGCCACTGGGAAGTCGGTGAGGGCAGCGAGATGCTCCTGAGCTGTGCTCTGAGTGGGAGGAGAACTAGGTTCTTGCAGAGGAGCGTATGGAGTGGAACACCCCGAGCGCTCCCTTTAGCCACAGAAGTTCAACAAAGCAGTGTGACTGCGTGGGAGTCAGTACTTCATCGCGTGACAATTTTTGCGAGCTGCAAAACTGGGAGCTTTGGAACAAACACGAGTAACTCGGGAATGATGTGGTGCCAGAAAACCACCAGGGTTCGAGCCCGCGTCACGAAGGAGCCTCGTCTGACAAGCCGCTGCCTTTCCCCGTCCCATTGTCTAATTGCAGCAAGTTTGTTTTGCCCGAACAGTAGTGACTGATTCACTTGGTACTTTCCCTTTTGTTAGAAGAAAGCCTGGAAATACGTAGTGCAGTTCATAGCACTCCTTTTAAAATTATTATTATTTTTTAAACATTCACAGCTATTTTTGATAAAAATAAAACAAAGGCAGAAAATTAAGGAAAACAATTTTTTTTTTTTTTTTTTTTTTTTTAAAAAAAANTTTTTTTTTTTTAAAGAAAAGAAAAACCAAAAAAGGAAAGAAGAAAAGGCGACCGCTGTTTGGGATCGCCGCTCCCGCTGGGAAGCGGAGCCGGCCCGCAGCAGAGGGTGCTGTCTGCCCGCGGTAGCGCCGGCTGCACGGGAAGGTCACTCAGCCTATTGATAAATCACTGTGCCGTGATTCCTAACTGACAGCTCAAACTAACATCAAGCTGGATGAGAGAGAACAAAAGGCCATCAAGCAGCCATTTTCTTGACACTTTTATTCAATCACCAGCAGATTGCTTACGACAGCAATAGCAGCTGTTTTGTCTTCATCTTTCCACATTTGATAAAAGGTGTCAACTCAAATTTTTGTAAATAATTCACTTACCCCTACTGCACACACCAGCACTGTTCAGCATATGTATTCTGTGCGAGCAGATCACTGAGGCAGGTCAGGGCTCAATGATATCAGCTGAAGGTCATCTGTGATCTAAACGGAAGCACTGATAAAGCTACAGTCCCTCAAGGTCAAAGATAAGAACTACACTGAGATATTTGTAATGTGGACGAAAGGTTAAACAATAGAGAGAAAAGTATGGCATTGTTTCAGTTAACACACTAATGATTTTTCTATTGTTCCTTAGGAGACACTGTTCCAGAGAATTCAGACGCTTAACCCCTTTTGAGTACCACGTACGTGTAAGTGCTGGATGTGAGCAATTAGAGAATATCACTTCCCAAAGTTGGTGATGTTAGGCAGTAGCTCAGAGCCATAATATGCTGCTGCTAATACGGTTGAACTGCAGAAGGGAGCAACAGCAATTTTTATTGCAGGCTTTGAAAAGAAAAAAAAAAACCCACAATTGGATGTTGTCTCAAACAATAACAGTTAAAAAGATTAATGCATTTAAGTAAAATACAGCTTACCTTGAATTTCTCCTTAAAATAAATTTAAGTCCCAGACCTGAGGAGAATTAGAGAATGCACCTAACATTTCCCGCTGTAACATCTTCTCTTACTTTAAAGGCTTAGAGAAACTAATAGAGAGATCCTTGAATTATTGCAATATGACACTCTATCTGATGTTGGCAGTAGCCAAAGCACTGAGATTAAAAATGATACATCCTTCAATACTAGGTTGTTTTTTCTTTTTTTTTTTTCACCCAGTTATATTACTCTGAAAATAAATCTAGACAACAAATAGTCACTGTTTATCACTATTTGGTTTATACTTTCTAATAGCAAAAGTATGTGTGCATTTGAGATTCTGTCTGTGCTCAAACAGCAGGGAATTTATTGCATGCAATTGATGTACATGAAGATCAGAGAACAGTTGCCTTACATTTTCCCATTCTTTCTGCTTCAGTGCTGTTCTAAAAACAACTTTCCTTTCTCCAGTATATTTCTCATGGAGAGATAATCATAACTAAACAAATGAAGGTCTCTTTTTATTTTTAGTGAAGCAAGATGGTACAGGAGTACTTTCTTACTGAAAGCAGGACTCCTGTCTGCATCAATATTATTCCATCCTTACCCAGCTATATATGAGCTAGCAGAAACAGTGTTAATTATAATTAAGCAAGTTATTTTTCAGCAACTCGCTTTATTTGTGGATGTTTCTTCATTTTCTTCTGGAATATTTACGTTACAGTTTCTTCAAAGACATAATTTTCAACTTGTTTAATATTCTTTGTGGGTTGAAAGGTCTTATTGAATTGACTAGGAGAGGTTTTTGGCAAGTTCAAACCTAAAATCAAATTGTGTTTTATGGCACAGAGCGATCATGTAGCTCATGTGGCAATATTTCCCTCTTTTGGTTCCTGTGTCCTAGATACAAAAGGATGGCTTGAAAGTAACACTAGGATTTTGAATCTGTCATCAAGTATGCAAGAATAAAAACTTCAGAAACTTTCCATTTTTGGTCTTGCTACTACTATCTTGTTCAAAGAGTCATCCTTACAGGAAAGTAGACCACTAAAAATTAGTGTCTGTGTGAAGAATTAAAATGTGATGTTCTTTCATCACAAAGGCATTGCTCATGACTGCACACTTGTAGCAGTGAAGGATGCTGTTATATTATTTAACTGTCTTTGTGGAAAAGCACTAGCAAAGATTTATGAGGACACTGACCATTTACTTTAACCTGTATCATGTTGTGTATAAGCAATCAACGTATTTACCAGTTTACTAATTCTGCATTTACCAGCCTACAGCACCTGACACAGTCAGTAACTGTAGATAAAAACCTGTGGGCTTTAGATGTGTGGTATCCTTAATATAGGCTTAAACCTCTTCTTCCTCAAGCATTAACACAAGCAAACTGGAATTAGTTTTCTTAACTCATTTTTACTTTCCATGAACATATAAGAAGTTCCTATGTTCCTATTAAGTCTATTTAAGCTATATGTAATTTTGCAAATGATCAAAGAATTATTTTTCTGACCTTTGCTTCTGGACCCAGCTATGTATCATGTTGGCTACAACTACACCTCATGTTGGCCAGTACCTGCCAGTCTCTCTGGAATTTTAAATGCGGTGTGTTATACATGATTTCAGAGAAAACATTTAGAGGAAGAATTTTAAAGTTCTTAGCCTAGTTTCTTAGCTTGTATAAATCAATGCAAATTGTTTCAAGGTAAAAAAAGGAATAGGATGAAGATCTGTTGTTGAATCTTCAACTTAAGTATGAGGAGAGTCAACACAAAAGAGCATTTAGAGAAATGGCAAGGGAAAACAGGAAGGCTGAAGAGTGAAGGAAAGAAACATTTAAGGAGCAGAGGCACCGAAATGGGCATGGAGGGTACTGTGGGACATGGACACAGCAGGCTGAGGCTCTGACTGGAAAAAAGTAGGGCGCAGTTGAGGCCAGGATAAGATGGAATCTTCCTTACTTGTATTAAACTTAAACTCTCTCTCTCTTTTTTTTTTTTTTTTTTTTTTTTTTTTTTTTTTTTCTTTTTTTTTTTTTTCCCTCTATATCTAAAACTATAAGCACTTAAAACAAATTGCCAGGTATTTTTAATTTATTGTGAGTAATGTGATTTTGGCCATGACTGTGGGATCATTTGTGATAATTGATTCTGGATGAAAATGCTTCTTTCTCATGCCTTAATTTGCACACAAGGTTGACTTGCACTGAGCTCCAGGCCAAGAGCATTTTACTCAATTCTATGTCCTCCATAATCTTTATTATTAGATATCCTTCTAGGTAACTATTGCTCACACATTTGAAAAGTAAGAAAAATAGCAGTTTGACAATGTCACTGAATTAAATATCTAAACAGAATATGCCTTGTAGTATAGAAGACCCCAATGCCATTGACTGTACTGCAATTAATATAAAATGAAATAAGCGAAATAATATACTTTTGCAGCTCATGGATCTTTGGATCTTCACCCTATTCCATCCTTTACCTTGAAATGACATAAGCTGAGAAACTATGTTGTTTGCATAGCTTTTTTTTATAAAGTAGACCTTTGTGTAAAGCAAAAAAGCACCATGAACACTTATGGTTTTAAATCCAAATCTTCAAGGGGGGGTTGTTCTTTTGGTTTGTTTTTTTTTACATATGATCAAGCTTGCCTGTTCAGTCTGCAATCCCTAGTCCTTAATTTCCTTCCAAAATGAAACAGAAATGTCTTTGCCTTTTAAATTCATTCTGCTGCCTTTTAAATAATCTACCAACCTTAAAAGAGAGGTCTATGTTATGTCTTCAAAAGACCAGATCTAAAATGGTAAACTTTAAATAGTTTTAGGACTTCTCTCTGGCACCAAGACTAATTGACATGGAATGGCTGACATCTATGTTGTTAAAATCCTTACCCTCCGGGGTAGCCACATGTAAATTGCTACCACTTAATCATGGTCCTTGGTTTTTGCTGGCTCCTAACATGCTTGGGAATGTCTGGAAGAAGGTTGTTTGGCCTGGGCTAAAACCACAGAAAAAGCTGTTCTGATGGTTCAGCAACATGAAGAACCAAGGTCCAGAGTCTGGGAATATTTCTAGGAAGCCATAATTCCTGAGAAAGCAGAGCTGACTGCTGCTCTCCTTCCTCCATGCAGTTACACTGCCTCTCAAGTTAGAAAAAGTAAAATCTTCTACGACTGACAGAATGTTTTAGGGTGCCTGTGTAGAACCTCCCCAGAAATTAATACAAATTCCCTGAATAATTGATTGAATTTCTAACTTGCAATACACATTCAGGAAGCAATCTAGGGTAATATTGTTTTGCAATGCTTGTTTACTACTGGATGGAAGTGGATTCCTTAGGAAGAATTTGAAATATTTAATTGTAGAACTTGTATGGCATTGAGAGCAATGTATGCAACCGATACTACCTTTGTGTCCAGCGAGTGGACAACCTTGCCTGAGTGCTCAGTAAAGATCAAAAAATGAATTAACAAGCTTATCTTTCCAGAAAACAAGCTTCATTCTAGAAGGCATAACATTAGTGTTTACCAGGCTGCCCTGGGGAATCACTAATGATGTACAAAGCTTTCTATCTATAGGTCACTGATTTTAATCCAAACCAGCTCAGCAAAGACTAATTTTTCTTAGGAGGGCCATTGGTTTATGTGTAAGTTGAGTGGGTTTTCCAGACAGTGATACATACTTATGAACTTTTAGTTTGAAGTATGTTTGTCTGACACAAGAGATGTTTTAAATTTTTTCCAAGTCACTTATAAGTTTTTCATAGCTAATGATTTTTTCAGAAAGTATCTAATTTAAATGTAAAACTTTCAAATGACAATGTGTCAGCAACATCTCTGAAGAACTGGTGCTATTAATTAATCTCATTTTGAAAAGCACCATATTTCTAATTAGAATTGGTTTTGAGAAGGAGGGTTATAAGTGCAAGTCCCAAATCACAAACTCACCTCCTTTGGTCTGTACTGTTCATCTGGGACCCTCCAATGTGTCTATAAAACGCCTACTGGAAAATCCTGTATCAGAAACCCTAATCACTACACTTGTAGAAACTTACAAGTGGTGAGAAGCAATCCAGAACACTTCTGGAGACAGCACAAATGCTAAGTGAGGTGCTGCCCTGCTGGACAAACTGGTTGGGGATGTGCCAGTCAGTGGTAGTCTTGGGTGTGGCTACTGTTAAACAGTGCTCTACAGCATCCTAAAGAGAGTGAGGAGGGCAAGTAGCAGAGAACAGCCCAGGGGCTCAGAATGGTCAGACTCTGGTTTCCTCAGGAAAGTGATGGGTGAGATCTTGGGGGAAGCATCACTTAAGGAAAATGGATATTAGGAAAGTTGGCAGGTCTTTCAGACTGTATACAAGCTCAAGAATGGGCCACTCTGATGCTCAGGTAAGCCGGTGGATGTATCAGGAGACCAGCTTGGCTGAACTTGGGACTCACTTGAATTCAGTGCAAAAGGCATTATAAAGGCAAGGTTCATGAGGACAGGGTGCAAATAAGAACACAGAAACATTGTGCAGAAACACTATGGATTTGAAACTGGCAAAGTGCATTGAGTAGAGCTTCTGTCACCTCGTACCCCATTGCTGAGGTTTCTGCTGAGCCAGTGTTGTATCCTGGCAGTGATGGAGGCTAACAGAATTCTGAGCAGTGGGAGTGGAGACAGCTGATAAAGGGAAATTATTAATCTCTGACTTCTCAGTAATCATTAACCTGTATCCAGAATGATGCAGCCAGGTTTGGCTGCCCAGTACAGGAGAGACATTGACAAGCTGAGGTGAATTCCATGGAGGGCCACCAAGGTTGTTTGGCCTTGCAAAGGTAAACCTGATTGACCAGGATGTATTCAACTTGGGAAAGAGGCAGTTGGAAAGGCACCTAACAGCACAGCAGTGCCAGTGGGTGGTTTTGGAAGGGATGAAGCCAGACCCTTCACAGAGGAATATGATGGGAAAAGAGCATAAACTGAAGCAGAGGAAATTCTGTCTAGGTGTGTGGAAAGAAACTGCACTCTGAGTAGAGCCAAGCATTTGATCAGGTTGCTCTGAGAGGCCATCCAGTCTCTAACCTTGGACATTTTTTGAGTCTTGACTGCATAAAGTCTTGAGAAACCTGGTCAGAGCTACCTCTGCTCTGAGCAGTTGCTTGGACTGCTGTAGTGCTGTAGACATCCTGTAGTGTCCTCATGCCTGAATGATCCTATGATAGTGCTGGTAAAGCTGGCATTAATTTAGCTGGTAGTTGTGAGATAGTTCAAAGCTTTGATGAGAGAAGTAAACCCCACAGTACAGTTTATTAATAATTTTACTGAGTTTTGATGCATTTGACATATGATTTTTGTAGTTCTGAGCAAAAATCTAGCCTATTAACATGGGCTGGACAGTGTACAAAAGTGGTGGTGAATCACTCTCAGCCCTTATTTGAATAAGAAATAATATTTGTCACCAGCTATCATTACCAGCTCTCATAGAGAAAGCTCCACCTTGTATGTAGTTTAGTAAACTCTACTGAGAAGGCTGAGAGCTGAATGGACAGGATGCAAAAGGAGCAGCCCACAGACTCCAAACCAGTGCAGTTGACACTTATTATTGAGACAGTGTGGGAAAGATGTGCTCAGCCAGTGCTGGTGATGTACCTGTCCTGTGGTTTAACTGAGCACTTTGGTCTTTGAGGCTGTCAATTTCATAAGGACTAAATTTACTTAAAAAAAATAACTGACAGATGAATTTAGAGAGTATTTTGTTGCTCCAGCCCTGGAGTGGGGATCAGGAGACCTGGGTTCTATTCCCACATCTGTCACAGGCTTCCTGGACCATCATCTTACATCTTTGTTTCTCAGTTTCCCCTTGGGCATAATATGGATAATACTTACCCACTTTAGAGGGCTTAATTCATTAATGTCTGTAAGGTGCCTTGAGATCTGTGTGCACAAGGCACATTAGCACGGCAAAGCATTTAGTATATTATTTTATTATTTAAGACATCTGGGACCATTTCCACTGATGTGCTCTATCCATTTTGCACTGCTTTGGTGTTGCAAAGCAGCCATATTCCTCTTTAACAAGCCAGGGAGGCTGAGATTATGACTGACTTAAAATACCAGCCATTGAAAGCATCTGAAGATTGCTATCAAATATGGCTGTTCTTTTTCTATCCATTTGCTGAAAGGATGACTAATGATTTTTCTCTTCAGAGGATGAGATTGTGCTGAATTTTGCATGTTTAATGATAGGCAGTATTCCAATAGTGGATGAATATTTTGGCAAAGTGAAAGATAGGAATGACATTAGTGCAAAAGTATATATGCTAGGAAACTCTGATGTGGACAAGAATGTGACATCTTCTGGCAAATTGAGGTTGGCTTAAAAAAACAGTGGGGATGTACTGGGCCAAATCCTGGTATATTCAATGCACCATTACTCGATCTCTTTCCACTTTCTTCTTTAAATGTTGAGCGTTTTCTACATTGCTTTCATAAATATGGTCACATAATTTTCTTAAATACACTAGTACACAGCAGTTGGCTTTTGGTAGAATATCAATTGTGCACCATGGGGAATAATTCTCACACAACAATAAATAATAGTTCAACTTCATACGTGTTCACACACACAAACACCCATGTGTGCACACACTTATGTGTTCAGTGTGAGATGCAAAAGGAGAAACCTAAATATCAATTAGCTACTCCTAGGTCCTCTGAATGATAAAATTGTCATTCATTTATTTAAAGTGACAATAAAAAAGAATGGTTTAGCAGAAGTTTTACCCTTTTGTGGGACACATGGAATGAAGCCCAAGTCACAGCACAATCTTGATATTGATCTCTCACTGAGGGAGTTAATTTGTCAATGACTGTAATTTGCCAAGCTTTATGAATCCATTCTTCTTCCTTTGAAGGAATATTTCTCTTCTAGATCTGTGCTATTACTTTTTTTTTAATGCAGTAAAGATAAAAAATGACATACATCTCTGAAGTCTTTCATATACATAGAAACAAGTGTGGGACTGGTAAAAGAACATGTGACTGAAAAGCACAGCAGCAGTCCTCTGTCCAAATCCATGCTTTTAAGGACACTGTGCCATGTAATATAAATTGTTATCCTCCCATAGCTGCCTTGAAAACTATTAAAAATTTTGGCCCCACTTCTTCAATGAGAAGACAACTCCAGAAGCTCAGTACTCAGAGGGATAGGAGAGATCTTTCCACTTCCCCCCAAATTATATCATGTACAGATTTAATGTTAGACTTCCCAACACTGTTCTTTTCCCTTGTTGAATTCCAAGGAGATAAGCTGGCAGGTCTGGGGGTCCAGGTTCCCTGGCAGGAGCAGGCAGAGATATACAATCAGGAACAGCACATGCCTGGATTGCTGATGGCAGAAGTAACATATGACCACAGCTTTAGTCTCATTTCTGCTCTCTCCTTCTCATTTCCCTGACTATTCTCTTAGACTTTTTCTAGACTTTTTTCCCCCATCTGAATTCACCTTTCCTGGATAAGCAGAGCCACACATAGTATTCCTGGTGAAATGTGAATTGTGTGACATTAATATTTTCCTATATTTGATGGATATAACTTTCCTGGTATTTATCCAATTCCCAAATTTTGGAAATAAAGCAGGTGAGGCATAAGGCAGGCTTGGTTGAACAGGAATCTTATATTGGAATTAAGGAAAAAAAAAAAAAAAAAAAAAAAAAAAAAAAAAAAAAAAGGAAAAAAAAAAAAAGATAGTGTATGCCCAGTAGAAGCGAGGTTAGGAGAAAAAATACAGAGATGCTGCTTGTCACTGTATGCAGAAAATTCATGTGGCCAAGGCTCAACTGGAGTTGAAGCTGCCAGGATATAGATATGGCAAAATGTAGTGCAAAAATTATCATCAACCCATTACAGGATGGGGATGGTCACCTCACAAACAGGGAGAGACACAAGGCAGGGGTGTTTAACACATTCTTTGCCTCTGTCTTCAACATGGTTGACAGACCAAGGGGGGTCCAGTGCCCTGAGCTGGAGGACTGTGATGGGATAATGATCAATTCACAGTTGACCCTGAAGTTGTGCTGGATCTGCTGCTCCAGCTGGGTTCCTACCTATCTATGGAGCCTTTTGGGATTCATCCGAGAATCCTCAAAGACTGGCTGATGTCATTGCAAAACTTCTCTCAATGATTTTTGAGCAGTCCTGAGAATCTGGAGAGGTCTCAACGGACATCTGGATAACATCCCAGTTTTCAAGAAAGGCAAGAAGGAGAACCCCAGAAACTAAAGACCTTTCTGTCTCACTTCAGTGCCTGGTAAAGTTATGGAAAAGGTTATTCAGGGAGGTATGAAAAAACACCTGAAAGACAACGCAGTCATTGGTCACAGCCAGCTTGGTTTCATGAGGGGAAAGTCCTGCTTTTCAAACCTGATTCCTTTTCATGACAGGGTAACCCACCTTGGTCAGGGGAAGCCAGAAGATGTAATCTTTTTGGATTTCAGTAAAACTTTTGATACTGTCCCTCACAGGATCCTCTTGGACACAGTCCAGCCCACAGCTGGATAAACACATCCTGTGATAGGTGAGCAACTGGCTCACCGGTCAGGCACAAAGGATTACAGTGAATGGGGTGACATCAGGTTGGAGACCTGTCACTGGTGGGGTTCCACAGGGCTCCATCGGAAGCCCTGTGCTCTTCAACATCTTCATAAATTCTGTGATTGTGTGATGTGCTCTAGAAGCTGGCTTTTTGCAGATAAAAACACACAGGCCCACATAAGTATTCTGTGACTGACTGACACAGCCTTTTTTTTTTTTTTTCTCCTCTGCCATTTCTAATTTGTAAGCTCCCATCTCAGAATCCAAGTTCTTGTTACTAGTTCTTATTTTTGTGATCTTCCATTTTCACAGTAATCCATTTCAGCCCATTTCATGTATTCCAGCAGTGAAGGTCACCCAGTCCCTCCTGTACAATATTTCAGTCTAATAAAAATCAGCCTGATTTTATCTTAAGGCAAGAGCAGAGATGTTGAGCCACATGGGAAAGCTGAGCTTCAGTGATGCCCACACATTCCTGCTCAGAAACCTGAGGCTGAGTCTTGGGTCTACAACTCAGAGGGGACAAGAATGACTACAGCTACACCCAGTGACCTAAACAAAAACAGTATTCCTAAAGAAGCTCATTAAAGGGCTGTAGTCACTACAGTTTGGACAGTTAGGTACTCTAAATTTGCAGAAATTATCTTCATCCTGTGTTTTGACTAAAACATGGTTAATTTTTCATGTATTAAAATTGGTGAGTAAATGCTTGCATAGAAAATGTTCCCCTAAGCCAACAGTAAGAAAGATCTTGAAATGGTGTTTGAAGTTATATTGGAAATATAATTTCTGATAACCAAATCATTAAAAATATTAGACTTGTCCTGGGTTGGGCTAAATCCACCCAGGTAATAAAATCTTTGGTTGCAAAACTAAATAGATTCCAGCCACGTAATATGGTAACAAATTCTCATCTGTTGTGTACCTAAGTGGTTTTTACATGGATAACATTCTGAGACAGCACTCAGGGATGCAAGAAGTAGTTATTGATTGACCTATCTATGCAACTGAATCTCCTACACTATTTTTATATTTGAATATTATCAAATATAATAGGCAAGTGTTACTGAATGTTTGTTGTTTTATTTTCTGACCAGATTGGTCCCTTTTGTTCTAGTTACAAAATCATAGATTTAATTTTATATCTTTAGTTCTGGCAGCTGCTTTTACAACTTCACTCCAGGCATTCCCTTTTCTTTCATTTCCGAAGATTCTGAGAATGCTAATCTTTAAGAATATCTACAATTCATATGTCTATTGTCATGTCTGTAAAAACTGAGATAAACTTCAACCTTGATATACTGGTCTACATTTATTTATATTTTCAAAGGTAGGTATCTGTAAAGAAAGGGTCCAAAAATCTACATTATTAAAACCTTACAGTAACTATAATATTTTTCAGACCTTTGAAGATAAAGCTGATACATTTGATGGCTGTATATTATTTATTTATGTTATGAGAAGCAACAATCTAATCTCATCGCACAGCTTCCATAACAAAAAAGGGTGAACTGTAGAGTGGTCAAAAGGCAAATGTGGCTGACATTGACTAGTGAGTCAGCCCTTGTCTTGATATAGACTGTCACTGTGGAAAGAACAGGGATACTTGGCAACCACAATCATTAGGCACAAACTTCAGTCACATATCAGCATTGGCTGTCATTCCCTGAAGCCCACATATTACTGGGTTTAGAATTAAGAAATTTTAGATGACTGGTGATCTCATAAAATACCACTTTATTTTTGAGAGCTTTCACAAAATATTATTCAAAGAAATGCATGGAACTTTCAATACTAGTTTAATGCAGCACCACAATTAGAAGGGCTGTTTTGTGACATGGTATTGATGTTTAGCTGACATCAAGTAACTCTATCCCTTGCCTGAAAGTGCATATTGATAAGGACAATAAACAGACATGAGACTAGGTGCCTTCCTCCAAGTAATGATTTATCAGTTACACAGTGTGTGAGACAACATCCTCTTACAAAACAGAAGGGGATGTAAAGGAGATCAGGTGGTAGCACTTGAATTTGCCCTTTTGTCCATTAGGGTAGGACAGACCGCAGTAACGTAATTACATACAGGTACATTATATATTTGGCAACCATACTGTGACTGTAATGCTGCTAATGGCCAGCAAAGTGAGGATCGAGTTGGAAATAATGCCAGCTTTAGGGGCAGAGCTGATGATACCACTGTATGCAAATTCATGTGCTTTGGTTCATACCTTAAAGTACTTGCATGCATGGTGCAGTTTTTCACTGAAGTGTGACGATGCTGTGTTGCAATTTGCAGTGTTTTGTGCAGCTGCCACACTTGAACTGGACTGTATACCCCATGCGAATATCAATTGCTGTCTAGAATGGACACAAAAAATAAAGCAGATGCTTGAGGCTGAAGTATTAAAATGGGTAGATGCACTTATAGTAATTTTCAAATTCACTGAATGTACAGTGAATGCAGTAAATGTCTCTTCACCTCCACATCTCAGAGGAAGAGGTTTTCTTGGACTCCCTTTACATAGCCTGCCTGCTCCCCAGCATATAATCAGTATTCAGGGAGATTTTTGTTACTAAGATTCAGTTCCTCCACTCTTGCCTTGATTTTATTCTAGTAGATAGTAAAAATAATAACTAATACTAACAAAGAAACAAGGACACAAACCCCCCAGACCTTTCTTCCAGAAGCCCTTAACAGCCTACAGAGATTTAGGACCAGGATCAGATGGCCACACATGGGTGTGTATTTACATGAGATATCCTAGCATTTACTTGAGAACTTGGACTCAAGGAGCTGTGGCAGAAGGATATGGGTTTCTTATAGATTCTGTGTAATTTCTGTCACCCTATGTCAATATTCAGCATGCCAAGGACACCTCAAAAAGGTGCCTATGAGTGAGGAGCTAAGCCATGCCTGCAGTGTCCATAGGGTATGGTGTCTAGGCTGCCACTGACTCAAAGGCTTACAATGAGATTCATGCCTAAAGCAGGTTTATACTGTTGTATCAGACACTATGAGGTATTTAATCAGATTCTAGTTGCTGCCCTGGGAGGCTACAGGTCTCCCAAATTGTGTGTCATGTCTAGCAGCTTTGCGAGGATATCTCTGATTCATGAGACTTCTGAAATGGCCACAAATGCCTTTCCTCCGGTAACTGAATTTCACCTAGTGTATCTATTTTAGAGTAAACCAAATAGCTCCTCAGTTTCTATACGTCTGTACTGACTCTACAGAGAGCTCATCTCATGTCATTTATGACATCCTTGGTATGCACACAGAGCTGGCAGATGTGACATGGGACCCAAGGGAGACATGAACACCTCTGGAAGAGCATCTGATTCTTCCAACACAGAGACAGTTCAAATGGTACCGGATATTGACATTTAGACTGAGCTGAATCAAGCTTCTCACTTAGGAGGAGAACCTAAACATAGCCACTGACATATGGAAGATCTGATCTCCAACTGAATCCTACCCTGCAAGCAAGATTTAGCTGCTTGAGCATGAGGCTGCTTGAACATGAGGTAGCCTGGGTTTTCTGCTTTGTCTCCAACTGTAAATGCAGCTTGAGCTTTCCATAAATTTTTTTTTGTCATACCTGTCACTTCTGTAAGCTTTCTAAATGGCATCTCAGGTGATTCTTGGTGTCTACCTTGAATGACTAAATCGTGTTGGACCCTTGGTGTTAAACCTTTTTCCTTTTGTCTGTAAAAATCATCACCTTTTGTCCTAATCTTATATTTGACCTCTTCAAGTCCCTGACCTTTTTTACATACCAGAAACAAGCTGAAATTAAATTCTACAAGTAAGTTTTAAAAATATTTTCACCTTTCAGGTGAAAAGTCTACTCTTAGACATTTACATCTGAACCCTGACAATGCATCTAGAAAGGAAAAAAGTACAAAATTAAACATCCACCAGACCCTTTTACAAGATCAGGAATCATCACAGAAAAAAAAAAAAAAAATCATTATTCCTCAAATTTCTAGCTCTCTCAGCAGTAGGAAGCGAAGAAATCTTTTCCTCCCATGATTTTGACATGCAGTCTTGATAAAGAAGGAGATGGCTTTTAAGGAAATGAGCCAGGGTATCCTTTTTCTCTTTCCACTTAAGATCTCAGACAAAATATTCCGCTTTTCTATGCAAAAATCTCTTCCATTCACTGAGACAAGGCATAAGCATTTATTCTTACGAGCTAACTCCCTCCAAGAAACCAATCTGCAGAGATCTCTAAAAAATATCCTTTAATTGATACAGAAAAAAAAAAAAAAAAAAAAGAGTAAATTGTAAAGATGGAGACATTTAAGACTGTGTATTAAGGACATGTCATCATTTTAGAGGTTCATAACTAAACCATAAAAATTTGCTCCAGGCTGAAACTTGGCATGGAAGGCTGCCATATTTGTAAGTAGGTTATTTCATTTCAGGCTACATTACTAATGCACTAATGCAATGTGAGCTGTTATATTTATTAACCTGCATTGATTTTTTTTTTTTTTTAGAAAAGGACAAAAGTATTCCTTTTCTGTACAGGTGGAAAAGGAAGATACCAAGCTAGAATTTGCCATCCCATGTGTAAGCCCAAAAAAGGAGGAAATAAGAGTAGATTTCTATTTTTACAGAAATGCAGAAAAAGCCAGCAGGTGCTTGTTTTCCAGTCTTGTTATGAGATATTGTAAATGCATAGTAACTTTTTATTACTTTGTATTGTTTATAAATTTAGAGGTCTGTAGACACAACTACCTGCATGAAAAGCTCCTGGACTGATGGAAACTTTGTTTTTAAATCGATTTTGGCTCAAATATTGTTTTCAAATGATGTGAGATAACAGGATCTACTATCAGTTTCTGCAAGATTTTTTGTTTGGAAAAAATGAAATTATATTTTTGGGAAGGTACCAAAACAAATATGAGTAGGTGGGGGCTTCTAATGATTTTAAAGTTGTCTTTAAATCCTAAAAAATCTCTGATTTGGATTACTTACTGGACAATATTAAAATACTATATCTACAGCATATTCCAAGGAATGAAAAGAGAATACAGAAATAGATTTCCTGGGACTTGTGTGGGGTTCTTTATATACTCAATCCCCTTCCAACACACAGGCCAACTGCCTCTCCTAAAGATTTGTCTAGTGTGGAAACCTTGCCAGAGTGTAATTTTGGTGAAATTTCTGTCACTGTTCCCTGTCATGAATATTTATTTACTTCCCAATGGAAATCATTGCTCATATGAAAGGGAGTTAACGGTTCTTAATAGCCCTTTCTGATTTGATTGATGTTTTTGTCACTTCCTCCAGTAAATAGGTTTCTATTAGCATACCAAATATGCTATCTGTCCTCTCGCTTCTGCAGGCACTTACCTGACCACTTACTTACGATTTAAATATCCCTCCTAGGGGTTTGCTTTCAGTTCAGGGGCTCTTTTCTGCACAAGTGGGTGAAGGACTTTCTGCACTGAGATTGGGTACCTTACACAGCAACCACATTGGATCTGTTCAGACTGGCTATTTGGAGGAGTAAAAACAGTAGAAATTTGTCCATACCTTATACTAAGGACTTGAAAGGGTAACACTAGGAAGAGAACAATGTACAGAGACATTTAATCATATATTTATATTTCAAGTCTCTAAATTTATAATGGGATGATATTTCAAGGTAGAACAAAGGCTGGAATAGATTTTTTTCATGGAAATACACCCTGAAGTCATGTATCATTTATATGCCATATGCTAACTTTGAAAAAGTAGTGTTCAGAGCTAGCAATGTAGTATTGCTGATAAGGAATAAACTCTTTCCATTATTAACTATCCTTTTCAGGGCTGAAGGGTCCTAGTTCCAAAACAAATGCCTCAGTGTTTCTCAAGTGTTGTTAATAGTGCAAATAATGTAAATTTTGTGTATCATATGTAATAGCTCTTGTGTTGGGTTACAGCCAACAGATAGCATAATGGAATGGACATTTTTGTCTTTTCTCTGTGTAACACTCATTTATATGTATGGCCCAGACATGTAAATTGTTGCTTATGTGTTAAACAGAGGGAATATCTGGATGCCCTGGACAAACCAAAGGGAAAGCCTTGGCTTTTTTTATTAGTGTGAGTTGTTTGAGGTGAAGACTTACATCAACAACTGGTTTAAAGTGCAGTTGCCTAGTAGTTCATGTAAATATTACTATTAAGCTGTAAATCTGTATTCTTGTGAAGATAAAAGGACAGAGGAAAATAATTTATGGAAACATAAAATAGGATCTATGATTGTAGGAAGCACTAATTTCTGGACTGTCCTTATTGCTTTGTAATTTTCTACCTCAGACATTCACTTCTTGATTGCAAGCAGATGCATGGTTTTTTTTTTCCCTGTGAGGAACACACAGGGAAGGTGCCAGATTAAAAAATAAAACAACCATTGCCTTTTGAAGGGCTCTCCTGGAAAGCAGGGGTTTAAATCTTAGAGAAGGAGGTACAAGACCGCTATCTAGTTCTTGGAAGTTTATGTGGAGATGCTACTAAAGTCATCTAGGCACCCTTGCTTCTGAGGGCCAAAGGTACATCCTTGCCTGACTAGGAATAGCTAGGAAAGTATAACTGAATACTTTATGAGAAATGGAAATCCAGACTCACTGCGGTACAGCTGGTGTGAGGAGAAAAAACACTGTGTGCAGTTCCATTTTTTCCTGGAAAAGGTAAAAGTGTTTTTAATTTTTATCAGCGATTTAAGCTGCTGTGATTTATTTAGTATTGCAGGGGAAGCAAATGTGAATTTCATGTAAGAGAATGATAAATGAGCATCAGTTTTGAAAACAGTATGGATGCCACTGTGATTAACATACTGTTGTCCCCCTCCCTAAATTAGACCATATAGACCACCTCTAAGATAATTTCTTGTGAAGGGGTAAATATTAAATGGTCCTTGGCACTTGGCCTTGAACAACATATTGGTTTCTGACCCAATATTATGTAGTGGGATGGTTCTCAAGTGGTCCTCAGTTTAGAACCAATATTTGGATTAAGCCCTTTCTGATTTACTATTCTAGATTAGGGATGGAATTACTGTGGCAAAAGAGGAGACGTAGTCAGCAACTCGCACTGCCTGATCTCATACTTCTAGCTATGGTTTTGAACAGCAATGCTCTGTCTTTATCAGATAAACAGGGAAATTGTTATAAAAGAAACTCTCCTCAGACAGACAAAGACCTTCAGTTTTGTATCTAAGAATTCTACATTTTTTAGAGACCCGTAATTTGGAGACACTTTAAATTTGCTATTAATATAGTACTTATTCTGTTAGATTGGAGAGAAACACGATTACCAAATTGCCTGAATTAACCTGAGCAACAACCAGCAGCAGCTACTGGCAATTTTCATGGCTTCTTAAACTCACATTGACCTGAAATGTTATGTTTGCTAAATCAAAAGCCTAGGTAAGAATTTCATATATTTTCTTCATTTATAAAAATTTGAAAAAACCCAAACATCCATCATACTCCTTTAGCAGAAGGAGAAACAATCTTTGGTAGTTTATTGCTATGCTAAATTTCCATGCAGTAGGATTTTGTTGTACTAAAATAAAACCAGAAAACACCAAATAGTCCTCCTCCTTGCACCAATGCTACAGCAGCAATTTTCTGCATTTTAGCTTTTTTTCCAGAGGAAAAATGAGCAAGTAGTACTCAGGCTAAAATATAGTTCTATCATTTTTACATAAAATATTGATAAGGAATAAACACTTAGTACCCCTAGTGTGAATTCACTGGACTTCACAAAACCCTAATATATGGATTAAGAAATGTTAACATAATCCTTTTATGGGAACTAAAATCAATTACATGTCAGCTTTGTAGTATTATAAATGTATTTAGTCAGCACAGAATTTTTCCAGCAGCGCTCGTTGCAGATTGAAATTGACTAACCAGATGTTAAATATTAAATAGAACTAATCAAAGTATGGTTCAAGAGATTTTAAAAACAATGATCAAAGAGAGCTATTTATTACCTGATTCATGTTTCTATTCAAACACTGCTCCTATGATGTTATATCTACCTGAATTTAGTTTGCTGCAAGCTCTTAATTTTTTTCGGTTAACATGAATGAGAAATATAATTCAATAAAAGTATGTTAATGCAGTACCATAGGCAGAAAGGCACAAAGCTCAGGGAATTACAAGCAAAATTTGCTGGAACAAAGTGTATGTTAGGAACAAAATGAACATTAGGCCTGATCTGAAGATCACCAAATGTAGAGATATTCTCTCAATGAATTATACACATTATGGGCCATTATGTAAAAAAATAAGTTTTATATTGTTTGGATGATAAATTTCATGCATAACTTAAGCAATATTTTAACAATAGCGAGAATAGCTTCTGGCTGTGATGTGAAAGCAGGAGGGGCCCAGTCATTGCAAAAGAAAATCACGGGTTATGCTTAATTACAGAATTGTTTTAACATAGAACGTGTAAGTTTGGGCTCTGAAATCCACAAGAAGCCACATGATTAACGTTTTTGTTTTCAAGGGGACTGAGCACTTCTCAGTCTCACTGAAGCCAGGAGAAGTTCAGGTGAGGGGCTGGCTGCTCCTCTACTTTGCACTGTACAAAGACAAAGCAGCTCTACGTGCAGTCAAAGCGCAAAATGGATCAAAGGAAATGTTTTTTTATACAAGGTGTAATCAATATGTGAAACACATTATCTTAAGAGTAGGCAGGAGCCAAGCACCTGGTATTTGTTGAAAGAATATAACTTTAATGCATAGTTGCACAAAATGACTACATGCACTGTTGAGTTTGATAAAACAGAGTGTCTGTCCCTATCCATTTTATAGTTTAAACATGTTCAAGTCATCAGAGATGGTGAAAAAACATTTTTTTCCAGAGGAAACTTTGTTACTTTATTTTATTGAGTTTATATCTTGATTTAAGCAGTGGTAGATGTTATCAAAGGCAGATGACTCAAATGGATGGAATACTGCGCTGATTGTTTGTGGCTTCTCCTGCATTGAAGTGGTTTCCTCACATCATCACAAACACCACACCAGGAAAACCACAGCACAGAAAATATCAAACAATTTTCTGTGATTTTATGTTCTTGGTGCCTTTTTCCCTCCTGAGACGTATCCGTGAGGGATATGGCACAGAGCATAAACTCCAGGTCCACAGCCAAAGGCGCTTTGTGTCGCTGAGTGGAGGAAAATGACTCATAGAGCCCTGAAGTCTCTCTCTTCCTTCTTTTGTATTACAGAGAGCCAGCTGGGCACCTAAATTGAGAAACTCTCTGCCAGCAGCTGGGGACAGATGCAGATCCCAGACCACAGCAAAACCTCCAGCCTTTGGATGGGAAGGTCGACAAGACCTGGATCATCTGGATCCTTGTGGGGAGGCTCCAGCATAGCAAGTGTGCCAGGATGCACATTTGGGCTTCTAGTCAGTAAAACTTGGTTTAGTCAAAATAGATAACAACAGCCCCCCAAAATAAATCTGTCCTTAGTATGTTCGGTGGGACCATTTATAGTAAAAGAAATAAATATCACTCTCCATGGTATCCCTTTCTGGGTTAATTCTTAGTTTTCTCCATCATGGCTTTCCAGAATGGCAAGATTATTTTCCTCATGAAGCTACACATACTCCATACCACCCCTCTGGTCATAAAAAATACCCTGCTTTCTGTCAGCCCTAAAGTTTGGATGTGTCTTCTCTCACCCTCCCCACTGCAACCAGCTCCTTTGCTCCTTAGTCTTCCAGCCCACTCTGCGTATATCTCTGTCTTCCCACCTTAAATTGCTTCCAAAACTTCTCCTGGAATGAAATCTCATTCTCAGGAAAGATGTAGCCTTCTCTTTTCAGAAGGTTCACCTCTGCCAGAGTAGAAATGACAGAAATAAATGAACAGGCAGCCTTCCTTTCTAAAAGAACTTTCGTAACAGTATAAAAGAAAAAGAAATACACACAAATACATAGATATTATTTGTATATGTATTTTCCTATATGCATATATATAAGTAATGTAGACACACATACATATATATGTTTAAGCACACACAAAATTAAGAAGAGACAGAGCAAATCAAACATTGTACCTCTTGTCACAAAGATACATTTTTCATCCAACACTTAGGAGTAACTAAATAGCACAATTAGTGTCCAATGGTCCTTAGACAAATAGGAAAATTTGTGGAAGCTGTATGAAATGAAATATTTTGTTCATGAAAATATTCTTTTTTTATGAATAAAAAAATTCTCCCATCTTATTCTGAAAAATTCCTGAATTCCTTTTATGAATTTCTGCTTCTCTCTGAAGCATGCTATATTGCCAGGCATGCTATATAGCCAGGCAGAGGCATATAAAATTACAACTTTATAATTCAGCTTTTCCAAAGTTTAGAGCAGCTGGAAATAGTGCTGTATTTATGAAAAGTCCTAAGCAGCCTTAATTATTGGTGACAGTATTTTTGTCACTGGTGTAGCAATTATTTGTCTAGCATTGCACTGAAAAGCATTTAGGACTTTCAGTCTTAATGATCAGCCAGGAAATATCTTCTAAAGGATCACTTTAGATCACTTTAGTTTTGTGTTTAAGCAGAACAAAAAAGATTTTTCTGTGTGTTAGTCTCTCTTTTATGGTTTAAAAATATTAAATAATGGATTTTTTTTTCCCAAATACTGTGGCAAACCTACTTACTCAAACCTGGATAGTCCTTGGGAAGTAAAAAGCAAACTAACCACTATATGTAAAAGCTACAAAATGGTTTAGTTTTATTACTCTTGTACAAAAAGGCCCCAAAGCCTGAGAGCTATGATTCTCCAAATCACTGCTTTCTAAGCTTGACTGATTGATTTAAAAGCTTGCAAGAGATTTATAATGATTCACTCTGTAAGCCACTGATTTTATATTTAAGTCAGAAGACTGCTTTTAAATGACAGAAAACTTTAGACCTAACATTGGACTCAGCAGGTGATCCACTGTTTGCTCAGAATTAAAATGGCAGCATTTTTCTGGCACAAGTGTTTGAAGTGGGGTTTTGAAGCACAGGCAGAATGCAATTTATCTACAATTATTGCAGAGAGCATTGAAATCTATGCCAGAATTTTCAAAGCTCCCCCTCTCTGTGTTTAATGTGGTAGGTATGCAAATATCTGGATGATCAGTATTTTTTCCACAGGTATTCTCAAAGATAATTTTAAGCACCTGTCTTTTGAGATTCTGTACAGATGGCCAGAATTTGAAACAAGATTAATTACGCTAGTAATTTGGTGTTGGTGTAGAAGCAGAATTATTTTCACAGGCTGATTGATTGTGGGATAAAGAAACAAAAAATACTGTGCTGTACAGTGGAAGAAACAAATCATGTATACCCCAGTATTCATGAGGAGTGAAAACAGAAAAGGGAATAGAGGAGGAAGGAATGAGGAAAGAGAGGTTATTGCTTCATGTCTTCTAAGGATTCATCAAGGGCACAGTGACTGACCTTGACTGTTCAGATTGGTTAGACAAGACAGCAGATTTGGTGAGGCCACTGCAGTTTTTAGCCACAAGGAACAGCAAACTTGCTAGAGATACTTTGTCAGAAACACCTCTCCTGTGTGGTAGGGCTGTATAGGGCAAGGTAATGTGCTAGTGAGCCTTCACTTAGGGAGATTCAGGCTTGCACTTCCGGTGCACCCCGTCTTTATCAGGATAACAAGAAAGTATTTGATGTCAATACCCAGTTAAAACAGGATTTACCAGCAGTAACCTCTATTGACTATCAACCTGAAACTTCTATATTTGTGAAAGTGAACACTGGCGTTGTTACCAGCCTGGCACGGAAAAACATTTTGGACCACACCAATATAATAAATCTGGCACCAAACCACACAATTATTTCAACAGGATATCCTGCCTATTCTCCCCCTTCACTCTTCAGGCAGTGAGCGTGGCTCTGAGGTCCCATTGTCTGAAATTCTGGATCAAGTGAGTTGCTCCCAGAACCTCTTTTTTGGCGACACTGTCACAGGCATTTTCTTGTTATTTCTTTCTCCAAGACATATAAAAGTGAGGTAGGAATTGGCCGCCAGATTTAGGGCTATAAGTGCAGGATGGAAAATTAAGCTATATGCTAGTTTGAAAAGAAGATTAAAATATTTTCAAGCAACCTTTTGCCAAAAGTAATGTGATTTATGAGTAATGAGTTGGTAAGATCTTTCTCAGACAATAAAAGTCTAGAGATAAGAGCTTCTTGAGATGCACATTTGTACATGCTGTCACACACATGACTTTCTCTGTATAGAGGTAGATTTTAAAAACTTTTCTAAGAACAGCAAAACCCAAATCTTCCTGTTATATGGCTCAACAGATCACACAGGCTTGGGAATGATAATAGAGCAGTACAGATACATGTCCACCCCAAAAATATGTCCCTTGGTAAAGGTGACAAATAGAAAAACACTATTTTATAGCTCTACATATCAAAGTGCTAGTTCCTTTCTATTTTCCTGGTATAAATGCTGAGGATCAGGGTCTTTCTTTTGATTTCTTTTATCACTTTATATTAAAATTTACTGTAAAACAGTAAGTCAGGTAACTTCTCTGTAGTCTAAGAGGTAGAGACTGACACATTACAAGCAGCTGTAGAAGAGAAGGGCCCAGTTGTAATTCCCTGTGCATCACTGAAAATGAGTCTTTAAATCAAAATATGTGGAAAAAAGTGATAACAGCAAGCTCCAGAGTTCTGGCCAAGGCTTAGCTATGAGGTTCTCAGCTGGATGACATCACAAGTAGGGAAAGCAGGACTTCTGTGCTATCGGTTCCTTATATTTAATTCCTCAGCTGATGGCAAAATCCTACCCATAGCTCCCTATTTTTTCTTGACTACTCTTTCTTACTGGCTTAACATTTTACAGACTGTTTTTCCAACTGTCTGTTTCTGCAACACAGCCCCTAAAACATCATAGAAATATTTTGTGTTATGGCCATTTTGTGACTTCATGTCACTGATATCTCGTTCTAACCTGGTATTATTAAGCTGGTACTTCCTTGCTTGTAAGTAACTGATATATGTTTAGTTCTTAGTTTGCCTTATTCTGAGAATCTAGTGTAACTGCACACACTATTAATCTCTCTACAAATTGGCTGCAATATCTTTTTCTTTAGAAGGCAGATTTTAGGCACTTTATCTCTTTTTAACCCAGGGAGTAATATTTTATATTTGAAACTTTGAAGGTGAAAAATGTAAGCCTAGATTAAATACTTCTGGAAAATCTGAAGAGAATTGAATTATTTTTTCCTAAATTCAAGAGCTTTTAATTTTCTGAAATGTTTTGAAATGTCTGCTACCTGTGTTCTTGCACTCCAGAAGTGAGTAGATGATAAGACTTGTTAGTTTTATATTATATATATTTATTTTGGAAAAAAACCCAAACCACCAGGAAAATTATCTATATTAACTATTTTATGCTGATTTTTTTTTTCTTTTTCTTGTTTAATGTTGCATGTCTGATAGAAGAGATGTCTGAAACAACAATTCAGGACCTGTCATAGTTTCAATCAATTTGTTAATATTGTTTTGGTTTTAATTAGAGATAGGAAGCCAGTCTATGTGTTTGATATAATTCTTCTGCAGTCACATCCCAACCCTCAGTGGTTTGAGAACACTATGGAAATACAAACAATACAAAGCACTTGTTTTTAATTATAATTCAAGATTCAGGTTGCAAATGATTTGCATTACAGCTTTTAGCATAGGCTAGATTTACAGCAAACACATTAAAATAATTAACATTATTCTTAAATATGAGTCAGTAAAATTGAAAGTGACAGATACTAAGCTGACGAAGATAATAAGAAAACCTTAAGCTAGTTGAGAGTGGCTGAACAATAAAAAGTACACTTTTGCAGAGAGCAAATGTTTCATTCCAGTAAGACTTCAGAGAAACTGTCTTGGGTGTATTCAGCTGGGGCAGACACTGCCACTCTTGCACCTGCCCAGGTTAAGCCCAGGCTCAGTCTGAGCTGACCCAGCCTTTCTGCATTTTCAGATCCTCTGGAAAAATGATGGCACAGAGCTGCTCAAAAGGCTCTATCTTTGCAGCATCTTGGATCAATACCTGTTTTCAGAGAGCTTTGAGGCACATGGTGAGCTACAGGGCAGGAGAGGGAATAAAGCTGAATTGTCAGTTACTTGAGGATAGGGAGACCTGTGATAGATGGCACCTGGTTGATGTGTTTTCTGGCTAGTTTTTCATCAGTGTGTGTCATCTTCCTTTTAAAGAGGTAGCCAAGAAAGGCAGCCTAAAAGAAGGCATTTCTTTCCTTTGGTGGATGCCTGGGAGTTGTGTGATAGAGTTTAAAGAACAGGGAGACCTTGGCTCATCCCTGAGAGCAAGTTCTGGGAGATTGTCCCCAGGTGTTAGGCTGTTGGCAGGGAGGGAGCGAGATGGAACCTGTAGGGTGCTTGCGATGGTGACTGCCCATGGAAAGCAGAAAGCTGATAAGCAGCCAGAGCACTGAAGTGGGGAAACTCTCCCAGCTTCTCCCAAGGACCTGGGAAGACACACCGAACTTGCTGCACTAGAAAAGCTGTTGGCCAAAGCACAAGCCTGAAGAAAACAGCACATCTTGCCAGTGGGCAAGGAGGATAGTGGTTTATTAACTCATTAATTTCTATTCTCTGTCATTTTCAGTGATTTTATTTCAAAAAATCCAGAGAGTTTTGCTTTGGCGTATTTTTTCTTTTTTAGGTGAAAGTGAAAGTCTTACGAAGATTCAGCTGAAAGGCTCTGGGTGAGCTGGGGTCCTCTATCAGGGCTGTATTAGTTAGGAGGGGCAGATATCCATTACACCATGATTTGTCAGCATCTTTCTTCTTTAATTGTAGACTTTTATTTGTGTGAATGTTTATGTGCAGTCTTGCTGCACAGAAGATTCACAAGGGCAAGACTTTGGGTCCATAAATAGCATCATGTGTAAAAATCTTGATGGCACTGTACAGAAGCTGCACTGTCCTATCCTCTGGTTTCATCTAGACTGTCCTTTCTGCCTGCATGGATCTCCTTCCCCACCTGGAGATGTATAGTACAAACCAGGGTTTGAGCTGGTTCATCCTGCATAAAACAAGAGTAGGGGGGAAAAGTGACAGCCACATCTTAATCAGCATGAAATAGAAAACTGAGGCAGAGTCTAGACATGCTTTTTGCCTGCTGGTTGTTTTGCTTTGACATTCATAACAACAAACATAAAGAACGTGCCAGTATTTTTGCTTTTGAGCTGGGCTGCATTGAGGATTGCCCTCTTTGTTCTTCCTACATTTCTGTGACTCAAAAAAATACCCAAATGCCCTGGTATCCGACCGGTGTAAATACACCATGGTTGATGTAATTCAATCGAACAGCTCAAGATCCAAACACCTGATAAGAAGCAGAACTGTTGTGTGAGTCTTTCATATCTGTGTAGATGCTAGAGGCTGATACCATGTGGCACAAGCCAGGAGCCAGTGTAGCTGCAAGGAAAGGGACCCACAGGGACTGCGTCAGCTTATCTCACCTGTGCAGAGGTATGAGCTCTTGGAGCAGATGAGTGTTGTGAGGTTTGAGAGCTGCTTACCCTGTATGATCAAACAGAATAGAAATTACTCATATATTTACTGTGTTTTACACATACCTAAAAAGAAGGAAGGAATTCCGCTAAAAGTAGCTAAGTTTCAGTGATAGGGAAGAGCAACTATAGTTTTGTGATCAGTTAAAAACATGCATCAAAGGGTGGAGGCAACCAAATAATTGTATTTACCACAATAGGTTATGGCTTCATTCAACAGCTTAGAAACCTAGGGTGAGGGATATGAACAGTTAGTGAAAACATACAAAGGAGCCAGAGGGGTGTGAAAGACATAGTTTTGAGATCCATTTCAATATATAGAAAATAAAAATTGGTGAATTTTGAAGGTGAAATTTAGTCCTAAATTCAGTTTCTTTTATTTGTTGCATGATGTCACCATAACCCCTAGGTGGTATTCAAACTTTATAAATCAGATTTGTCTGTTATTTATTCTATTTGTCATGCATTTGATGTGTAGTGCAATTTTCAGAGATTAAAATGATATATCCCTAATTCTTGGATGCTCTTTGATCATGTTTATCCCTTTGCTCCTTTAAACATTGCTGAATAATTGTATATGCATTCACAGGCTGACAAGTACATTCCCTTTTTGATGGGCTAATTATGGAAGCACACTAGTGTCGTCGTAGTTAAGTTTGTAACTAGCTTTGAGCTGTAAGGCCAGTTTTGATCTCTTATCTAACTATAGTGAAATAAATCCCTGCAACAGAAACTTAAATTAAATGGTGTCATTGGAAAAATTTTGTCAAGTTTTGTGGCTGTTGCAACATTTACTATTTTAATGTTAGAAATTTTTTTCTGCCTTTTTGACCTCTCAGAAATGTTGCTTATCTCTGTGCTGGGAAAGTATGTCACATTAATGTTGTTACTGTTGGATAGGTTTAACCGGTTCTGACTGAGTTTTGGAGAGCCTGTTAAATCTATCAAGCATAGGGAGGGGAATTTCAGCACTTCACTAGCAATCTTTAGAGGATTTTGTTTTTGCAAGTCTCCAATGATAGCAAGCACCCAGACTCCGGAGAGTAGGTTATTCTCCTGCACAACCTGCCTGTCCTTGTATACAGTTATACTTTACAGCTCTATGGAACTGAAGTGCTAAATAAACCTTACAGAAATGAGTTTAGAATAACAGAGTCACAGAAAAATCTTCAACATCCCCTGAAATTCCAAATGAAATGTGTTACGAAGTAGTGTTTGTGTGAGCAGAGCCAACCTGGAGCGTGTACCTGGTAAGAGACTTTGCTCTTGGCTAAATGAGGATGCTATAGCTGTATTTAACAGCTGCTAATCTCCCCGGAGTAAATCCAGCTAACGCTGCTGGCAAAGCTGGATCTCACTCGGGAGTAATAAGTTCTAATGTGGTATCTAGTAACAGCCATACTTCTGATCCACCAAAAGGGACTCCACAGGGACAGAAGACAGAGTGAGGCATGACCCAGCCAAGGTGCAGAAACACATTCCTTGTCCTGATATATGTACATACACACAAACACACACACAACCTGCCGGTGTCTTATTGGGATGCAGAACCCTTTGGACCCCTCCAGCCTCCTCACACAGCAGAGCTAGCCAAGGTTGCAGGAATGCTCATTTAAATACCAAAAAAATCAGACCACTAGAACATAAAAAAACCCCTCAAACCAGAAAACAATAACCGCACCCCCAAAAAACAAAACGAAACCAAAAAAAAAAAAAAAAAAAAAAAACCCAAAAAAAAAANAAAAAAAAAAAAAAAAAAACCAAAAAAAAAACCCAAAAAAAAACAAAAAAACCCAAAACAAAAAAAAAAAAAACAAAAAAAAAAAAACAAACCCCACAACCAAACAAAAACCCAACGAACCAACCAAAAAAATACACTGAGAAGTTTGCTCGTACAGGAAAAATCCATCTCATCCCTCACACCTGGCAATCAGTCTTTCTATCTGCAACACAAGAAAGTTGGGAATTAGATGTAAGGAGAGGCTGAAGCAGGCAATTGTAAGCAGCAAACCTTCTGAGAATAGGGGCTCCTGTCAGGAAACTCACTGAAGGGGAACCAGTAACTGGCCCAATTAAAGGGAAAAATGTTTCTGAGAACTTTATCTCCGACTGCCATTGTAATTCTGCTATAGTGTTAGGCTCTGCTTGCACTCAGAATCTGTCTTGTTCTGTTACCTGGTGGAGGGGTAACCTGAATTTTGTGTTAATAAACTTATACAGATGCAGTTTAGCTATGGACACAGTTACATATCCCCTTATGGTAAATGTGTGTATTTACATGTGTATGTGTACGGAATAGTTAGACAGATACAGGTATAGTTATGAATGTTCTGTACAAAAGTAATTTCCATTCTGTAAGAGAGAAGCTCTCCTGGTATACACATACACATGGATATATATTCTTATTGTATCCACACCAGGGTGAGGGCTATACTAGCAATGTTGGCTTGTATTTTCTGTTCAGAATGGAATTTTACTTTTCACAGTTATTTCAGTTTTGACAGAAGGTGAAGAGTAGAGGTGGTGATAACACCAAAGGAAAAAACACTGCATTCATTCATAGAGTTCCTGTTTGAAGACCTGGCTTAGGAAGTTTTAGCAAGTAAAGTACTCTTTTGTTGGGGTATGCTCTATTTATACTGGGAAGGCTTAGTGGAATAAAGCAGCGAAACATACATGATCTGGAAATCTCACCAGAGGTTGCACTACTTCTGCTAGTGTAGCTTTTCTGGGCAGAGAAAACCCCAGTGTGGGATTCTTTCATGCCTCTGGATAGGAAGGTTTAATGAAAAGGAGGTGTGAATGGATCTGTTTGTTTGGCACTGAATAAACAGGGGCCTAATTATCCTTAATATAGTTTCCTCTCACACTTTTAACCATTTTTGTGTAAAATTCCGTGGCTTATTCCAGAGACACTCTAGATGATTTCTAAAATCCTGGTTGCAAACCACACTGTTCTTTTCCTAGGAGGTAAAACATGGACAAAAAAAATCGAATTTCAGTTTGCCAAGTTGCAATGTCATTATGACACAATGTTCATTAATACAGAGTGTGGTGGTGTGGTAAGAGCTATTAATTCAATCTCTTTCTCCTGGTCTTTTTTTTTTTTTTTTGTTTTCCAGGGAAGCTCAGTTGGTTTCATCTTTTGAAAGTCTAATAAGTATTTTGAACAGGTTAGAACTATAAATCTAGTATTGCTAAATCCTACAGAAAAAAATTGCTTATGAAATATATTGATTACAACTGATAATGATTTTTCCACCCTCTCTTCACTGGAGGCAAATAAATAACTATGGAAGTACAATGGCATTGTCATGGCTGGAGCTTTTGCTTTAGTACACTATAGAAGTCTGTGAATACCCTTAGCAATAAGTCTTATTTTCCAGTGTGATAATGTTCATTGTCTGTGCTTCTAAGTTCTGACTGAATTTGATAGTGAATGCTAGTGATTAACAATTACATGTCCTCAGAATATCTGATTTGTTTCCTGTGTCAGGACTGTGAGTCTATTAAGAAGCGATTAGGGAGGATCTCCTTCAAGTCTCCTTCACATCAAGATTCTCCCTTTTTTTGGTTCAGTTAACTTGAGGTGGGAGTTGCCTGTGATATTTTCTACATTTCACCTTCCGAGGTTATGGGCACTATTCATATGCCAGATCTCCCTCTGAGATGAATAAGTACGACTTTTATGAATTTTTCTTCACTTGTAGAATTTAATTTACATGAATAATTAGAAAGGGATGAGTTAAAACTCCTATTTAAAGAGGCAGCATCCTTTTGTTAGCCTATTGTCTGGCTTTGGAACCCAATTGTTTTAAAAAGGATCTGGGCTCTTCTCCATAGGGGTTTTCCTCTTTGTAGTTTTGCCTTGATCTAAATCAGCCTGTTGTAAAGCAGATTTTGGGATGGAGTCTGACAAATAAAAACTCTTATCTGGAGAACTAAAAGGACTTTCAATTTTCCCTTGGATATGTTTGCTGGCTTCTTTTTCTGATGTGGCCAGGATTTGCTACGAGATTTATGACAATGTTGTTTAATTCATACATCAAAATAAATAAATTAAGTGCTTAACTTCATTTAGTTCTTTGTGCCGTTTCCTGTGCTGGTAGGGCTTTAATGAGCCCAGCTGCTCTGTAGAGTTGCTGAGGGTGGAAGCTGGCCTGGGAGGGGAAGGAACAGCTTCTCTTTGAAGTGCTGTCATGGCAGGATCACTAAAGCAAAGCTTCGAAGGGGAAATTCCTGTTTCCCTTCCTATTCTACTTCAGCGGTCTTGACGGCAGCAGTTAAATAGGGAGCAGCACTAAGGTTGTCAGACTTGGTTTCTCAGCCATTTGATGCCAAACTTCCAGTGGGTANAAAAAAAAAAAAAAAAAGGGAGAAGAAGGAAAAGAAAACAAACAAACAAACAAACAAACAAACCAGGGGGAAGAGCAAGATGTTTATAATTGCTCTTACAGGCACCCATCCCAGAACAGCACTCGCCATCACTCTGGTTCCCTTCCAACGCTCACTACTGGAGTTGGAATTGCTAAGGCTACTTGTTTTTTCAACAACTGGTCTTAGGCTATGAGAGGAGATGAAGCACAGCTTTATCTGTGAGGGGTAGAGGAAGAGGAAGGCGACACCTCATGGTAAATGGTGCCTCATCAATATTCAGAAGGCTGCTCAGTGTTTCTTCAGTGCTCAAAAGTCAGGTATTAAGTCCATTTAAATTCAGTTCCATCAGTTCTCTTTAGTCCCGCCAGTAATGTATTGCTGAACAATTATGGTCAAAGCCATTTGCAGTCTTGTGTTTGATGAGCACAATTATCTCTCCTGTGTTTGCATCTACATTTGTGCATGTGTGTATGTCTGAATAAAACAATATGAAAGAGGGAAACACTGGATTACTCCCCTTCCCCATCACCCCTTCAAATTTGGAAATACCCTGAAAGACCCTGGCATCCAGCACTACTCAGAAGATGGCCAAAAATTTTGCCCTCCTAAAGATTGTTCTGAAAGAATCTCCTTTTTCATTTAGCCTATGCATTTATTTTAGGGTAGCTTACCCTATGAATGTGCTGATCTCCTTCATAGTTAATGAGAAGGTGCTGGATAGCCACCTCAGGTGAGAGATTTAATTTCTTAAATAACTGAAGTTAACTGAGCTAAATCCTTTCAAGAGTACCGAGGCTGAAGAGGCAAAACTGCAATGTCAAATTGGCTGTTCTCAGCAAAGTACTTTCAACAGGTCCTTTTTACATTTCAGGACAGAAAAACTGTTCACTGTTGTGAGGGAAACAAAGGAAAGACAAAACTGAGACAGTAGTAACAGTGTAATGTGTCTGCTGAGAAACCTTAGCAGGGTCTTTCTTCTTTTCCTGAAGACAGTTATCTTCTTTCACACCTGCAAAGCAATCAAAGTGTTTTACAGGAAGGGTATTTTAAAATTTTAGATTTTAAATTTTAATTTTTTATGCAATCTAAAACCCTATCACAGCTGTAGAGTAGAGTCTGCTTCCTCTTGTAAGGTGTTTAAGGTGTCTTCTGTACTTGGACTCTCTGCATCTTTAAAATATTTAGGGCCAAACGTACTGCTGAATTTAAGAAAAACAACTGATTTTTTAATCTCAGGAACAACATTCCAGGGAGAGATGGGTTATTTTGTACCTCTCTGCACAAGTTTGCAGCCAAGTATCTATGAGCATATGGGCAGTTAAATTGGCCATATCCCTGGTTTTCTGGAGAGGCCCAGAACTCTGGGGAATCTCACCCTCTGTCTTGGACACACTATAGCTTGAGTTGCATTTTCGTTTTATAGTTTATGACATGGGGAAGAGAATTGCTCTGTGCCCCTTTAGGTGTGGTGGTTTTGGAATGGATGTTCAGCAGACCTCCTTGAACCCAGCATCTGCTGCTCACACCTGTCAGCACCTGTGACTAGGACCTCCCTGGTCCCTTCTAGTCCTGAGTTCCCAAAACCAGGTAGCTGCCTCAGCACTGCTGAACTGATGCCTCTTTCCTGGGATGCATATTGCTTATGTTTTAACACATACTAAGTGTGGATGGATTTGCAATCTTTGCTTGAATCCTCTGTATATTAAAGAGGACTTAGTTTAAATGGCAGTATTCAACAGTATCATGAATATTTTCCATTTCCATTCTGTAAAACTGTGGGGTAGCACTGGCAATTTTTCTGTTCTATTCCTATGTCTATAATAGTCAGACAAGCCCTTGGAGTGCTTGGTTACATAGCCAAGATGGTTAGATAATGTAAGACAATTTGCATTACTTCAAATAAAACATGCTTGTATGCTTGACTTTACAAAGCTAAGAGATCTAAAATGCTTTTTTTTATCTTAAGCATTTTTGCATTAAATTTGTTCATCAGTAAACTTTGGGGTTTTTTTTAAAGGCCAACTGTATTACAGATATCAAATTGCTCCCAATGGAATATTGTTTTCTGATCCTTCTAAGGGACTTCTGTCTTCTAATGGAAAGACCTAAAGGCATTCTAAAAGCTCAAAGGAGTGAATGGAAGCTCTTTTCCTTTGATTTTTACACATCTGTGATATCAAAAACTACTCAGCTCATTCTTTATTCATCTAAGTTTGCCCAAGAATCATAAAAGATACCTTAAATGTGTTCTTTGACCTGAATTATGATATGATATGATACAGATAATACTCTGAAATATAATATGCTTCCCCACACAATAGCCAGGTAGCATCAATTTGCATCAGTTCTTTTGCTATACGAGTATGCAAGTTTCTATCCTCTTTTTTCCCTAATTTTTGACTTGTCCAGAAACAGAGAATCTGTTATTTTTGTATTCTCATGTGATTTTGAAAAATTAATTGAGAGTTTCATCCTCTTAATTTTCTCTTTTTTGCTTCTTGATATTTTTTAAGGAAAAGGGAAAATTTAATACTTGTTTTCTCCCTCAGAACTTCAGACAACAGTGTAAAGAAGCTGGCAGTACCTTATGAATATTTTCATTATCTGACAAGGGGAAATGTATTCAAAGCAATCAGTTTTGTTACATATAGCCTTGATATTTCCTCCTTGAACTTTTGGTGCCACATCTATCTGTTTCTACAGTNAAAAAAAAAAAAAAAGTACATGTCAGGCTTTCCTTTCATTTTAGTTTTCCTTGTTTTCTTCTGTTGACATTTCTTATATATTCTCTGTTTTATTTTATCATCTGTTTACATTCGCAGTTTATAAAGTCTTTGGTCTTGACCTCACAGATTTGTCGTCATCCGTAGATTCTCAGCATCTTCTTGAAATCTAATGTGGTTTCTACTATCCATTTGTATTATTTTCCAATCTCATTTTAGGGGAGAAGTAACATTTTCTGAAATCAACTACCTGTACACATGTCTCAGCAAACATTTATCTCCCTTCTCCCATATAAACCCATGTGTTGAATGCCACATTTATGACTGCTGTGATTTTTCATTCATCTACTCATGCTGTCTCTCATTTATATCCAGTGACATTGTTCACACCTACAGCAGTAACTTTTGTTCATCTCTACTTTTCTTGACTGTCTCCATAGGTTTGGCTTTTAAGTTGGTTCTACACCCCTAGCTGTCCTTGCTGCTTCAATCACCGTTAGACACATTCTCAATTACAACTTCAATTTTCTGGCCTTTCTTGACCCTTTTAACTGTTAGTTCATTACTTATGCTGAGTTAAAACATTGACTTTCATATATAAAACAAGCCTAAAAAGTCTAAAGCTCTTCTCTTTCCTCAAAAAAATCCAAACAAACGACAACAAACCCAGACCCAACCTACTTCTTTCCATCTGGAGATAAAAACTTCTACTTTACGAGAATAAATTCTCTTTGGTATTTACACACTTCAAATGCATGTCATTAGATATCACTAGCACAGAGTCCTATCCATGTGTTGAGTCTTCTGTTGCTGGTTTTGTCCGCAACATTAATGTTCAAAAGTTCTAAACCACTTTTCCTCCCCATTTTTACATGTAATTGCTTTAAAACAAATTACATTCTAATGTGGCTTTGTTTTGATGTGGCTTCTGCAACATCTGAATTGCACAATTTAGTTGTCTGTTGTGTAAAAGAACACTTCCTTTTATGATTTTTTTGTCCTGTTGTCTGAAAAATATAAGGCCCAACACTTCAACAGTGATTAAGCCTCGAAGAAAAAACACTTGCTATACTATGAAGGACACATCTGCTTAGAAGTTCACTAAGTATTTTGTGTTATTTTGTTTTTAAAAATTCTCTAACAGAATATTCTACATAATAATTCTGGGTTAAAATCAGATGAAGGTGATCATTTATGGTCAAGATAAAAACTTCTAAAAATAGGTCTGACAGAGTATTAACTGCTTCAGGAACTGATATTTTATACTAGTTAACCACTGATTATCTTTAGATGAAAAAGAAAGAGATTAATCAGCCATCACACAATGACAATTAGACAGAGATAGTAGAAAGGAAAATTCTTTGGAAATATCTATGGAGGTATGATAATGGGGGATAGAAACAGATTAATCTTTTTAAAGGTTATTTATGAAAAATGTATTTATAGAGGGAAGAAGAAGGACCACTAGTAAATATATAAAGCAGAAATACATTGATAATAAAAATATATGTTTGTGTTAAAAAAATCTGATTTTAGTTTTTGTTTGTTGTTTGGTTTTATTTTTAAACAGATTCATGCTCTAGCATCTCTGTACTTCAGCAGCAGAAGGGGATTCATTATGATTGTTAGTTTCCTGTGGTGGTGTTGCATCAGGTACATTTTCATCAGTACTGTTGCTAGTACCATCAGCTAATGTGAAAATTAAGATAAGAAGAAAATTATTTCCTTGTATAGTCAAAATGAGTCTTCATTTCAGTGAAAATGAAGGGTCAAATCCCAAGAGGGCCTAAGCATCTACCATTGATTCGTTGGGCCATTGATTCATTCTTTTCAGACCTTCTCACATTCTGGGTATAGTAATAATGTCTCTACATTACTGTACAGTCCTGAATGCAGTGTGCCAGCAGGCTTTGTTCATCAACAAGGTTTTCCATTGGGTTTGTAATTATTTATTTCTTTTTAATCTAACATTTTTAGTCCTTCCAGTTCATTATTCAGTCAGGAACATTGTTGTCTAGTGTATTTCCTCACTGTCTTCTATCTCTTCCTCTTGCATTTAAAGAAATGGTTACTGATTCACTATAATCACTGACATTTCCTCTGTTTCATTTGTGTCTGTAACACTAGCTGTTTCCTCAATTTCATTATTATCAAATAGCCCTTCAGTGATATGCTGCTGTTCCTCATCTTCATATTGATAATTTTGTTTTCATATGCATCATCCTGAATTTCAACATCTTCAGTGCAGTCCTCAGAAGATGAGTAATTTGCAGCAGACAGATTCTCATTACTGGAGTCATCTATAGAGTGTGTTGGTCTATTCTCAGGGATATTGTTTGCTCCTCTGTTCTTTTCATTATATCTTGCAAGAGATGTGCTTGATGTACTTGCTTGGTCATTATCCAGATAATTAAAATCAAATGTACTCCTTTTGTAGATTAAGCAAGAACATTTTTTATTATGATTGTTTGTGTTTGAAGCTTTAAAAACATCTTAGTATAAATGCTGAACTTAATTTCACTGGCTATTTAAACATTTAATGTAAGAAATATTTCCATTCAATAGGTAAAACAATGTTAATTTTTAATAAGTTTGCTTCACTGAAATATGTGTGTTGACATAGCATAATTTTGTATAAAGTGGAGCAAGACACATGAAAGTGGAGGTTCTGGTAGCATCTGTGTAAAGATTGTAATTTGCACCTGTTACTGGCAGAGTCCAGAACTCTGGTAGAAGGTAAGAAATGTAAGCATGGCTGCAAGATGTGTGTGGGTAACTTTTCTAACCAGAAGGCAGAGAGGAAAGGGAATATATGTTATAAAGCAGAGGTGGCAGTCTGAGACTTTCCCAGCTCACCCACCCAGCCTAAGCAGGTCATGTTGATTCCCTCCACAGTCCTTGGAGAGAACTTCCTGGAGTAGTGTCTGTCAATATGTTGTGGGTGTTTGAGCGGAAATTAATTTTTTTCTAGAGCTTTTTCACTGATGACCGGTTGACACTACATGTCCAGTTTCTTTAGCTAGGTGCGACGTATCCTTCCCAAAAGACATGTTGGTGTAGGTGTCTCATGCTCCTGCAGAAGTATATTCTTACTCACTTGCTTTTGAGGGGTGTGTTCAACCATCAGTTCCTGCGAGGTCAGCTCTATCAACAGGTCACTGATGGTTATTTTTTGATATCTAAGTCACACCAAGCTTCTTCTGTGATTGGCATGCAGCACATAATATTTCAACTTCCCTTGAAGTTTTGCTTTTTGTTAGTAACTCCACATTGTTATTTTAATTGCCAGTAATATAGAATTGTTTTTAATTCTCAAGTATTTAAAAATAAGTTTAGTTAAAAGATCAGTTTCCTACTAGATAAGTTTTGCAATGTTCTTTGACTTTAAACACAGTGAACTTCCCAGTGTACTAAAACAAATGGCAAGCTCTTCAACCATGGCTTCTGGCAAATGGCAATATTTCTCTTAAATCCTATCTAATATTTTCTGGTGTTTTTACTTTTTAAATTTTTTAAAATAGATTTGGAGAACACCAGGCTGGGATGAACCTCAAGGATCATCTGGTCCAAACTTTCTTGGCAAAACCACAGACTTGTTGACTCCACACCCTGTCCAGCTGACTCTTAAAAATGTCCAATGTTGGAGATTCCACCACTTCCCTGGAAATATTATTCCAATGGACTATTGTTCACATTGTGAAAAATTTTTCTCTTCTATCCAATCAGAATCTCCCCAGGAGTAATTTGTATCCATTAAGCCTCATCTTTTCGATGTGTCTCTTTGTAAATAGGGAGTCTCTATCTTTTCTTTTAGGAGTCAAGCTCCTGTGACAGTTCACGAACCAACTCCTCCTTCACTGACAGTGGATTTGTGTGTGCATCAACCTGAGTTTTTGTTCTGAGGGCCGAGGGCCCAACAGTGCTGGTAAAGACAGAGGTGAAGAAAGAGGTTGAGAACCTCTGTCCTTTCAGCATTATTGGTGACTAATTTTCCTCTCCTGCTTTGTTGTGGTTGTTGTTGCTTTTGTAGGCATTTCCAAATGAGGAAGTAGATTTGACCTATGGAATTTTATTATGCATATCTGTAACACTGTTATGAAGTTTGAATCAATATGTTCTGTAGTGCTTAATTCCCATCAATGTCAGCTTCCTTAAAATCACTGTGCTTGTATTTTCTTGTACACATTGTGTCCTCCTGACTTAATATTTCTAATACAGTTTGTACAAGATGTTCTGTAGATGCAGCCTTATGGTGCTAATCATGCTTGGCTCATTCTCTTGAACCGGATCCAGAATAACCTCATTTTGCATTATGGTTATCCTCTTTGAAGGCTCCTTATATCCAATAGGGAGATTTAAAGTCTCGAAGAGTGTGATCTAGTTAGGGCCATTCTATCTTCATATTTTTATGTAAAGTAGGGAGGGAACTAAAATGCTGTAAGATTCAGTTAAGAGATGTGAATTGGTACATTGCAATAATAATTGCCAGCATTGGCCTATTATTTTGCTTTTGGATATCCTAGTATTTTTCTTTTTTTTTTCTTTTTGCTCACAAAATTTCTTTTGTGCAATTTCTAGGCTTTCATTTAAAAAAACCCCTAAAACCCAGATGCCAAAAATTAATCAATCAATAAACAAACAAACAAACAAGTAAAAACCCAACAAAAACCCACCAGCTTTAGAATGTCTGGACTTGGAGTTAAAACAGGACAAAAGATCATCATGTGCCCTTTAATGTATGTTGCCATCCTGGAAATATATTATAGAGTGTAAAAACAAGTTCTTCTGCCATGAGGTTCCAGTATATACTTTGAAGAAGAATGGTAATTTCTGTGTTCAGATAGCAAGTTTTTTGCATATTTCTGAGCCTCTCTTGAGTTTTTGCAAAAAGTCTTGCTTTTCTGAAAAACAGATATTTGATTTTTCCTCCTCTATTTTGCTCTCTAAATAGTCTGTATTATCTGATTGTTTGTGGGTTGTATGTAAGTATATAAATGTAAAGATGGTGTCACTGAGAGTAGTAACATAAAGAAATCATGCTCATGGCATTGACAGTGCCTGAGAATTCCCAGCAGACCTTTCGTTTTTGCTGTATCATCTTTCATAACACCCTCTTCTGAAAACAGTATATAATTCAGGAAAATAAGGGGACATTATCTTTAAAAATATACAAAATTCAAATGGAATAGTTTTGACCAAAAAATAAATTCTCTAAGAAAAGGAAAAGCTTTTTTTTCTGATTTGGTGATTGAAACTGAAACAGCAACCAAAACCAGTTAATTTTTAAAAATTATCTCTCAATTTTATATCAAACCTTTAGGATAAGACTTGTTCCTATTAAAAAAGAAAAATAAAAGAAGATTAAAAAAAAGAGGTCTAAGAGGATAAAAAATTGGAACTTGAACCTATTGAGCCAAAATCATTTGCATATCTCTAGTTACAAGTCAAAACTGAGTTCTCTCTCATAGCAACTAAGAATTGTTTCCACACTGAAGCTGATCAAAGATATCTGAAGGTCATTTTTTCCCAATCTGGACAGTATATATGTCTCCAAAACACTCAGTTGGCATTGTCATGCCAATCTGGCCAGCCAATCTGGTCAAGGACTAAGCAAATACAAAGGCTTAGCTTTTGGCTTGGCTTGAGTGGTTGCTCTAGAGCAAGCCGGGGACATATTGGCAGGTTAACATTAATTAGACATGTAAGAGTCAGCTCCTAATTCTGTCATTTACTGCTAGTAGCATTTCAAATGTCCCGAAAGGCTAAAGTAATTTGGAATATTCTTTTTTCTCTGCCTCTAAGAAGGGGTGGCCACAGGCAAAATAATAATGGAAATGCTTCCTTGTAAATGCTATTCCTCTGTGTTATCCTTGAGAACCAATCCAGTCAGAATCTGGAAGGAGCAAAAGAAAATGGCAAAAGAAAATCTGAAAAATCATGGGAAAATTTTTGAGCTTTTCTGTTTGCTCCATTTTATTCACTAGCAGAGTAAATCCCCTCTCTCTGAGTCAAAGCTGAATCTTGAAGATGGATAGCATTGCTGTCTTCAGCTATTTCACTGGTTGGATACACAAAGGAAATTTTGCAAAAGATAGGGTCCTGTTCTCAGGAAAGATTTTGGGCTCCAAATAGCCAATGCTCACAGACCTGAGATATTTTTCTATGCTGTGGGGAAAAGCAAAACTTTATTATTACTTTCATACTTAGTATTTATTGCTGTTTTGGGGACTAGAGACATAGTTCTAGGTAGGATTCTGTATATCTAGAGAGAGAAGGTGAAAAGCAGAAAGAATTTTGTGCCATGTGATACTGCAAAAATTTTATCAGGTTACTATTGCTTATTTTGGTGCAGGACCTCACAGTTACCTGACCAAGAATGAAATTCCATGTTCAGAAAGTTCAGAAAGAATGAAATTCCTCCATTCAGGAGTGGAATGGCCAGAAGGGGTGGAGAAGGGGAGGTAAGGCATGAAAGGGGTTGCTCTTTTAATGAATATTCCTTTCTTATGGTTCTGCTGGTGGCTTTGCTAAAGTAAAACATCTTTGTGACTGGTAGAGCACTTAAGAGTCTTTGGATAAAAGCCCTATGAGTGCAAGACCTTCTGAGCAGATGACTTTGAGCATCTCCTTCATTACTCTATGAATCCATACCTCATTTGGGAAGGGAGCTGCTTTTTTGTATGATTGGTGAGATGATTGATTTTCACCTGAGTTTGAAAATTTCATACTTTTTTAGGAAGTGAAAAATAAAATACTTTCATGATGGTCTACTGTAAAACATTGCAGCTATTTGCCATGATGCTGACTTTCAATAACTGAAAATTAAAGGTCTACTGAAATAATTTTGATCCCTAGTGATTTAGAGAGACCCAGTCTCACCATAATTTAGAGTCAACTTCTTGTCCCCACATAGTTCCATGATTTGCAAGCTGTTTCTGGCAACCATAGTTGTCAAATCAATGATATTTCTTCTTCTCCTCCTAACTTTTTGGCCCTTTTCTCTCATAATTAACTTCTTCATCAGATTTATGTTATTTAGGTCTACCTTTCTAAGGTACAAACTCCTGAATGAAAATACTGTGCCATGAGTACATTTTAAACCCCTTTCCTTGCCTGATGCAATTGTATTTCTTACCTACAAAACTCAAATGGAAAATGCCTGTCCACACAAATGTTCCATTTTATTTCATATTCTTATGATACCAAAAATAAAGCTAAACCTTCATATCCTCAAATTTCGGAGTAAATTGCATGTTAATAAGGCTTAATAGTACAACTAACTTTGTTCATGTGCATAATTAAGTAGCAAAAAACTTGTAGTTTTTAGGAAAAAAGAGGAAGACAGTATGTTAATGCTGAAGCTTGGATCCAAGTGTTTGGGAAACTGTAGTTAACTTTAATCTTGCTGAATGTCTTTGTAACAAGGAGGTATTTCACTTGTTAGAAGTAACTGGTATACTCTAGTTGCTGCTCTCTCTTCTCTCTCTCATGTAATACTTAAGGCTACCCACCTCTTCATGAGATTTAGTGTTTCAAAATGGTGCAAAGAAAGAAAAGGTCAAAACTAACTTTCATTTTGACCTCCAAATGCTGATATCCATTGAGAGAATGTGGTCTAATCCACTGTAAATAAATCTGATGATTCCAATTTAAGTGGTTCTCTTGAATAAAGCTTATCTCAGAGACATTTGACTTCTGTAGCGTGTTTTGACACCAAGCTGCTGTTCAACAGTTTTTATTTTATATAGACATAGAGCACAGGGTTACTTAATAACTCTGCAGAGATGGAGACCTTCGAGACCATCCCTCAGTGACTGATACACTCGTTCACCTCAATCAGAGCCATTTGACACTTTACAACTTTCAGAAACAGTCCTACAAATTTAATGAGTAGGATGGTTTATCAAGATATAAAGCTGGATTGAGAGCCAGAAACTTTAGTCTGTTCTCCATGCCTGGAGATGTTAGCATGTGTGTTCTCTAACCTGAAAATCATATGCTTATAATATCATAGGCAATGATAGAACTTAAACTTGTTCTCAGAGATGTGAAAAATCTGTGTTCTGTCCCAATTATTTGTATTGCTATAAACCACTGCTGCGAACCACGTCCCAGTTGTTTTAGAAAAAATGCAAAAAATCACAACAAAAAGTTGGTGATGGACATATCAAGTCTTAAATTTTGAACTATAAAACCGGAGCAGATTGATATTGGCAAATGAGAGACTAGCAGGAATCTGTAAGTCAGTGTGATGAGAAGTGTTGCTAGCACTACCAACCTAACTGCTGCCAGGCCTTTCAGAGAGGCCTTGCAGCAGATGGGTTTGAAGGTGGATGTTTATGGAGAGTTCCCAGGAATGAAAGGTAGCATGAAAAAAATGTTTGAGGATGTAACAAATGAGTCATGAGCATGGGCACTGTTCACCGGCTGGTGTTGGGAGCTGACACTGAAATACAGAGGGAAAAAATAGTGTGGGGGCTAGACCATGAAGGGTCTGGGGGGTAAATGATGCAGTTAGGGGAAAGATTTCTAAAAAAAGATTATGTGGTCTAAACAACAGTCTAGGAAAATGGAAGGCTTGCCTTTGTCATGAAATGCTGCCATAATCAAAGACTGAGAGGATGAAACACTGGGCAAAATTTTCTAATTATTTGAATACATATAAAAGGCTGTGTCTTTAAGAAGATACACATAGAAAACCTACAAAATTTAATTATAACTTCCACCAGAATGATAAGCATAATATTTGGCTTTTTTACTAAAGTACTGTCCAGAGAAGCTGAAAAGGAATAGCAAAGAAAGAACCAGGATGTCTTAGCCCTGCTGACTAAGAACTTAGAAAGTGGTGTTGAAAAGAAGAAAATCAGTTCTACTGGCCAGGCTTGTTTACCAGATACAATGGCTAGGACTTTACTGCATAAACCTCATCACTGAATTTGCATTTGTGTGTGAGATTTTCTCAAAGTTAGGGTGGCAGGGGCCCATATACCTTCATAACTGTTCTCCACTCCCGAAGTTAGAGGCTGAATGAGAGACTCCCAAAAAATTAAGAAACTCAAAAACAACCCCCCTCCCACAACTCCACCCAAACAAACAAACAACAAAAGCAACCAAACAAATAAACAAACAGAAAGAGAACCAAAGAAGTAAGAGGACTGGGACAGCAAACGGGATGATCAAGGAAAGATGTGATTTGAAGATGTTTGAGGATTAAACAAAGATTGAATGTGAACTTTGACAGTGAGGAAACTGAGGCAACAGTTTCAGCAGAGGGCAGTTTTAGAGATGTAACATGGATTTAAAAGAAAATTCTCAACACTGACTGTAAACACACTGTTTGGTGAGGTTAGAGATGAAGGGAAAAAGCGATGACAAACAGGGATCAGTGTGAGGCAGCAGATGTGAGAAGTTTCAGCAGTGGTGACTACACTACAGAAGTCCAATGTGGTTAGATGTGGTCATGTTTGGGGAGTGACACACAGTAATTCTCATCACAGCAGGCTGCAACTGGCTTTGCTCTGTTCAGACACTGATCCCACAGCAAATCCAAATGAAATTCATTTGTCTGAGGTGTATAGGATGTTAGGCAAAATGGGTTTTCTAAAGCAAATACTGAAATACTGGAATGTGCTAGCAATTAAGTAATAGTGCATTTTCCTTTCTCTTTATAGTTTTACTACAATTTTTTCAGAGCTTTATTGAGAAAATTAGGCTTATTTGGATCATCTGTTCTTGTCTTATTTATATTTCACTATAGATACAAAATTCCTACTTCCCTTACAACAACTTAAAAAGAAAATCTAAAAACTCCTATAAACCAAGAAGCACTTTTTCTCTTGCATAAAAATACAAAAAAACCCCCAACTTAATAAACCCCACTATACTGAAATTACACAATTATCAGCTTTCAGTTTGACATATTTCATACTTGGAGATGTTTCCTTGAATTATTTTTTTTAAAAAGACATTTTATATAACAAGTTAAAAATAAACCTTCATGGTGCTTTAGTAGCATGAACTGAGACTAAAACTTCAAAGACAATTGCAAATGTGCTGCAGTTACTGAGCATGTGACTCTTCGAAAACATTGGTCTGTAATATCAGAGTTAAATGTCAGAGCTCTGTATTTACCCCTGAATGGTATCATTGGGCCCTGTTCAATGACACCAAGAGAACAATGCTTCATTGTATCATTTTAAATAAATTCTCCTTGTGGTTTTTCCCCCTCTGTTAAACAGACCTATTATGGTATGGTTAATATGAAATGTNGTTCCAATGTGCTTTTGAATATTCAAGAATAAAATATATGAGTGGATACTTTATTATTTAAGGGCCTTTGNAAAACCCCACTATACTGAAATTACACAATTATCAGCTTTCAGTTTGACATATTTCATACTTGGAGATGTTTCCTTGAATTATTTTTTTTAAAAAGACATTTTATATAACAAGTTAAAAATAAACCTTCATGGTGCTTTAGTAGCATGAACTGAGACTAAAACTTCAAAGACAATTGCAAATGTGCTGCAGTTACTGAGCATGTGACTCTTCGAAAACATTGGTCTGTAATATCAGAGTTAAATGTCAGAGCTCTGTATTTACCCCTGAATGGTATCATTGGGCCCTGTTCAATGACACCAAGAGAACAATGCTTCATTGTATCATTTTAAATAAATTCTCCTTGTGGTTTTTCCCCCTCTGTTAAACAGACCTATTATGGTATGGTTAATATGAAATGTACAACAAATGAAAAAATCCCCATCTTCTTTCTGGGAACAAAATAATGAAGTAAGAAGTTGAGGCTGTGTTCAAGAGAAGGGATTTGCTTGTTGAATAACTGGCTTGATAAAGTTTGCCAAATATACATTGCCAAATAAANTTTCTTCACCCCTTCCCCCTCTCCCCTTTATTATGGTCCTGGACTGCTTCTTTTTATCTGGGAACACTGAGTGCATTTTCTACAGTGAACACAGATGAGAAATAGATGTGGCAATATTTTCTCAAAGTCAGCTCTTGGGAGATAAAATTTATGTAAATTACTGCTTGTTGTGCTAAGGATTTCTGTCTCCTTTGTAACATCCAAGTTCAATATACAAAATGTGGGAGCTGTAGAGTAAGGGTAAAAGCTGAGGAGCTTCTTTTCCTTTGTCCTTTTGAAAGAATTCCCTGATCTCCTCTTGGCACCCAAATATTGTTTATCTTCTTTAATTTGCCATTCCAGTCCACAAATTCCTTCACAGAGTTACATTTTAGCAGAGGTGATTTAAGACCTTGACATTTCTGCTTTATTTGTCCAAAGGAACCCAGCTGGAGATGTTCCCAGGTAGGCCACCTCCCTGCTTTAAAATTGCTGCTCAGTCTTCTTGTGCATTGTGTCACCAGAAGGATCTGGACTCCAGGGCTGGGCAGAGCCACAGGCTATGCAGCTTCATCATTCGATTTGGCACAGGCCCCACTCCAGGTGTGGGACAGTAGGCAATAGCCATGGTACCTGTACTCATGACACATGTATCCCATTTCCTCAGACCTTTTTCCTCAATATCCATGACACTTCTGAATGCTCACTTTTTATTGTAATTTAGATATTTTGTTTAAATATCATTCTGCTCTTTTATAAATCCCTTAAAATGTGGCTGTACATTGATAAAAAGAATGGCAATGAAACATTAAGCTTGCTGTTAAATGTCTAATTTCCATCCACTCTAACTGCATCTTACCTCCTTTCTCATTACTGATTTAGATACTTATCATACTAGCCAACAGAGAGAGGAAGGGATGATACTGGTTCCTTGCCTTCTTGTGTAAACATGTAGCAAGGGTCAGATGATCATCACTAATCTGTCTTTTTTTATAGATTATTATTATTATTATTATTAATAATAATAATAATATTTTCTACTTAAGCTGATATTTGTGCACTGAGCATTAAAGAGCTTGCTCACTTGCTCACTGGAGATACAAATACTGCTTCTGAATTATATTTGCAGTTTTTTCTCACAAGTGGAAGTTCTGGAACTATAATTCTCTTAAAAGCTAATAACTGCATTGGCCACAGAAAGTAAAGCATTTTCTCCTGCTCGTGTAGCCTATGTTTTTGGTCAGTGTCTGCTCTACTTCCCAAAATGAATACATTGCCCCCTTTCCAGCTCTGCACAAGATTTCTGATTTCACATTTGATTGAAGAATGTTGAATTTTGCTCATTCTTTCTGTGAATGCAATTTGACTCTGGGATTGCCCAAAATCTTCTGAAAAATGAAGCTCTACTTATGTTTAAGGAAGTTTGAAAGTTCAGTTGTGCTGAAGAAGAAAACTATCATCACCCTTTTGCTCTTCTTGCTATTTTAATGAACCTGAATCTGAACAATGAAGTAGGGAGCAGCAGAAAAATAAAATGTGTTTGCAGTTATCTGTGTAATGTAAGTAATATGTAATGTGTGGTTACACACCTTTTGGGCTTAGGTTTTGAAGTCTTATGCACAAATAGCATGTTGCTTTAAAGCAGCATGATGGAAAAGTGTGAGAAATGTGAATAACTGAGGCCAAGCTACAATTTTTCTAGCATAAAATGGAGTCATTGAGCCAGCTGGAGAGGGAAGAAAGCATTTTCCATGAGCTCTGCCAGATAGGCTCTAAGGAAGCTTTCCTCAGGCTCCACTAGGAGCCATCAATGTATTTGTTAGAATATAAGATTTTTAGTATCTTCCATGAACTCTTTTCAATAATCATCTACACTGCCAACCATGGGCATTTAAAAAATAATGAATCATGCCCCAAACCAACTTGGAATGGACTTGAAAACTATAATACATAGGGGGCGGGAATGGGGTTTATGGATCTTACTGAGCTTCTAGCTTGTTTCATGATTCTCCATCTATTAGCTTTTTTAAAGGGTGTTGGATTTCATCAAAAGAAAATGAATTGGATTATTTTATGATAATATGGGTTTATGAGAAAACCCCAAAGTTCTGGAGGCCACAGTGAAAAATGTGGGGTTCACTGCCACTACAAAGGGGCCTGCACATGTCTGACTCCTCTGTGGTCAAATTAGTTATTCATTGAGTGGACAGCCCAGGGAAAGAGAAGGAATAAAATTGTGAAAATGACAGGTAGGGAATGGCTGCTCATTTGGAGGGCATAAAATTTTCTATCATTCTTCATTTACAAATTTTATAACTAGGTGAACAAGGGTTGAAGAGCTGGATGATCATGCTTCAGCCTCTCCAATGCATTCAGACTTCTGCTGCATAGTTTGAAGCAATCTAGTAGACAGTGAGTTATGTGAAAACTTATTGTCATGACAAAGAACATAAAAAATGGAAAATGAGACAATTAAAGAACCCGTGACAAATTTTATAACAAGTATAGAAAATAACACAAAGGTAATCCATTGTATTATCTTTTCAAGGTTCTTCTCACATGTTGTAAATAGGGTTTATAGTACTAGCTATTTTTTTGCTACTTTGCCATCAATCACCCTGAGGCATTACTAAACTATTACTTATCTGCTGACAGGTAAAACGAAACTTTAGTGCTGATATTACTGAAGTTTTATTAGTAAGCATGAAGAGCTCAATAATAACCAAAAGACAAAAAAGTAAACTTTGTTAAAATATTATGTTGAAATTTTTAGGTTGCTCACTTCTCTTTTTCTCTCATGGCAATTTTTCTGCTTGAACCATTTAAATTGACTGGAAGACGAAGACAATGGACTCATGGCTGACAATTTTTCTTTTGTTGTGGCTTAGCTTTTGAATAAGGATTTTGTTGTACTGCTACCTGATATCTAGAGAAACTTCAGGTTATGGACAACCACCCTTTTAAAAGAGGCATATAATTTTGTGCTCTTTTAGCTTCCCAATGTGTCCAAATTCTGGGTGCAGGGAAATGTTAAGTACTGGACAATTAATGAGCTGAAACTGAAGTATCTTTATGTAATTCTTATCACTAAATCAACAGATTTCTGTACAAATCCTGTTTCTGTTTTAATGTCAACTTTGACAGCAATGACAAAGAAGATAGCATTATCTCAAAGGTGTGTATTGCAGAGAACATCAGCAGTTTAAACAGCACTGCCAAGTCAAAAAGAACCCTGGAACTGTGGTGAATTGCACTAAACATGTCGTACTAAATATTTGAAATGGCTGAATTGTTAATTATAACCATCTAGGTTATCTGTTGATAAAGGTCCTCTCAAAATGTATCTTGTCAATCTTCTCACATTGTTCAGCACAAAATGAAGCTGGAAGAATTTCACCAGAGTCTGTCCCTGCAAGCATAAATTTTAAATATATTGAAGCTTTATTTTTGCTTCATATTTTTCTTTGAATAGAGAAGGCCAAAAATCAATCATATATCTGGGATTTAGCTGCTTCAAATAGAGGTCAACTGAAGAAGAGCTGGCTTGGTATTAAAGATAATCTACAATGTCATGGTAAATGTTTAAAGCAAGCAGTTTTTAAAATACTGATTTTAATAAGATGCATGACCCTGATGTCTGTTATTTAGTCTTGCACATCTTGCTAACATTAGCTTTTCTAGACTTGGCCTGCAGAGAAGCCACCATCATTTGCTTCAGCAGCAGATATATGTATTAAATGTCTTCATACAGCAATTCCTCAGCTTAACAAAATTCTATTTGCCTGCTTGTTCCAGTGACAGGCTCAGCCTGCTATCACATCTAACTGAAAATTAAAAATATTTTACTGTGGACTAGAATGATCTTCATTCTAGAAGTCTCGTTTTAACAAGTCTAGGTATTTCTTTGTAATTTACTACTGATATGATAGATTACAATATTATATTATTACAACATCTTTTTTTACCTTTGTCTTCTGATGCTTCTAAAAGCATGGAAAGATGTAGATTTCACAGAGAATGCTGAATTGAGATGGCATGTGAAAATCAGAATTATACGGATGATAAAGAATGTTATAGTGGTTCAAGTATCAGCAAGAAATAAAATTCAATTGATCTTGAAAAATATTTTGAAATATAAAAAGAAATAGTCTAGACTGCATGGATAAGAAGATGGTTCAGGTAAAAATTTAAGAATGTTGAATTCTGTGGGAACTTTGCCATTTAATCAACTCAGCTGATACTTAGCCCTTGGCAAATAATATGCAAGGAAATCAAGAGATGGTAGATGACAATAAATTAAGTATGAAATTCTTTGAAAAAATTTCTTCTATATGCAAGTTGGTATGTTGGATGTGTAAACATCCATGTTAAAGAATCCAATCCAAAAAACCATATTCTGGAGTTGGCATATAATTGTTTTAGCTTCTGTTCAGCCACATCATTCATTCTGAACATGCAGTCATTTCTGATTCACAAAGTCAAGGGTGACACTGGAGTTAGTTTGGAGATGCTGACTACAGCAGTGTGAGGAGGACTGCACACACCTTGTGATCAGTGCTTCCTATGAAACACTTGCAGTGCATTTTGGAGTCGATAACAGTCTGCTCTGTGGTTTGCTTTGTGTGCTTTTCCTGATGGAGGACTGTGGTTTCTATCCACAGAAGATCAGCACTCCCACCCAACCTGATGTTGCCTGAAAACTGACTGAAGGTACACTCTATCCCCTCATCTGGATAGTGGATAAAGTTATTAAAAAGGACTGGCCCCAATACTGAGCCTCGGGGAACACCACTGTGGTAACACCAGTTACCAGCTGGATGTGACTGTATTCACAACACCTTGGGCCTGACCATCCAGACATTTTTTACTAACCATAGTGCCATGAAAGAAGTACAGCATCAAAGGTATACTTGTAGGATTCTCAAAGCAGAAACTTATCCATTAATATAGAGGACTGGAAATTATCCTAAGCTTTTGTCTTTGCTTTTCCTAGAAACTTAAGAGGGATAAAGGCCTGGTATGATTGTAAGACAGGAAAAGTGTTTTCATCTTATTTTGCTAGGCAGAGATAAAACTAGAAAGGTGAAATGCAGAGATCTAAATAACCTTTATTTTCACCTATGTCATAAATTATTTTGGGATGTATTCTATTAAAAATAACTAGACTATAAACATAGAAACACAGTGAGATTTACAGTCATGTTGGAGAGAACATGGGCAAACCAGAGCTGCCTGTCATGGCTAGAACATCTATTAAAAGGTTTATTGCATTCTCAACCTGAGGAAGAATTGAGTAAACATTTTTTCTTGCATTTGTTTTCTGTTAAAGAAAAAAAAAAAGGGAAATAGCTGTTCGTAGCAAAACCACATTTACATCATAGTCCCCATACCAGAAGGACTGAAGTGGTCTGGCAGCCTGCAGCAGAACAGTTGTCTTGTGCTCAGCAAGCAGGGATAGCTAGTAGTGATCACATGCAGTGGAAATAACTATGTAAAATGGCATAGATACTTAACAAAGTTACAGAACTCATTGAAATGTATTCTCTGAATGCTTGTTTTTGTAAAAGGGCTTGAGCCAGTTTTTTTTTAAGTGTCCACTCTGAACCTGAAACTGAAACTGCAGAACTGACTGAGGAAAACTTTTGTGAAAGACACTCTCAGTTAGTCAGAGTGGGCAGAGTAGGTAGGATGTTCCCCTGTCAAAGAAGGTCACTGCGTTAAGGTGCAATTAAGGTGCAGATTAGAATTTCAATTCCTTGAAAAACTACTTAGCCACCAAGATATTGGGTTGTTTTCTGTGATGAGTAATTTTTTTTAAGAAAAAGGAAAGATACAAAAATTGTTAAATACTGAAAAATTAACAGCTAAAAAGGCCATTTTCTCTCTCCTTTTACCTGAATAAGGATTTATTCCCTTAGACCACCAAAAAAAAAAAAAAAAAAAAAAAAAAAAAAAAAAAAAAANAAAAAAAGAAAAAAAAAATACTTTGGGCAATTTTTATCATTAATCACTTGATTCAGCAGAGTAATTGATAGGAAATGCTTTCACACAGCAGTTCAAATAATGTGCTTCATATTAAAGGTCTAAATAAGAAATATACATAGGAATTAAAGATCACAGTCAATAAAGAGAAATCAAGTTTTGAAAGTGAAAATTTAACGTGTTGCTTGGGACATAACATCCTGAAATAACTATTAGATTCACAAGCAGCTCAAACTTAATGTCTCATGCTAGGGCCATGAAGAGATTTAAGTGTGTCTTGTGCATTTTTTTGACAAGTCAGGAGTATATCAACTCTGTGCCACAGCAGGACCATATTAGAGATACCAGAAGCCTTACCCATGGAATGATTTGAGGTCCCCACCTGTAGAAATGAAAATGCATAAATGTCATAACTCTTCCTGTGCTCTGCAGCAAAGGCAGCTCCACTGCAGTACCTCACTCTGCTGTTTGCTGTCTGATATATCTAATCTGCCTCAACTGTCCAGTCTCTTGATATGATTAACTTCCTCAATAGGTGTTTGTCCTCACACACAATTTTGCTACTTTACATGTAGAGGCTACTCTTTCCCCTGCTGAGACACAAATATTAGAAAGTCTGAAGTGCAAAAGTTATATTCTGAAATACTGAAATTAATCAGCATATTCTGTACTTATTTTGCCTTACAGTTTTATATCATGTCTCAACATTGGCTTCAATCACGGGCTGAGTTTTTTGCCTTCAGATTCTACTTGCATATGCTTGTTATCCTTCTGTTTCCCTCATTATCCAGTTTTGCTGTTCCAAATATTTTTTCCTTTATAGGTCTGAAAAATGTTTATTTTCTTTTTAGCACAACTTCTTAACCATCAGGCTGCTATATTCAAGATCTTATGAGAAAAAATTGCATTTTCATTCCTATTACTTAACAAGAAAAATGAAGAAAGTAAAAGAGTAAGATCTCAACACTTAGGAATCTGGATTAAAACTGAAATTTTCAACATAAAGAAGGTATATTCCTGAAGTTTGTAAAGTGAGTTGAGAGATATATTTAGACTAAGGTGTCCTTGTTCTTGATCCTCTAGGATGGAATTGTCTACTCAGACCATATTGCAATGCCTTCCAACAAAGCTGCCTAGGACTTCTTCCAGCAGAAACCTAAGTCCACTGGGAAAGAAAGAAGAAAAACGTGTGCACTCATGTCTTGCCCTCATATAGGTTTGCAATGTGGCTAGACTTCTCACACATTCCACTTTACACTTAGGCAAATGAACAGCTACACATTCAACTAGAATTTTTTCTGTCATCCTCACTGCCACTGTCACTGTGTCACCCATGCCTCCCCACCTTCCAATTACCCCCCCACCTAGCACTTGTCCTAAACATCTTCATCCACATCTCCTGACATTGAAACCTCCTTTACTTCAAATGAGTTTAAAATTCAAATGGCTTCTTAATAGATGCTAGTGAAATGCAATATTGCCACCATTTGTCTTTGATAAAACACCATTTGTCATTATTGCTAAAGCCTCTGTTCCTCCTCCCCAAAGTCTGCTGACAGGAAGGAGGTGTTANCTAGATAATGTTTGAAGGGGTCACTTCTCCTGTAGTGGAAATTCTGTCCTTCTACTTCATCCATCCCGAAAGATGTTGAGAGACAGAAAAGTAGAACCCATCTCTTCTCTGCTAATGTTTTGCCCTTCACAAAACAGAGAGCAGGAGCAGCACAATGCATTTCATGCTCTTCAGAATGTTAATGCTACCCTCAGATGTGAGAAATTCAGTTCCTCTATTACTTTTTCTCCCAAGGACTGATCACTACAAAATTTAGACACTTCAAGAAGAAAGGAGTTAATTGACTTGCTTTGTCTTCCCAGCTACCAGAGCTGTTTGTGTTTTTTGTCAGTCTACTTTTACACAGGAAAGCATATGATGACTAACAAATAGTAACTTAGACACTGCAGAAGCAATTGCCTTAGAAGACCCATTTGCTAATGCCAAATTGAGAAGATTTTCTTAAATTAAGTGAGGGGCTAAGGTGTCTAGACTTCTCAAGGGAAGTAGCCCGTAGAACCATTTTGTGAATTTATCCTGAGATCCCTGGCTGAAGGAAATTTAGCAAAGATTTCGTGTTATAGACAAAGGTTTCAGACTGAAGTGCTTTGAATAGAAAAATGAAGCATTCCAGAACAGGCATAAAGACAACATAGGAGAGTGTGAGTTTAAAAGGGCAGTTTTTCAGTTTTCTCGGATACTGTTTTCAGCAGAAAACCACTTTTGAAAGATGAGAATCCAGGCAGCGTTTGGGGGAGCTCAGAAACACCAGATCAGGACCTACATAGGTATTCTGTATTTACTATCAGCGTGGAGAATTTGGAATTTGGTCCTTTATTCAAGTCTGTCTGTTACAGTGATCTGCCAGCTGACATTAACAAAATACTCCCACCGGTTTCACTGAGTGATGGATTGAGCCCTGAGGGCTCTGCATGGTTGTGCAGGCCGGTACTGACTAGCTGTGTGTGTTGAATTTTTTTTTACCCATCCAACCTTGCCACACAGAGTGTTGGTAAGCCACATAATGGAAAGCATGTAAAACCAATTTTTAGGTAGAATATAGCCATTGTGTGTAAATAATTGTACTTTCCTTCCTCAAGTACCGCATTAGAAAAAATATTCAGTATAAAGTGATTGTATAGATAGCCTGATTGTAAAGCAAGATTGATACAAAAGGCAAGAAGTCTGCAATAAAACCTCCTAACTTAAATCATCTGCATTTGTGTACAAGCATTCATATTTAGCAACAGTCCCAAGGCTGAGATTAAAGCTGTTTGGTAGGTTACTTCAAGGCCTTTTTATTGCTAAATCTTATTATGTCTCTAAAATGTAGAAATTAATCACCTGTCATCAAAGCTACAGTGGATTATTGACTTCTAAATGTCTCTAAGAAGTGATTCATGACAGAATGAAACAGGAGACTGAACTAGCACTGAAATTCTTTTTGCATGTGATAAAAAGAGTCTATTAAAAGTGTTTGAACAAATGCTGGCTATTAGGTAATCATCACAAAGGATTTTGTTATCAAAACGTGGTGCTCCTTGAATAACCTTATTCAGTTACATGGATTTGCAACACCAATCCCCTAATGGGGAAGATATCTGGAGAATTTAGATTGTTCATCTGAGAAACCTGACATTAGCTAAATTGCAGCAGAATCTACTGGCAAGACAATGATGGTGGAGTATTGTTTGCATGTACTCCCACATATTTTAACCCAAAATCACATTGGTATTCTAATTAAGAATCATTGGGTTACGACAGGAAAATTTCTTATGATTTGAATATTTTGCTGTATATTCAATGTCAGTTTTTCTTTGAACCATGTCAAAAAATGCCATGAGGATATACTGCTGAGGGGAAGAGAAATCTGACTTTTGATTGAGTCAAAGTGAGTTTATTAAGGATTTATAATGGCTCCCATTCAGTTATAGCTATCATGCAGCTGGAAAGTGACTATGTGATGTAGTCCAATGCAAGCTGCCATGGCTAGGACTTATGGGAGAAGTCTAGATATTCCTGACTGCTCCTGACAAGTCTGTGTTCATTCTACTAGGACATCCTGCTGAAAATTAGAAGGGAAGTCCTCAATAAAGGTGTGTTGATGTGCATTTCTTCTCCAAAAACGGAAATATTAAAATTATTTCCTAAGAAAATCAAGATGGAGAACACAGAGACTTTGAAAAGATACCCTAGATGTTTTCCTTATGTTAGAAGGCCAAGTATACAACAAACATCTTTGGAAAGGCAATTTCTTAGTGTGTTTCCAGAGTTTCCATAAGTCACACTATGAGTCTGTAGAGAGGGGCTCACTTTTCTTCTCCTAACAGGCCGGGACACAGGCTGAAGGTTATGTCCTCCCTAGAATTTCAGAGCATGTGCTCTCACAGCAACTCTGCACACTGGCACCAGGTATACGCCCATTTATCTGTTGCTTACATGCATTATAAAGACAGACACTGAATTTTCATGTAGAGTTGCTTTTTTGTCTAATACAAGTTAGGGGAATATGAAAGAAAGACATTCAGAAGACTGACTGTTTATGCTTTTAGTATGAGATTGGGGGAAAGAGAGATTATAATTGCAAAAAATAACAAAACACCAGCTTTCCTAATCCTCATGCAAACCCAGAATTTCTCTTTAACTGTTTTGTAACCCTCACCAGAAATTTCTGGACATGCCTTAGCTGCTAAAGTCAAACATCTTGAGCTTCTACAGTCATCCTGCCATGTGAAGGCTTCCACTGGGCTCAAAAACTGCATCTTCCTCTATGCCTGCTTCTATTTTTCACATTGATTTTTACAGAAAAATGGTGACATTGATTTGGATAAAAATGGAAATGCTTTTGATAGCACCATGTGGTGTCAGGCAATTTGGGCACTTAAAATGATTACTCTCATTCAATCTAACCTTCTCAGAAGGGAATTTGTGTGTGCATATGTCTGTGTTTGCCTGCTTTCTATGTTCTATGAAAGCCTTTTTTAAAGCCTTGCAGCATGTACAGGGTTTTTGTAAGCCTTGCTGTGTGTACAGGGTTTTCTGCCTTTGCTCTTTGCCAGTTTGCTGCTTCTGTCCTCATGGTTGTAACTGGGTTGTTAATTTTGAACTCCTAAGGTTTGGTTGTGACTAAGAGTGTTACATGAGGCCGTAGATGTACGTACATGCTGTGCATGTGTACTGTGTGCCTGTGGTCCCTGCAGAAATGCCAGATTATTGATATAGAGGACAGAAACAACTTGCTCCATAAGTCATGTGGCCATGGCAGTGAGTGAAAGTTTCCTGTTCTTGTTCCTGTCCCCCTCAATTGTAGCTGATATTCCTCAGCAGTTAAACGGTGCAGGGCACACTCCTCCTCACACGCTGAACCGTGCTCGTGCTGAATTGTGCTGCTGCCTTTTGTTAGTGGTGTCTCCTGGAGACAAACTCAGCATCACACACCTGTGGAGCTGTCCAGAGGGCTGTTGCATCCCAGCGTGCACATGCACAGGGGTTACTCACCTGGACACACAACTTTGTTTTGCAGTTTCCTTGATGAGCTTCATGAGCTTTTTGTTGGTACAGTCCTCAAATTTTTTAAAGTGCCTCTGGATTAAAGCTTAGCCATTCATTTGTGTCAGCCACCCTGTATAAATTCTGTATTGTCTGCAGATTTGCTGAGGATGCAATCTGTGTCATCATCCATGTTGTTAATGAAGATGTTGAAAAATATGAGCCCCAGTACTGACCCCTGGGGTACTGTGCTTGTTACTTGATTCCGCCATATGTTGAATCATTGATCACTACCCTTTGGGTATGGCAACACAGCTGATTTTCAACACACCTGACAGTTCAGTCCACTCAACATTGCTATTAACATAGAAAAACCTATCCTTTGGGGATGGGACTTTTTTTTCATTTTAGACTAGATGACAATGGAGAAATATCAACTATTTAAAATGTGTCAGGTGTGGCCAGTGATGAAATCAGAGTCCACATGGGCCTCATACTGTATTCAGTACATTTTGGGTTAATTTTTGAGCCAAGTAACACTGTCACATCAAAGTGACTATGAATTATCTCCTTTTAATTTTAATTAAAATATATATATATATATATTATCTGTCAACGTGGGACCCTTGTTCGTTTATGTATTTTTTACTATAATCTGTGGTACATTTAGGGTCAATAGAAGCTTGCCTGAATTCCTAGGAATGTTCCTAGGTAGTACTAACATCTTTATCATTGGAATTTACAAACACCTCGTGGCAATGCTGTAAAAATGTAGGCAAAAATAACAGTTAAGAAGATTCAGATGTGACTGATGCAGACACCTTAGTTATCATCCTACTAATATCTGTGGCTAATCTGAGAAATAAATTTTCTAGAAATAGAGCCCTTTACCATTTGAAATAAAACACTCTCTGCTATCTGAAAAGCTTCACAGTGATGTTTCCAAATTCTTGTACACTTTTAGGCAGGAAAACAGAAGGACTCTTTTTTATGTTGAATTGTATTCTATTCCTTCTCTTAGAAATATGTTACTTCTTATTGTATGGATTTTTCTTTTCACTTGACCTTAACTTTTGATCAAAACATTGTTAAGGAAATTTTTTTGCCTTAAAGTGGAGGCAGCAATTCAATACTGGGCTATCATTGAAGAACACTGGCTTTGTCTCTCTGCCAGAGATTGGCTAGAGATCTTGGCCTCAGATGAGCATGTAGTTTAGAAAATTCAGAGATTCAGAGACTTTGTTATTATCTCCAGGTCTCTTAAGGCCTTTTAGGCTCTTCTGTAGGTTTCCCATTCTAATAGGCACTATCTTTCCTGGCTTTTTGTTCCTCTTTCCTGTAGATGCTGAAAAAAATGAGGGAAGAAGTAGAAAATAAGAATGCATAAACTCCTTGCTAGTGTTCTCACAGCTTATCTTCAATGGCACATCTCTGAGATGGGGAAAAAAACCCAGCTGTTGGATGAAGGACTTAGGAAGAGAGAATGAGGATGTGTGGGTGACTCCTTGCTGATGCATTCATCTTTGGATGGAGGTATGCATGTGTATGTTTGCCTGTCAGGGAAATGAGACATGCCTGCTTCCCCAAAAAACCTAGGAGTATGATTATACTTACAACTGCCTGTGCTGAGAATAACAGGCAATCTCTTTTCAGTGTTTCATGTGAAAAATGAGAAGTGAAAACTCTTTTTGCTATAGTTTGTAACACAAATATTATTGTTAATGTGTGTATGAAAAAATGGGACAGATGAAGACATTTTTTGAAATTATGTGTTTGGAACTAATTGGTTTTAAGAAGATTCTTGTAAAATACTTTGTGGAGTACTTTCATTACTTTCAGATTCGCAGACACACTGTGACTACCTGGTTTGCTCTTCAGAGCAAAATCAGTAGCAGAGCTTCACTAAATTCCAAACCTTGTTCAGAAACCAGATTCCTTGTTATCATTGAAAGAAGGTAGGCACTGAAAAGAGTCTTTCACTATTTTCCTTCGCCAAAGTGGTTATACTCCAGTGTAACATGAGAAAACCTCTTAGACCCTGACTATATGAAAGAAGCATCATCTTTGTATCGCGGGGAATATTGAAAGCACACTTTTCCCCTCTAATCTTAAAATGGCAGCCAGGGAAAGAGTTTAGATGAAAGCCTCTAAATCACAGTGTCCCTCCCTAATTACAGTGTACCTCAGTCTGGTTACAGCACCTTTGAAAAGGGTGACAGTTCATGAATGGCTTTCCTGAATGGATCAAATGGTCTTAGGCTGGTGTAAAATATGTACAAGTGAGATCATAGTTAGGTTCATTAAATTAACTAATAGCTACCCTAACATTTCGTAGTCTCATGGCATCTGGCACCTAGATACATGTTTTATTAGATAAGTCAAAAATGGGAATGTGTTTTTCTGTTTATTCACAGTTCAATAGTTCAAAGAAGATTTCTGGGAATGTGTTGTATATATTTGTGCCCCTTGAGACACATTCACTTTTGTTTTCCCTACACTGATCCATTGTAACTCTCTGATGTCAAATGACTTTCTTGTACAGCAGTGTCCTGTACTGAGCACTGAATTTATGGAGAGCAAAATTTAGGGCTCAAATTGTCTGCTCACATTTTCTGCTTTACTAGTTTTCAAGAGAACTTCTTGCTTCACTTTTGGTGGCACAGTTGGCGATCCCTGAATCCTTCTGCAGAGTTCCATTTTCTCTAGTAGCATATGGCTATCTAACAGGTGGAGCAGACACTGTACAAATGAGAATTTGCCTTTGGGTCTTTTCATACTTAAGCTTCTGTGAATCTGGCTGTTGCATTTTTTACTAATTTGCTATTTTAAACTTGGGTGGGTTTTTTTACTCATCTTAATCCAGCACATTTCTGATGTGTCTGAACAAGTTTAAAAGATTGTTACAAACTGAAAACCCCCTATGCATAACTTTATGATTCTTGCTCCTCTTCTTACTCCTCCCTCTCTACTATCATGTTGTTCTGGTTTGTGAAACCCTTTCAGGCATGGCAGTACCTTTTCCTTGTCTCCTGTGAAGCTTGTCTCCTGTCTAGACTCCTTCCTCGATGCCTTTTGTCACTGATTTGTGTAAGCTACCTGCCTCTCCTTAAGGTTTGATCACCTTTTGGATGCCATGTAATTGCCATGTCTCCTGCTTCTTAGAGCAGGAAGGGTGGGGAAGGCCCTTCTCAGCACTAGCTTAGAGGAGTCATTAACCTTCCTGGAATGAATAAAGAGTGTGGGTTAAGGAGTATTTTTCATTGCTAGACTGAAGCCAAGTAACCAGTGAATCTGGCCGACTGTGTTTATGCACACGGTCAGAATCAGCCACACTACTGAGAATTAACAGACAATAAAATAAAGGATGTGTTAAAAATACCTATGACAAATTCAATACAAAAATTGAAATACAGGGTAAGTGTAAAGGTGAAGTGTTGGTGAAAGTCTTAAATCTCAAGCTGACCTTTTTTTTCACCCGCAAGACTTGCTGCTGCAACTTCTGTGCTGTTCTGTGGTTGCTTTAATTTATATGACTAATGACATGAAAGATGTAAAACCTGTAAAAATACAGTGTTTGGCTGCTTAAATTAAGTTTATGAGTTTTTCTTAAGCCTGCCAAACAACTTAAATATTTCATGGCTTTCACAGGCTACAGTTCTAATATTTATAACTCTTGTGTGCAGATTTCAAAAATTATAATTACAACTCCCAGGATCCCAGATATAGCAGATGTTCAATATTTTGTACGATGTTGGCAGAAATGCTTTTCATGCTCTTTTTGATCTCAGTACCCCATGTATTGTATCTGCTACAACAAGCTGTTGATAAGAGAGTTTATTGTTATTTCCCTGTAAAAGACTCTGTAGGGCAGATTCAGGACGGCATATAAAGGAGAATGAATGAGGATTCAGCCCTAATGAATAATGAGGAACCCTGTGCAGAGCATTCTTTCAAATGGCACCCTAGTAAATGGCATATAAGATGTCTCTCGTCTCACAGATCCACATAGGACTTTTGGAGTTAGTGTGACCCTTTCATTTTAGGCTACAGATCCTTGCCCCATTCGCCTGTATTGATGGATCATGGCATTTCTCATTCTCTCTTGTATATTCACCCCCATGGTGCCTGTGTTCCCTCTATGAGAGTGCAAGAATAGCCTTATTTGAGTAGGATGACAAAGCCCATATATATGTTTTAATCAGAGAGGTGATGTGTGAGATAAAATTGTGGCACTGACTAGGACTTCTCTAATGATCTGCTTGCATGAGAAGAAGAGAAATGAGCTTTAAGCAGCTGGGCTTGTCTCAGCTCTTGCCATGTTTTAGTTATATTGTATGCCCTATTACTGTAATTAGGCTTTTTTTCTTACAGTGATATTGGGTACTCAGTTAAACAGTTAAACTTCACTGTCACTCAAATGATTGTCCCAAATTTACAACACCATAACTGTAATCACACTCTACCCTTTAACAGACAGATTTTAATGCAGTCCACAAAGGTCAAAAACAAAAAAAAGAAAGAAGAAACAGAATATCACATTAGTAGGTTAATACAATATCCTACAGTCTTACTGTAAATGCTTAACAGTAGAAAATAGTAGAGGTCATAATATAAATCAAATGATGTAAATTTAATTATACAATTATTCATTTAGGTCAAGTTAGAAATGTGCAGAAGACATTAAATTTCACACCATTTTTTAAGACTTGCTTATAAAAAATTCAAATTAGTACCTGGTATCTGATTTTCAGTATTAACTTAAAAATAACCATACAAATATAAAAGTTAGATTGAAAACATAATAAATTCTGAAAAAATATAATTTATGGATGTACAGACCTCTTGTATTATCCATGTCTATAGTACAACTGTAAGAAAGCTAATATGCAATATTTTCAGGAA
>WEIU01000689.1:44997-56152 GCA_013389925.1 Aegithalos caudatus | reverse complement strand
ATATTGTATTTTCTTTGTCTTTACTTGCTTTATGTAGAGTTTTTTAACAGTATGCATTATTTCCAATTTTCCTGGTGGTCTGCTGTACAGGAAGCAGAAAAGGCAAGGTTTTGGATACCCAAAAACTGTTGCTGTAAAATTTATAGATGGAGCTGGTAAAAATGGCAGCAAAGCTCATGTGGTGGAAAATATGGATTATTTCTATTAGAAGTATTTTATAATATGAATAAAATTTACCAAATTATTTCACTCAAGTAATTTATTCAGAAATAAGTAAAAATGCTATTGTAATATTTTTCCTCTTTTTGTGCTTATCTTTTTGGCTGGAGGATTTTGTGAATTTCCCAGCCAGAGCCAGATGTTCTATGATATTCTGAAATATTCTTTAATCTCTTTCATGTTTATAACACTTGCATGTGAATAGATGTGGTAAGAACAGAGACAGGTTCACTCCTTTAAATCTCTAAAAGTCCCTCTGCCCTTTCCTCATAAGCCTCATATCCCTTAAAACTTGCACTTTTTGCTATCTTCTGTTAGAAGACTTTTGCCCACTGTTTTTGAAATTTATATTCCCGACAACTAGACCTTCCCCTTTTATTCCTTCAGAAATCCATCAGGTGTATATATTTTTTCTTATCTTTGGTATGCAGCAGCTTGTATGACTGTTTTCCCTAAATCCTATTTTTCAGATAACTTTTTATTTTTTTTTCCAAGTGTCTCTTTAGTCTTTTGTGCCTTGTTTTCCCCCTCTTTTTTGGTTTTTTTTAGACTTTCTTTTTTGTGTCAGGATATATTTTCTATCTTGCAGCACATGCTTATGGAAAACAGATGTTCTACTTTCCTGAGTATCTGTTTGTGGTCACTAGATGGATACGTGTACCCCAGTACCCCCAGCTCAAATCCTTCTGCCCTTTGGTAGATTTAAGAGAAATGCAAGGCTCAGTTTTCCCTGAGATGTTTAATTATAAAATGAAGCAATCACTATAGTCATGTGAAAGGCAGAGGCCAGCTAGTTCTTCCTGGTGGCAAGTAAAAACTGGATAAATTAAAAAATGCACTGCTTGGTCTCTCAAACCAGCTAACAAACTAACAAACCAACTCAAGTAAATATGGGAGTACTCCAGGTATGTGTAAGTCTGAATTAATATTGCTGATGCATAGAGTCAAATTGCTCATGTGCATGTGAACAACATATTTCAAGACATATTACAGGACATATTTCAAACATGAGTCTCAGTGATGTGTAATACTTTTGAAGTGTGTCTAGAACCATCAGAAAGACTTATTGGAAAACAACTTAGAAACCAGGAAAAAAAAAAAAGTCTTGATGTTCCTTTAATCTCTTTTGGTACTTGGAGAACAACGGCAATGTTTGGTGCTGCTGACTATTAAATTTTATTGTATGGATTTCAGGATTTCAATTTTAGTGTGTAGTTCAGCTTCTATTTAATGGGATGCATACCTATAAACCAAGGAAGTTCTGCTGCTTAATCTGCTCACAATTCCTAAGGCATCACAAAATTCTCTTATGAGTCCTATATTTTTCTAAGCATTCTCTGGCAGATACAGTGCAAGGTTTTAACTAATGCTTTGGAAGTGGTCTTTTCTTCAGGTGCATATCTGGCTTGTTGTCTTGCCTCTTCATTCTTTGCAGTGTGATAAAAGTTTAATAATTGAAGAACTGACACCTTCCATTCTTATTTCAAAAACATTCTTTCCTAGGAAATAATTAATGACACTTTCTTTCAGACAAGTCATACACATAAAATGAGGGACAAAAAACTGCTTCTTGTCTGAGAAAATGCATTATTTTTTTTTTCTGGTTTGCTGTGTCTGATGTGCTTTGAATGGGGTCTCCTGGCTTAATGAGTTGGCATTTTCTATACCAATTTCCAGGCAGCTTTAATGTAAATGTGCTGTGATGAGAGATTGCTGAATCAGTATATTATGACTTGCATCCCTCTAAACTAAGTGCTGACCCATGGCATTAAACCATATCTCTTCACAATTGACAGTGGGCACTCAATACCACCCCAGTGAGGGCTTGTCACCAAAAAAAGCCACCAAAGTCTGCCAGTACTTTACTGATGACAAGAAGCATGCACAAAGATGGTCACACACAGAAAGATGGAAGGATAGGAGTTATCTGTGGAAGTAAATTTCTAGAGAAGTAATTTGCATTCATTTATCTTGGCAGGCCTGGCTGGCATGCTCTTCTGTTCATATAATCACAACTGCAGGGAATTGTCCCATTGCAAGTGTGTGATATTCCTTCTGTTTGTAGAGATGGGCACAGTGAAAGCTGCAGCACTGCACAGGTAAATTAAAACTCCTTAGTGTTCAACAAGAAACTTCACTGACAGAATGCTAATAATAATAACTACACACCCATTGTACAAGGAAAAAAGTTCTAAATTAAATTAAATTTAAAAATATAATGTCCTCTGCCAGTATGTTGTTATGCATAAGCACAACCCACTTCTCGAGCAATCCAGGGACTGTAAGGAACTTGTGATTTAGAAAAAGCCACGTGGCTAGCAAATTTGTTACCTGTGGCTAGGTATCTTTGGTGGTGTCTGGTGCAATTTGATAGGTTAAACTATATGTTTCGTCTAAATTTTTTGAGAAGATGAGCAAGTAAAAACACATCTAAGCAAACCATTATTGTATGCTATCCTGGAATTTTACCCAGCTAATTAAAGAAAAACACCCACTAAAATCAAGGTCACATTAACATTAAATCAATAATCTGTAATTCTTGAATCTTGAAATCACAGGATAACTCCAAATTTTAAGGTTGGTAGTGGTTTTCTCATGGACAATTTAAAATGGAGGACTGATCCCTTCCAAAAGTATTAATCTAGTCAGTGCTAAATGTCTGCATTTACCTGCGTGGTAAAAGATACAGATGTCCTTCAAATGTATTTATGCAAGGACCTGAGCATTTCTTCTCCTCTTCCACAGCAATCAGTACAGTCTCCTTGTTTTTCTTCAGGCAGTTCCAGGAGTGCTTATAATGATTCCCTATTTCCATTTCCGTCTTAAATAACCTTCCTCTTGTTCATTTGGTTGCTTGATTTTATTCTTCTCTCCCTTCCTAAAATGGGACAAAGCCTTTTAATAGAGGTATTGGTAAATTGTACATAATAGCTACAGTTACACAATAATGCAAGATTTCATGCCTGAAGTACCTATTGACTTCTTCCATTATTGGCTGATTTTTACTTTTGAGAAGCTGTTAAAATCATAGCTTCCATAAATACACACATGCAGTTTATCCATAAACCCATTAAAAACCATTGATGCCTATTCATTTGAAAAATAAGGTAAAATAGAATGATCAAATTCTTTTTGCTTTGTTTTGAAGTCTCTCACAAAACTTGTTGCCATCTTGAGTGAGAACCTAGAAGCATGATTTGTCTCAAAATATATACAGTGAATGTGATTGTAAATGATTGGGAGCTGCCTGGAGGAGAAGGGCTTGGGCGTGTTGGTGGATGACCTGTGAGTGTCAATGGGCACTTGCAGTCCAGAAAGCCAATTGTAATCCTGGGCTGCATCCAAAGCAGCATGTCCAGCAGGTGCCCCTCTGCCCTGCTCTTGTGAGACCCCACCTAGAACACTGCATCCAGATCTGGGGTGCAGAACCTAGGATTAAATCCAGAGGAGGGTCACAAAGCTGATCACAGGTCTGGAGCACTGCTCCTGTGAACAGAGGCTGAGAGAGTTTGGATTATTCAGCCTGGGTAAAAGAAGGCTCTGGAATTTATAGTATTTTCCAGTATCTAATGGGAGCCTGTAAGAAAGCTGGAGAGGACAATTTAGAAGGGCATGTAATGACAGGACAAGGGGAAATGGCTCTAAACTGGCAGAGAGTAGGTTTAGATTAGATTATAAAAAAAGAAATTCTTTACTGTGAGGATGGTGAGTCACAGGAATCAGCTGCCCAAAGAAGGTGTGGATGCCCCATCCCTGGATATGTTCAGGACCAGTTTGGATGGGACTTCGAGCAATGTGGTCTAGTGGAAAGTGTCCCTGGTTATTGGCAGAGGGAGTTGGAGTTAGAGGATACATGAGGTCCATTCCAACCCAAGCTCTTCTATGATTCTATGATTCTGCGATTAACCATCATCACACCTATTGTCCTGATAACTCAAGTTTACATTTCCTCTGTCTTTGCACAGGTTTTACAAGGCAGGAGAGATACATTGGGTTTGGAGATGGTCAGTGGCATAAACAAGTGAAAAGCATTTTTTTATGTCGTGGCCTTTGATTTTATAGAGAATGTTTTCCATTGGTTCTGCTTAAGGCTTTGCTTCATGCTCAGTGGCAATTAGATGAACATAAGAATTCTGAGTATTTGCAAGGCAACCTCTTCATTACAGGAAATGTGTCAGCCTTTCATGATAATGTAAAGGTCTCCCACTGAATTAACTTGATTTCACAAGGACGTCCATAGTGAGATGATGTACAATTATGAATGCATGGAAAGGTGAGTAGGGAATTTTGGCTGAAAGAACAGAACTGTATTTTCTGCAAGAGGCAAAGGACATAGGACCCCAACAAAACCCAAATCCTGGGAAAGTATTTAACAGCCTATACATTATACCTTCAAACAGTGTTAGAAGTGACTCATGGCTCTCCAATGTCTTCAAAAGGTATTAAAAAATCTGCTTCCTGTGAATGACAGTGACCTAGGGAACTAATTTTCTCTGTAACTTACACTGTAGCTTTGATCACAAAACCCATGATATATTTTATTACTGTAACATCTATTCATAATGAAATAATTAACATCCTCCAATGTGTACCTCAAATTTGGACCTATTTTCTTCATGTATCTCACACAATTTGAAACATATCAGTTAATTGGGGTTGTCATTTAGCTGCCAGCTTTACTGGAATAGACTTTAAATCCATGTAGGACACATTGTAATTGAGAATGAGGTTCCAGGTATCTAGTGGTCACTTCATGGTGCTCCAAATAAATACGACAATTTAGAGAGGATAAAATTAGTCTCATCTGCTAAATGCATCCTGCTGTGAAATTGCATCCAGTTAGAAAAGGAAAGATGCCCTTAGCATAGAAAAAATGGTTTGAAAGAATATGAAAGTTATAATGGAAAATGTAATAGATGCCAGAAATAATTACACAGGTGACTTCCACAGAGTATGACTGCTATTCCTTATATTCCTTCTGAAAACCCAAAGCCTGTTATTAATTAAGCTGCAAAAATAAGAATCTGCTATAGTTCTTTAACCATCAAATAATCTGCTTTTCTTTTATATACATTATGTTCTTTCAAAGGGTACTTGTTTGTGAAATCTTTTTCTGTGGAAACAAAGATTCATTTAATATTCAGCTTTTAGGATTGTTCTATTCTCTGTCTTAATCTCCTGAGTTACTGCTTTGAAACAATTCAGCCAATAGAAGCTAACTTGAAATGGTATTTTAAAGATGTATACAGAGCAAATAATTTTTGCAGGAGAAATGGCACTGTAAATTGACTGTAAAAAACACTTATATTGCAAACCATCCATGTATATGAAAAATATAAGGAGGGTGAAGAGCTTGCAAAGACATCAGGATGTTGCTGCCTATACACATTTGCTGCCTTTGAGGTGGTGGGTTTGGTTTCTAACCAAGAATCATATGTCACAGTGGCTTCTGGGCCACTTGGTTCACTAAGCACTTTCAGACATTTTTCTTCTATTTTACTCTTTTGCTCTTAGTGGTCATTACTTAATACAATCCCACTGTTATAATTAATAGGTGGAAAATAACTTCCAATTAAAAAAACCTGAAGAAATAGAGAGTAGACAGGTCTTAGATCTCTTGGCTCGCTATGGAGTGGCCCTTGAGCTGCCAGTACCACTTAATTTGTTGGCCCCAGCCTGGAGAGTCTGAAGGCTGCTGTTGATGCTACCAGCAAGAGCCAAGATGACAGGTGGTTATTGCAGTGCACCCAGCCTTCCTCTTGCTCCTTGTGCCTTGCCTCTGCTGATTGTGTTCATGAAGGGGATGAGACAGACTCTGCTGAACTCACTGGAGAGGAGTATGGAAACACACCGAGGTATAATGCAGGTATCCAAAGTGATGACACTGCTTCTGATATTTGTCTAGTCTTGTTTGGGGCTGGTTTGGGTGCAAGGTGTAAATGTAAGCTCTGAACTACCACAGAGGATTAGTTTACACTGGAGAGCTCCTCCAGGTATCAGCTAACCTAATTTTAGATCAAATTTCAACTCTGAAGGGGACTGCAACATATGATGCATTTAAGAGTGAACGGGAAAAAAAAAGCAGTTTGCATTGTGCCACAAAGATCTGCTTTTTGAAACAGATTTCACTAGTGCAATGAATAAAGTCAGAACTAAGCATCAAAAATCTTCAGGGGATTGAATACATGGTGTTGGATAGCAATCTTGTAAAGCCAGATACAACATGTAATTGACTGAGCTGTGGTGTGGAAATAAACAGAGAATAAAATAAACACAGCAATTGTAATAAAAGACAGTACGGGTAATTCTAGAAAAATAAGACAAGGAGGAAAAAAAAAGGCAACAGGCAATAGTAACAGGTAAATGATGTACTAGTATCAATAAAATGTCTCAGTGTAATATTGCAGTAATTGTCTAAGGGATTTGGTTAATGTTTTGAATACAAATCTGTCAAAACTAACCTTGTTTTTTACTGAGTTAGGAAGGTTTTTTTTTCCTGAGTATCTTCCCACTGCCAACGCTGTTAAAACTTACCTCAGCAATAATTCTGCAAGAGAAATCTTGTGCTAGCCGTAATAGAGCAGCATGATAAAAATCGTGATGAATAGCAGACTTGACTCAACTGTGCTCCTCAGTTAATGAATAACATCCATTTTTTATTAAATGATTCACCAAAAATATGAAAGATGGGGCAATCAGGCAGGTCAGAAGCCTTGAAGAGCTACTATATTTTATGAGTTTCTTATCAATTAAATAAGTTTGTTCTGCCATATGTCAATGTTGATTTGCATTTTTTTTTCTGTCTGAAGTCTGGATTCCACATTCCTTATCAGCTTTGTCTCATGCATTATACAGTGGAAATATGAGTCATGAATTGCTGGATTCCCTTCTTTAGTTTTCCTTCTCTGCTGCTTCATGCATCAGTTTTTCAGCTCTTTTCATTAGACAATGAAGCACCTGATGTGGAGACAGGGCAGGTTGCAGTCTGCAAGTTTGAGGTAGGTGTGTAAGATGGAGAGGCTTGGGGTACAGTTCACTCTCTTCTTCAGGGTCCTTAGATGTCACTGAGCTGTGGGAATGGGATCCCATGGCTCCCCCTGAGATTCTTAGGCTCCCCCACCCAGACATGGCAGGTGTTCAAGATCCAGCTCCCTGTGCCTGGATCATACCTAAGCTGAAATTGGAAGCTCTTGTTTCTAGTCAGTCTTCCCACAGCACCCCCTCAGAGTGGTTTATCCTAGGTCAAAGACAGAAGGCCAATCCTGCAAATCCATACTGATTTGATTAAACCTGTTTTCATGAACCTGAATAATGGCAGAAATGCTTTTTAGAGTTGGGCTGTTTAATTTAGAACTCAATTATGAGATCATGGCTTATGTTCTTTAGCCATGAGTGTGATCATAAATCAGGATGCAAGGTTTTCAGCTTAGTGGGAAGACCCTGTCATGGACTGGTTGCTCTTTGGGAGCAAACATCTTCCACAGCCTTCAGATCAGCTCAGAGCTATGAAAATGTGCCAGTGATTAGACAGGGTAAAGATCAGTAAAAGACAGTACCAGTCACCTCAAAGAGATATTATAATAGGTAAACAGAAAATGGGCTATATCTAGTGTCCATGTAAAGTTAAAAGTACCTTACACCAATGCTTTCAAAGTCAGTGATTTGATGGCTTGTTTACTATTATTATTATTTACTACTCCTGTGGATAGATGCAGATTTTTTAAAGAGTTATTTCAATTATTTATGCTTCAGCAGTGGTAAGAAACTTAAAACAGATACATCTTGATGAATATTTTTCAGATAAATATTTTAAAGGGTACAGATTACAAGAAAAGGGAAGCACCACATCTAATTCATCTATTATGACAAACCAGAAGGCATTCTAAAATATTTTTGCTTTCTTGGAAAAAAATTTTCTTTCAAGCAGAACTGTGTGCACTTTTGCTGCAGAGACAAGGATATTGTGTCACTGCTCCAAACTACTGAGAAATTTTTTTATATCAGAATGGAAGACCACTTAAGATGGATAATCAAATTATTATTTGGAATTTGTCAGCCTGATAGATATTGTCACACTTAAACCAGATTTCTTTTTTTTTTTTTTTTTGGGCGGGGGGGAGGAGGGGAAGGTGGAAATGCTGGTTTGCTGAAAATTCCCCAAATTGTCAGGGTTGTTGAAGCATTTTGCCTGTGCAAAAGCTGTATCACAGTCATTGTGTAATGTCTGTGTTTGTCACCCTGTGAAAAGAAGTCAAACTGTAGCATTGCTGATTCCAAGAGAAGGAAGGGACTTTGGGGTGCTGCCTAGGAACACAAAGACAGTCCAGTAAAACTTTTGGGGGAGCAATAGGATTTCTATGGGGACTGTTTCTGCCCAGCACAATAACTGCCATATGCTGCTCACCTCTGTCTAGACAATCTTATTCTCAGATGCTTAAAGATATGACATGTTAGTATTTTGGGATTGAGATAATCTTTTGGCCAGACTTTGAACTGTACTGGGGTAGTAATGTGCTTCATTGCTGTACTTGCCTTCCAAATGAAGAATGGGGAAAATAAAAGTCTGTAATCTTGGGAGAAACAAGGAATAATTCAAATATATAACCTGAAATACACAGGTAGAAAATGAAATTACCACTCCTCACCTGCCTGCCCAAAGCAGTGACCCAGGTTCAGATGGGTCCAATAGTGAGCATATTGATATGAGCAATTTCAGGAAAAAATACCAGAAAATTTTGGTGACACCATTGTATTACTCTTCAAAGATGAAGAAGGCTGATATGGTGCTGACACTTTTCAGTATTGTTCAAGAAAATTACAGCTTGGTCCAAATGAGATAGTAATCATAGTTTAAGTCACCCGCAAAATATCAGTAAGCATTTTATCTATGGTTTAAAAATGAATATAACTGATACTTAAAGTGCATTAAAAAATTATAGAGATAGATGCCATAGAATACCAACTGAGAACTGAGATTATTTAAGGACAAAAACAACAAAGGTAATGAGGTTTGTATGGTTTATTGTATTTCATATTGTAAGACTGCAATTCACAGTTTTTCTGGATCTGAAGTCAACATACTGTTTTGTCTGTATTGTGTGTGGGCTATACAAAACTTGTGGCTAAAAAATGTAAATAATCTATTATATAGTCTGTCTTTGCTTTTTCTTCATATTCCTTCAGTAAATGACTTTTTTAAGGATAAGAACATGGAAACTTGTGGATATCTTACTTGTATTCTGGAGAGAGTAATATTATTTTCATTAGTGACAACATGACAGTTTGCTCCTATAAAAATGCTTTTCATTTATGCATCCCATGCTCTTCAAAGTGGGAGTATTATTCTTTGTTATGGCTGGTGAAACTGAGTCACTGTGTAGTTATGTCTTCATCCAAGGCTGTGTAGCATGTAAGTGGCAGATCTTGCAATAAAGGTACTGAAGTGAGCTCTGTAAATTGGGTTCAAAACAACAGTATCAAAAGCAGCGAGATATCTTGGAAGTTGGGATCCCTGTTAACACATCAGATCAGGTTGAGACTGTCACAACCAAGGTGTGTTAGGGAACAAGATGAAGTATAGTGATGATTCACTGGTGAAATCAAACCCTTCAAAACAGCCTTGTCACTTTCTAAGTAACCCAGAAATATTTTAGCTACCATTTTCTTCAAGTGATGTAGTTTTATTTGAAGTATCACATATTTAGGGAGTGTTTGTCTGTCCTAATCCAGGTGCCTGAAAGTTAAAATATGTGCAAGTCAGTGCAGTGCTCATAGGTAGCACCCAAGACAGCTGAGAGAGATTGACCATCACCACCAGAGGGGCTGATTGTCCCCTGGAGATACCTCATTCTCTTCACTGACTGTGCAGTGAGTGACAGATTTTGCCACAGTTACCTAGCCTCTTGACAGCCCAAAGTCAGGAGAGATGGTTGCTCCAGGAATATAATATCTCCGAGCCACTTTTCAAATTTAAAACTTTTTAAAACTTGTGTTTTATTGTCAAACTGCTTTAGTTTATGAACTACAAGATTTTTGTGGAAGGTTAGATCTTGACCAGGTTTTGAATGGATGAGGTCTGGAATATGTGTTGGAAAGGGAAAAGTGCTAAAGTAAGTCAAGATGGCTAGAGGTGATGTAGCAGACTAAAGAGATTCTAGCATGCAGGTAAAAATCTTTTTGTCAATTAAAAAGATGAATTCCATTTAGTGTTGCAACTGTTCATTAAATATTTCTTGAAGTTGTGTCATTCATATTTAGAAGCTAGGTGCTTGAGAGCTCAAGAAGAGTTTTCTTCAGATGTTTCCCAAGGCAGCTGCACAGGCAAGGAATGCTCTGGTGGCTGCCATCCTTTATAAATCAGTGTATTCACCCTTTTGTGAATAGCACCTGATTCTGAGTTATTTCATTATCTTTAGGTCACTTTCAAAATTCAGATGTGCCAGGAGGTGTTGGAGGGGACAAGAATGCTTCATGGAGTTAGGTTTAAGGCAAGAAGAGATAACCCAGTAGCATAACTGGACTCTGCTAATACAGACCAGGGGATTTCATGGAGTCAGTTGTGTGTTGAGTCCTAGCTGTAACTGCTCAGAGTCTCTTCCAGCAACAAGCTTTTGTTTGCCAACAGCATGAAATGGAAAATATACCCATATCCTCAGCAGCTTGTTCTCCAAATTATTGACATCTTATTACTAATAAGATGCACAATAAAGAGCATACAGGATTAAAACAGATCTCAAGAAATTGAATTTTTTCCTAAAGATACTTAAAAATCATAATTTTAGATAGCAGTCTATTTTTACTTAAAATAACTACTGAAACTTCTAAGAAAGAAGAACTGGGGAAATTTTTCTTTTCTGTATGTAACTGTGCTTATTTCTTTCTTTGCCAGCCTTTAGTTTATCTTGGATTTTTTTTTTTTTTTGTTTTTTTTTTTGTT
>WEIU01000689.1:29843-44979 GCA_013389925.1 Aegithalos caudatus | reverse complement strand
TTTTGTTTTTGTTTTTGTTTTTGCTTCTCTGTAGTGAATTCTATGTTTTCCATGTGGATGTTTTGAAACCAGACAAGGAAAAGCATTATTAAAATTCGGAAAATGTTATTACATAACTACAAAAATTGGCAGAGAGATTCAGAAAAAATATTCCATCTGCCACTAGTTTTAATTAAATCAGAAGCCCAGAACAGAAACAAACAAACACACACAAACCCATAATTCAGTCAAATTACTTGTATACTCAGAGTTGTTTTTATTGTAAAATAAAATGACTGCCAAATATTTTCCCCCTTTTATCTACTATGTGTTGTATTATTGTATAAAACAGAAGATTTTAAAGTAAATTTTGCTTTCCCAAACCACATTATTTTTGTTTATTTATGTTTTGAAATTCTGCATATTGAGCCCTTGAGCCATTTTAGTTAGCATTGAAATCCTGGTTAGCCTTTTTACCACAGATTTTTCTTCTGTTTCCCTAGAATATAACTTTTGGATGGTTGGATGAAGAGATACATATTGGCAGTATCTTTAGTGGCATTAAATTAACAAAGAAAGTTCTTTTAAGTGTATGACAAGAAGATTATTAAGTTCTCTCAACATTGTCCAGTAGTTTATTTCTTAAGACTGTGAAGATATCTACTGATGTCAGTTTGAATTAGAGACAGCAATAAATTAATGGACATTATAAATTATGATGAGAGGGGGAAAAATGTGTTGTTATCTGGCATTAAACAGATAAGAAATGAAAACTGATGGGTGTTAGACCAGTTCTCACACTTGTAAAGTATTTAGGAAATTTGCTAACTATGCATCACTTAGTGATCTAGCATTTTTAATCCTTTCTGTATGCAATTCATTGCTATTATTGTCAGTATACTTTCTTTTATTCTCTTTTGCTTTTCTACCTCCTTGTATGCATACACAGAAACACATATATTGCTCCTATTTCCTATAGATAATAGTACTTCTGACAAAAAAAATCTATAGTTACTATTTGTGCATGAAAAATGCAGTGCAAACTGTGTTCAGTTTTCAGAATTTAAATCCTTTTTTTTCCCTATTCATAACTTGACAGGTAAAATAAAATTCTGTGATAGCTCTGCAGAACCTTAGTAAAGGATTACTCACCTTTTGAAGAAAACAGGCTACATTGCATTTGCATTGTGAGGATGCATAGGCTGAGAGTTCTGAAGTTTTTGGTTTTCTGTCAAGTCACAGAGTATGTTAGGCTGGAGATGCAAGCAATGGAGTCCTGTTTTCCCCAGATATCACACTCTGTATCTAGGATGATGGAGGGGTGCCTCAATGTGTCAGTTGCCTCAATCTATGGGAACATGTGATAGGATTTGTAAACATACTGGGATCATAGAATAGTTTGGGTTGGAAGGGACCTTTAAAGGCCAAGTAGTCTTACCACTCTGCAATGAGCAGGAACATTTTTAGTTAGATCACTCAGACCTCTGTCCAACCTGATTTTGATTGTCTCCAGGGATAACTTCTGTTCCCTTGCTTAGGTTTTACCTGCATTTAACACCTTACAGCATCAGATGTAAAGAATATAGGAAATATCACTGGCAGAAAGCAACACCACAGAGTTCAACCTTCAGAAACAAGATAGTGTAACACCTCTCCCGTTTTTTGGGATGCTGTTGGTTTGAGTCTAGTGCTGTGCTCAAACTGACATGGCAACATGTCAGATTATATAAAGCAATGCTACCTGCCATGTCAGTGTGCCCTGAGGTAGCCTCTTTGCCTTAGATGTAAACAAGATGTGCTACTGTTCCTGGGCTAGGTCTGTTTTTGTGTCCTTTCTTGGGAGACATTCTTGTACTGCGGACAAGGAATGCGTGTGCAGTTTCCCTGTGGTTCCCTTTTCCTGAGAATAGTGCACAAGGTAAAACTGTGCATGATAATGCCAGGTCAGATGGCCTCTGTGTGGGCCACCCTGCTGGTAACACAGCCTGCCTGGTCTGCAGTGGAGAAAACCCACACCTCACCTTTACTTCCAGACCTGTCTCTGTAGCCGTGGGGATTTGTTGTCTCTGGCCTTGATTCTTGCTGGTCAGTGGCTGGATGAGTGCCATGCATTGAGGGTGCATGTTCATTCATCTTCTGGTCAATATTAAGGGATGCACCATGCTGTTGAGAACTGCACTGTTGGGTCTTCCTTTCTCATTGCTTTGGCCCACCTGCCGCAAAAGAAGTGTTACCCTCTGGTTTATTGAGCTTCACTTGACTGTCTCCTGCTAGCTGAAAACTTATTTCTTATCACATCTCATAGCAATCACATCTTTGAAGAATTTGCTGCAGTTTTGCCATGCATCAGTAAACCCAATTCCCAATGGGACTTGGACTTAATATTTTCCATGCTTGTGTAAAATCAGTTTTTCAGTCCATCTCAGTCTACTGTCTCTTGCATATATTCAGGAAGGTGGCAATCTTGGAAGTAGTTCTGATATTCTAAGAATAGATGGAAAGAAAAGCTAACTAAGTAAAATGGATATAATTAAAACCCTAGCAATCTTGAAACAAGTATAATTTTAAGAAAAAGGTGGTTTGAATAATTTTCTCCAGCATATTTACATTAGCATATTTCTAATGCAGATGAAAAAAATAAAGAGTATTCCAGCACTGTACCAGAAAGAGAAGTGTGATTTTGGGTGGGTGTTTTTCTTTTTTGGTTGTTTGTTTTTTTTTTTTTTGGTGTTTAGCTCTTTCCCTCATGCTTTTAGTGTATCAAATTATTCTGTAATATCTGAAAAGGTGAAGCACACTCTACCTGAATAAAGTGTAAACCACTAGCAATATAAATGTACTTGATATATGAGGAAAGAAGAGTGATGAATCTTTTCATAAGGTCAGTAAAATGAAAAGATGACCTTACAGCAATTTAGAATTTCATAAGGTACTAGTGAAGTTTCTAAGTTCTGAAAAGTTGATTACTGTTAGTGAGTGAGTAAAGCCTCTTGAGGATACTTTGGAAAAAGGAATTACAAGAGTTTTCAGTCACAAAATTAAAAGACGTTTCCCTAAAAGATGCTGAGATTTAATTTAAAATTTGAACCTTTGAGATTTGTGCTAATGACCCCTGTTCCTCATACTTGAGAGAGGGTAATGAACAGGCCTGTAAATTACATGCCAAATGATTATGGATGAAATCATAGTGAACAGAAGGCTCATGTCAGTTATGGCCTGGGACTTATGTACAGCCCTGGTATCCAGCTTGGGCCCTCATCTGCTGTCATGGATGTGCCTCTGCTGTTCTGGGGATGGTGTTGTGAGTGATGTGAGCCCAGCTGGCTGCTTGATTTTATTTTCTCTGAGGAAAATGAACAGACTGTAGGCTAACATAAGCAAGAATATTTATACTTGTGATCTAATGTGACCGAGTGATCTAAAGTGATCTAATAGTGATCTAAAGACACCAAGACATGAGGAAAAGCTGAGAAACAGCACCATTTCCCTATGATCTCTGTTAAAGGGTTTAATGCTAAAAATGAGAAAACTAATCACAAACCTCTAGTTAGTTTCAAAAAGACATGAAAAATTCAAGCCCCATACACTTTAGAAAAATACTTTTAACACAGAGCTTGTTTTTAATTGAGCTGATGTTCAACAAAGGTATTTAAATATTTTTAAAAACCCTCTATTCATGTTATCTGAGTCAGTGGCCCATGTGGAATTTAAATTAGTTAATTTCACAGATTTTAGTAACAAAAAATTAACTCTGCATTTCTGGGTCTCTCAGAAATATGTAGCTTATTCAGAATGGTATAGAGATCTGTGGTGGAGTATCTCAACAATGATGAGAGCAATGAAGGGTATAGTTCTCCAGATAATGAAAAAGCTCTTCATCTTTGATTAACTGAGGAGGCCCAAAAGGTCCAAAATTGTTTTTTCAGGATAAAGAGTAAGTAGCTTCAGAAGTGTTTTGCATACTCATTCAGGGATGACAGTATATGCTAAAAATAAACAAATCCCACTGGATCGTTCAGTCAGTTGGAGCATCTCATTGTCAATTGAGTGGCTGATTTTTTATTTGATCCTTTGGAATTGGTCCTATACTCCTGAGAATGATACAGGATCATTTATAAAGTCATAGTTACAGGTTTTTCTTCTGGACTAGGTCCTGTTTTCAGTTATTTACATGTATTTTAGTAAATACATAAAGGATATGAAGAGACCCTGTGGAGTATAACATTCACAGAGCACTGAAAGAGATGACATTTGAAAACTTTGTATTGATTCAGTGTTAAAAGGCTTTGGTGATAGACCTGGGCATTTAAACACAACCCAGAGAGTTCAACAAGTCTCTTTCTCAAGCATATGGTTAACACCGCGCTGTCCGTTGGTTTGCAGTTTTTCCTTTCTGGCAAACATATATATCTTTTTTATAGTAATAAACACTATTTATGGGTCAGACGTGAATTATACATGACTGTCTTATACAGCAACTAAATCCCAGTTTTGGTCAAATGCAAGAAATTTTAGGTCCTGCTTATTTCCTGTATTTCTTTCATTCATGAATAGTCTTATAGGGAATGCCTATATAGATTTGTGTATACCTTATCCCTTCTGTCTTATTTGATCCTATTCTGAGTATCTCTGAAGCTCTGATTTAGGCTCTGATTCTTGACAGCTTTCTCGTGTCCCTGAATTTCATCAGTTGTAGGATATGACTAGTGATGTTTACCTCTGTGTGAAAAGCTTTGTATTCTTCTGTTGAAAAATGCCTTGTGAGAGCAAAGCATTATTACTTACACATTTAACTCTGGGAAGCATTGAGTGGTACCACCAGAATGCTAAAAGACCTGTAAATCTATTGTCCATTCCAATACATTTTCAGAAGTTAAGCAAGCAAAATCAGCAAACTGTGAAGACAGGAAAACTATTGGAAATAGCATGGCAGGCTGGGATGGTGAATACAATTCTCTTTCTTGCTTAAAACAAGAGGGTGTCTTGTGTCTTAGCTAGTTGATGTAAAGTAGGCCTAGGGGAGTCAAGCAGGGAAACAGCAGACATGGACAGCAATAAGACACTCTTTGGAGAAACAAGAAAACAGATGGTTCAGTGGCCCCCTGTCCACTCCAGAGAATATACAATTACTTACAGGAAAAAGCCCATCTGGTCCTATAATAATCTGGGAATTCATCATGGCTAAAACTGAAGTAGGCTTTTTGCCAGCTGTTTAAAATAACTTGCCCCTTTATACACCTATCTAAAAAAATTCAACCCTCTCCACCCTTTAACCTGTTGTAATAGGTTCACCTCTTGCCTTGTGATCAGAAAAACAGGAGGAGCCTGTGCCACCTGTTAGCTTTGGGAAGGATGGCCTGTGCCTATTGGAAACTGCTGAAAATGAAGTGAGCAGTCATAAAGTTTTAGAGGCCACCCAGTAAACTTGTTTCAGGTTTTGGCACTGTGACTGATTGTCCGAGGCCAGAGAGATAAAGGAGGTAGCATGTAAAGCTGTATAAAAGTACAGCTCATCATGAAAGGACAGTATTTTCAAGATGCTAAGCCAAGGACTTTTACTGCACTCAAATGGAGCAGGTGATTGTGCTATAAATAGGAGCTTGTAGAAGGAGAAAACAATATAGCCATACTGGGACAGACTGCAGATTTGGGAAGTGTGGATCATCCATGGCATTATTTAATATTCAGGGTCCATGAAGTCATGGCTTTCTACCATTTGTAGTCACATCTGAACAGGAGGCACACAGGAGTGTCTCAGCCCAGAACAGGAGCCAAGTTTGCTGTGTATGTTAAAGGCTGTGGTAGGCATGTGTTTGTGCTCAACTGGAGCATGTTTAAATGGTAAGACTGAGGGTAGGGTGCAGGGAAGGAATAAAAGGTGCTCAAATTCAAGTTGCAATCTCCTGGAAGTGTCCTTGGAAAGTATCCTAAGCACTTATTTCTTAAATTCTTTCATGCACGCTGTGTCACCTTGGAGGAGCCCCTGAGTCAAGTAATATATACAGTTAATTCCTTACTAAATTTTATCCTCTGTGCACATTATTGCCATTTTCAGCATTGATCTGATTTTATCTTTTGTAAGGGCCCAGCTGGTTTCAGTATGTGGTTGGCTTACAGGAACCCATTCAACCTTTTTAGCCATTTACTTTAACTATCAGGGAGGCATGATTGCTACCTGCAGGTGACAGAGGGAAGGGAGAAGAGTGGAATTAAGAGAATATGTGAATATAAAACCTGTCTGTCTGCATAAGATACCAATACTGTCCTAAGGATAAAACAAAAGCCTTCCTAAGTCAGTCATCCAGTCCTGTGAAATGAATGCTTCCTCTAAACATCTTTCTAATTCAATCTCTATCATTTTCATACCTGCACTGCAGCTAAGATTTTAGTAACCAGCTGCCAAAGAAAAATGTAGAGGCATTGCAATATGTTTTTGGAATCTGGAATAGGTTTCAGGCTGTCACTGGCTCAATTTCAGGCTTTTTGACAAGCTATAATCTGTCCTCCTTGGAACAATTGACAATTTTGCAGGCAGAAGCTGTGCAAATAGCCTGAAAAATGGACAGCTATTATTTTTAAAATATTATTAAGAATAAGAAAACGAAAACTAAAAAGTGCAGGTGTTCTTATTTTGAGTGCTGTTTTTCAGATTAGTGAATGTAATTTTTGTAATTCCACCTGGCAGTACAATTCTAAGTAAAGACTATAAAACTGTGACTAGTTTAGCATTTGTTAAGAGAGGAACATATGCCATTTATCTTATGGGAATGTACAGTGAGTGGTATGCCAGATGACACAAAGAAAGGAATATAATTAGATATCATATTAACTGTCACAGTGCAGTCATAACATCTAGGGTCTTTGGCAACAATAAAAGGTGCTACTGCATGGGAATTTGACACTGCCACTAGAAGGTCCTCATCTCAGTACTTTTTGTATTTTTCATCACTGTGACCTGAAAAATGACCTGAAACATCTCACTGATTCTACATTTTTTTTTTCCTTTTAAAATATATAACATAGGAATTTTCTTTCAGAAAGTTCTAATTTTATTTTGTAGTTAAAATGCTGCCTGATCTACCTGGTTCTGGTGTGGTTCTTGCAACTCTGTGTGTGTGTATCTGTGTGTCTGTTGCTGATGGGCTCTGCTGCCACAACATCCCCACTCCCAGCCTTGCTCACATGGAATTCATTGGTGTCACTGAAGTTCAGATGTGCCCTCAGCTTCCTCACTTCAAGTGTACCTTTTCTTAATATGTCCTGAGAGAGTTGATAATTCCCTCTGCAGTGATTATGTATGGGAATATACACCATCCTATGTCCCCAAGCAAACCACAGTAGTGGGAGAAACACATAAGGATGTTGTACCCAGAGAGGAATTTTATCCCATTAAGACCCTGGTGTAACAGAGAGATTCCATGATGAATGAGATTTTCATGGGCTGCTGGCATACAATTGAATTTTATCTGAATTGACTACTGTGCAAACATCCCCAAATCCAAACCTAATGACTGTGGAAGGTATTAACCTCTATCAGTACTGTACATGACACCTTGGCATCCTCTGTGTTTACAGTCTGAAGTGAGTGCTTCATTAAGATTTCTATGTGCTCTTGCCATTCCTGCAACACTGCAGGGACAGATTAAAATAATATGAAATGTTTATAAATCACATTTAGGAATTCAAATAGTGAGCACAAAACTGCTACTTTCAGGTGGGAGAAAAGATTTCAAAGCAATTACAGAAGTTTAACATATCTGGTCTTTTGTTGCTTCAATTCAATACCAGGTGTTTCTGTATGTAATGATGATGGGAAAGCAGTTGCTACCAACTATTGAGCAACTGGAAAATTGCTTTTTTTTTTTTCTCTCATAATAATTTCCTCTGAAACAATGTTACTTATCTGGCTTACTTTTACTCCGTAACATTCAAAATCAGATATATTTCTCTCTTTTTNAAAAAAAAAAAAAAAAAAAAAAGATTTATTTGAGAATGGTCTTAAGGTGCATATGCTATCCTGTGTCTTCTTATTCTTGTGTATTATCCTTGGCAGAATTTTAATGTGCATACCTAAGCACCTATTTTCATTGTTTCAAGCCTAAAATCACCAAAGTGTTTTTTAGCACCTTCGTATCACTTAAAGCTCAGTAAATTTTTATAACTATCATTTTTATTTGAACATGAAGAGAAGGCAACACAAAAATGGAAATATGATGTCATTTAAATTTCATTTAAGCTCCATGTCATTGTTATTTAGCTAATTACATGATGCATAATGCCGTGCATCAGATGAGATGTAAGAACTGATCTGCTGGAGGCATGCGGTCCTGGCTCTGCTGGTGGAACGGCTGAGAGAAGCTCTGAAGTTGCGCTGAAGCTGCTTTCCACCTTGTTACTGAAGTAAGGACTTAATGTACTTAGATACGGTAATTTTCCTATATCATGGTCATCCTGTCTGAAAGGCAAAAAGAAACTGCTTGAATGACCTCCTTCTGTTTTGGAATAATAGAAGGTATTACCTGCACAACCCCCCTGCTTTGTTCATAGCCTTTGGCCATCACGACTACAAAGGCACTGCTGTCACAGTTATTGAAAGGTTTTTAGGCACCTGTCTCCTGAAAATTTCAGGTTGCTCTGAATGGTTAGGATTGCTCAGGTGACTAGGATATCACATTTCTGAAGTGCTCAAGTGACACGACATTTTGACAAGTCATGGTTTTCCTATAATTTCTATGAAAGCTTGTTGCTGCTAAAGCTTTGAAGTGGCTCAAGAGTCATCTGTGGGAAAACAACCAACAAAACCAAACTTTAGGATATTTGAGACCCTTTGTCTGTCTTCAAGTCTGAGAGAAAATATGGATCTGTGTGTGACAAGCATATCAAGACATGCATGTATATTGAAAAAGGGCAGTGAATTGTGTGATGCAGAATGTAACTTTTGGTAAGTGGTCCAGCTGCATTACCAAGGAGTAAGAATCCTGCTCCAGATACAGAGCAGAAGGAACATACATAATTTTTTGTGTAGCTGTTACGTGCGTAACAATGCTAAACCATTGTTCTGTTATCAGAAGTGTGACCTTATGTATCTTCTAGAACCTGAATAATGGGCTCCATCGAGACAGTGTTCCCAAGACACAAAGCTTTTTCCCTTTCCTTGGCTTCAACAGTTTCAACAGGAGAAAGGTGCTCCTTTTGTATGAAGAATGCAAGGGATTAATTTCAAACACACGTCATGTTTAGTGTACAGACTTGAGTCGGAAATGTTCTTTTGTAATGTCACAGAAATGCTAAAAGCAATGGGACTCAGTTCACTCAGTTTTGAGATGGGGAGTGGGATTAACCTTGGCTATAACTGCTGTCATATGAAGATACTTCTGACTGCATGTATTCCAAGCACATTTTCAGTTACGGGGACTAAAGACTAGTGTTATCAGTTCCTAGATCTGCCTACTAAGAAAGAAATGTTATTCAAGTTAAATTTCAAGAATTAATCTAATGTTCAGGCTGATACTAATGTATCTGTCATTACTAGTTATGAAATGAGTGCAGTAAAGAAGTAGATAATATAAGCCCAAGACCTACTGATATAATAAATATTATAGTGAAGATAAATATTCCGCAGAAGTTGATCAGCTACTCTGAAAACACACCATGGCTTGTGTCTGGATTTTACATTATTAATTATTTATCTGAAAAGGAATCAAAAGATTCAGGAGACTGAGAATGGTTACTTTTGTCACCCTTGTTCATCACTCAATTGTTAATTGTGTTGTTGTGAGTAAGTAGAGCTCTAACAGGATTTAAAGGCAACATAAATGTGTATCTGAAATTACAGTGGTCCTTGGAGAGAAACAAAACCAATATTTTTTGCATTCCTCTGAGTGACGTAAATGAAATCAGGCACTAAACACAAGTGTTGCATGCAAAAATATGCTCTAAGACACTGAGAAATAGATAAGCAGATTGTTTACATCTGGGCTGTGTCTTGGGAAGGGTTTAATCAAATCATCTCAGATTTACATTGCACAGTCATCCTCCCGGTAGCATTAGAATTCTCTGGTCTTTTTAACTCCACACATGGTGTGGCAGACAGTTGCTCCAGCACAGTCTGTCACTTTGGTTCTCTTCCCTGTAATGCAGAACAGATTGTGATCAGCTGCTAAACGTCCTTGACTCCACCCTCTTGATTGCTTTCTGCCTCTCCTTGGTGGGATCATGCAGCAGATCACAGTAGTTAATTCCTTTAGGTGCCTGTCACAGCACCAACACATGGGCCGCTCCTGTTAGAAGTTGTTACAAAACAGAGAGCTGTCCCTCAGGAGCTTGTCAGAGGTTGCTCATTTCACAGAGGCTAAAAAAGTTCATACATACTTGATAGGCACTTCATATGAGATGACAAGACCTGAAGAAAAACCCTGCATCACCTTAACATAACCTTCAACAAATGTGTTCTGTCTTGTTTTCACATTAGCAGCTACTGAAGGCACATCTGACACCTGCTGCATGTGGCTGCAATTTGATTTAGTACTGTTCCTGTCCCTTGCTTACCTTGTTGATCACAAACAGTTTGTGCAAGTGTCCATTCCAATTTGCTTTCAACCAGAATGGTGTTTATTAAATGATTTTGCCTACATCTTTCCTAATTCTAACATGTCTTTTTAGATCAAACACAGATGAAGAAGGGTTCAAAAGACACAGATTGGAGGGAAACTGTTCCCAGGTGTTTGCAAGCAGCTCTGTGATATATAACAACACTTGCTCTGTGGCTCCCAGGGTGGGGAGGCACTGCCAGGGAGACACTTCCCTGTCAGGTGCTGCCACAGCACTTGGAGGTTTCCCCAAGAGAATGACACAGCAGAGTTCAACAAGAGAGGGTAAGGTGTTGAACTGAGCCAGCTGTGAGGTGGCCCAAAATGGCAAACCAACTTCATGGCAACAAACTGTGGCCATTGCACAGTAGTTACACTGAGGCTGGAGAATCCTAGCAGAGCCCTGGTGCACTGGACACTGTACTGGAACTACAAGCTGTGCTGTTTACTGTCTCTTGGCCTTCACTTTTCCTTGCACTCTGCAGGAAGGGCATGGTTTTAACCTGATGTAAAACCACACAGATGATAGGTGACAGCCTTAATGACCTCATGACACAGTGAAATATCATGACCTTGTCAGGAAGGGCAGAAGTTCCTGTTATATGACTGAATTTTCAAACAAAGGGTAAAACATTCTGGATGGCAATTTTATGTAGCTACTGCATGAATTGCAGCTCTTGTGCTTTTAGCCATTTTACTGAGAGTTTTATGTAAATTTTAGCTAAATAAGTCTCTGCAGGTTATTTGTCCTGAATGTATCTGTTGGACTTTGAACAGTGAATAATTGAATATTATTTTTTTAATGTTTATCTTAGTCTTGGAAGATGTGTCTGAGAAAGCAGAGGCTATAATTTATTTCAAATACAAATAAAATATTAATCCATTGCTGTCTATGCTATTATTAATATTTGCAAGGGACTTAGTCTCTTAGAATCTCCCAAAAGCTGCTGAGAACATCATTACTGGAACACTCGGTTGTAGCATTTTAATTTAATTCTTTACTAACTGGCTTGGTTAACTGCAGCATACTCAGTGGGGTGGGTCAAGGCACTATTTCATTGGTAGACAATATTTGCAAAGAAATCCTTACTTTAGTGCCCTGGAGAAATATTTCTAATACATTTCCTAAGAAGCAATATTCTTGCCTTCCTTCCCTTTCCATCCTTCTCTTTTCTCCCTCTTCTCCTTCTTGTATATGTGGGTGCATATACACATTTTAGATGAACCATTAACCTACCCATGTGTTTGAAAAGTTTTCAAAAATCACTTTCCTATTGGTTTAAGGAACAATAGGAATATTAAAAAGCATATCCTGACACTGGATGGAACAGGAGAGGGGAGACACAGAGATCTGGATTTGAAACACATCAATACATATCAAAATATATATTAGTAAATTCTATAGCTATATTCTAAAATAGCTAATTCTAAAAGCTATAACTACAGGCTTTTTTTTTCCTGCAGGACAGACTAAATTTAGAATCAGTAAGGTAGATAATTTTTAAAAGTGTTTGGGATTATTTTTGTGTGTGTGGTAGTCATTAAATGAATTAATGAAAAGTACTTTGAAGTCTTCACTGGAACTTTCTATTCAAAGCAAGCAGATATCAATCAAAAGTGAAAGGAACTGCTAAGTTCTGAGACAAATGTGATCATGTCTTGAAATGGGTGCCCAATGTCTAACTATGTGCTTTCCAGAATTTGTATGATCACATATTCACAGAGGAAAGCCTCTTGAATATTTTTCAACTTTTTCTTAGAAGGGAAATTCCTGACAACCAGGTTCAGCTACCTGTGCACAGCAGGCATATAGAGCAAGCATAGATAGGGACAGTGATCGTTGTCCTTTGGTGCACACACAGTAGTTGTGCCTCAGATGTGTATTATTTTGTTTGTTGTCTAGCCCACAGATTTACTGCTGATTCTGCTGACAGAAAGACTTATGTTGTTTCCAGAACTCAGTCTGGGAGTCTGTTTCCAGAACCACACGGAGAAGTTTATCAGCTGGTTTTCCATATATTTTGAATTCTGATTTTATCCCAGTGTCTACTGTTAAGTCTCACTTTTCTTTCAATGTGTCTGCTCTTCTCCCTTTTCCACTTTTCCCCATGCCTCTCAAGCATGCTAACTCTGGTCCCAGTGACCACAGGGAGGAAAAAAGCAAGAACAGTGTTCTTTCTGGGTATGGCCCAGAGCTTTTTCAAGTTAAAACCCCCAACACTTTCAAGCTTAAAGTCCTCTCTGTGTGGTCTCAGTGTTTCCTTTATTACATATCCCCACACATTCCCTAAACACTTAGAACTGTCTGGGTGTACAGAAAAGGATAATGAATCATAAGCCCCTCAAAGTAGCTCTGTACATTTTTAACCAAGAATTTAAAGCAAAGTCTACTAGCAATGTCACCAACCCTCTATTTTTACTGCTCTGGAGAGTATCTCATTAAACATCAGTAACCACCTGTAATATTTCAATAATGTTGTTTATTGAAACACATGATTGCATATTGAAGTGTTTTATATTCCAGTTGACAAATAAGATTTTCAGCTATAACCTTAAAAGCCACTGGTAAATTTACAGAAGAACCTGTAAGCATCAACACAGTGCTAAATTCTAATAAGAGAGGAAGGAGCCTTGAAGCTGATAAGAGAAGTGGTGACTTAGAGAAGAAAGATAGTTCAGGCAAGAGTAAGCAGAGAGCACTGAGTTGTAAATAAAGAACAGGAACATTTTCAGGAAGCCTAATGCAAATATTAAAGCTGTGTATAAGAGCTTTAAATAACACAACTGAAACATATGTATTACTAAGAACAACACACATCTGGCATCAATTAGGGGATTTAATCTTCATATAATTGTATATATTAGTCCCTGTATTTCTGTAAGAATGAAATATTATGATTGAAAAATCTTCATTATATTATGTCTAAGACTGTGTTTTCCTTATGTGGGTTTTACCACAGATGGAAAAAGTAATAACAATATAAAATTAAACAAGAAGGGCTAGTAGACATTCAGGGGTGAAAGAAAGGTGAGTTAATTCTTCCTCAGACTGCTGAACTGTAAAGCAATGGGTTGATTTTGTTAGTGGTGCAGTAAAGAAGTGTGGTGTCAGGGTGGGAAAAATTGGTGCTTTTGTAGGTGGCTGAGGTTCTGTGGTGGTGAAGTGCAGAAACAGCAGGGGAAGCAGTTCTGGCTTCCCTTCCCTCATGCAAATCTCACTCTGACCTTATCCATGCTTCAGGTTCAAGTCGCTTGAAAACTGATGCCACCAGTCATTCCAAATTATAGGATGTTTTGTGATTTTAGAGGCTCATTGTGTATAACAGACATTTAACTGCTGCTATTGCCAAGAGGCATCTTCAGCCCCATGTCAAAGAAATATTTTTTTTTTGCTGTGGGCAGAGACATGTGAAAGAAGGGGGAATTTCCTTGGCAAGCAGTTGTAAAAAAGTACCTGGCTAGCTGAGGCTCAGATGTGCTGGGCTGCTGTCCTGTGTGGAAAATGGTAAAACTGGTACCACACGGACCAGGAAAGAAAGTCAGCATACTTCATCCCTGAGCCTTACAAAAAAAAACTTGTCTAGGCTGGTTTCTGATGGTTTCAGGAAAATCTGTTATCATAATGTTCATCCAGTTGAATGGAAAGTGTCCAAGTTTAACTGTTGTCTTTTTTTAACTGAGCAGATACTACTCTGCAAAACACTGGGAGTCACATCCAGTTTAGCATTTATGGTACAGCAAGCTGACTACAACAAAAAGTAAGGGTGTTCAGAAAGGCAAGTTCACAAATTTAAAGTATTTTCTTTCTGTTTTAGTTGTCTTTTGAATCACAGATGTGCTTGAAGTGCTTTTATCCATTCAAATCAAGAGAAAAAAAAGTAAAAAAGGCAAATGATAGAATATTTTCATGTGTAATGAACCAGCTACATAAATATGATGAGGAATTTGATACTGTTCTTGTAGTCCCCGTTAGTACAGTGTAAGACAGATTTTTTTTTTTTAAACCATTACTGAATTTTTCACAAACTGAAGAATACTTGATTTATAAGCTTTGAATGTAAAAAGAGTCACAGTTTTCATGTCAGTAAAAAAAAAACTGTAATAACCTGGATCCCCTAGGGAAGTGTTTTATTTGTTCAGTGGGAGATTTTGTATGGAAAGTCTATATTTCTTACTTGAAACAATGAGATTCAGCTGTTATCTTTATATATGCTGTGAATATTAGCTTACTTATGCTACCTGTGGGGCAGTCCTTTAAATAGAAATATTCAAAATTTATTGTGAGCATCATATGTCTAAAAAGTTATGTAAAAATTCTGGAGTGAAAACAGATCTAATGAAATATTAACTACTTATGAGTTTGATGATATATGTAATATTTTATTCATACTTTTGTATCAGAAAGAAACATTTCTGAGTAGGAGTTGACTGTTTCTCAAATGGAAAAATGAAGAGGTCATAGCTAATGTGTGATGTGAGTGAACAGGATGAGTATTTGTGCAGGTGATAATTAGCCAGAAATTTTAACCAAGTAATTATCTACTATTTTAAATTAGGGCTTTAGTTTT